>CM051276.1:6017133-6339633 GCA_027921565.1 Artemia sinica
GTCAATTTTATCCAACAAGTCAATTTTATCTGACATTTCCGACAAATGATGTTGATAATGCATTTATTCACTCTGGCACTTCGTTTTTGTCAATTTTATCCCATGTATTCGAGAAATGGATGTTGATAAAGAATTTAATCTATCGGATACTTATATTTTGTCAATTTTATCCGATATACCCAACAAATGATGTTGATAAAGAATTTATTCACTCTGATACTTAGATTTTGTCAATTTTATCCCATGTATCCGAGAAAGGGATGTTAATATGGAATTTAATCACTCCGATACTTAGATTTTAATCACTGTGATACTTAGATTTTGTCAATTTTATCCGACATATCCGATAAAGGATTTTGATAAAGTATTTATTCACTCTGATATTTACATTTTGTCAATTTTATTCGATGTATCTGACAAAAGGATGTTGATGGAGGGGAATTCAATCGATAAGGAATGTTAATAAAGAATTTGTTCGATTTTTTTCATAATTTCCTGAATTAAGTTTCTGTATTGTGTATCCAAGAGGTGAATTCAAGAAAGAGTTTGTTACTTACTTACTTACAATTTTTTCACAATACTTGGATTTTGTCAATTATATTTGTTGTAACTGATAAAAGATGTTGATAAAATAATTATTCACTCTGATACTTAGATTTTGTCAATTTTATCCCATGTATCCGAGAAAGGGATGTTGATATAGAATTTAATCACTCTGATACTTAGATTTTATCCGAGATATCCGACAAAGGATGCTGATAAAGCATTTAGTCACTCTGATACTTAGATTTTGTCAATTATATTTGATGTATTTGACAAAATATGTTGATGATTTTGTCAATTTTATCCCATGGATCCGAGAAAGGGGTGTTGATATGGAATTTAATCACTCTGATACTTAGATTTTAATCACTCTGATACTTAGATTTTGTCAATTTTATCCAACATATCCGATAAAGGATGCTGATAAAGTATTTATTCACTCTGATATTTACATTTTGTCAATTTTATTCGATATATGTGACAAAGGGATGTTGAAGGAAGCAAATTCAATCGATAAAGAATGTTAATATAGAATTTATTCAATTTTTTTCATAATTTCCTGAATTAAATTTCTGTATTGTGTATCCAAGAGGTGAATTCAAGAAAGAGTTTGTTACTTACTTACATACAATTTTTTCATAATACTTAAATTTTGTCAATTATATTTGTTGTAACTGATAAAAGATGTTGATAAAAAAAATTATTCACTCTGATACTTAGATTTTGTCAATTTTATCCCATGTATCCGAGAAAGGGATGTTGATATAGAATTTAATCACTCTGATACTTAGATTTTATCCGAGAAATCCGACAGAGGATGCTGATAAAGCATTTAATCATTCTGATACTTAGATTTTGTCAATTATATTTGATGTATTAGACAAAAGATGTTGATAAAGAAAATTTATTCACTCTGACACTTAGCTTTTGTCAATTTTATCCAGCATATCCGTTAAAGGATGCTGATATAGAATTTAATCAATCTGATATTTAGATTTTGTCAATTATATTCGTTGTATCTGACAAAAGATGTTGATAAAAAAAATTATTCTGTCTGATACTTAGCTTTTGTCAATTTTATCCCATGTATCTGAGAAAAGGGATGTTGATATAGAATTTAATCACTCTGATGCTTCGATTTTATCCGCCATTTCCGACAAAGGATGCTGATAAAGCATTTAATCACTCTGATACTTAGATTTTGTCAATTATATTTGATGTATTTGACAAAAGATGTTGATAAAAAAATTATTCACTCTGACACTTAGATTTTGTCAATTTTATCCTATGTATCTGAGAAAAGGGATGTTGATATGGAATTTAATCACTCTGATTCTTAGATTTTGCCGATTTTATCCGACACATCTGATAAAGGATGTTGATAAAGTATTTATTCACTCTGATATTTAGATTTTGTCAATTATATTCGTTTTATTCGAGAAATGGATGTTGATATAGAATTTAATCAATCTGATACTTAGATTTTGTCAATTTTAACCGATATACCCGACAAATGATGTTGATAATGCATTTATTCACTCTGATACTTAGATTTTGTCAATTATATTTGATGTATTTGACCAAAGGTGTTGATAAAAAATTTATTCACTCTGACACTAAGATTTTGTAAATTTTATCCAACTTATCCGACAAAGGATGCTGCTATAGCATTTATTCACTCTGATACTTAGATTTTGTCAACTATATTCGTTGTATCTGACAAAAGATGTTAATAAAAAAACATTATTCACTCTGACGCTTAGCTTTTGTCAATTTTATCCCATGTATTCGAAAAATGGATGTTGATATAGAATTTAATCAATCTGATACTTAGATTTTGTCAATTTTATCCCACGTATCTGAGAAAAGGGATGTTGATATTTAATTTAATCACTCTGGTACTTAGATTTTGTCAATTTTATCCGACATATCCGATAAAGGATGTTGATAAAGTATTTATTCACTCTGATATTTAGATTTTGTCAATTATATTCATTGTATTCGAGAAAGGGTTGTTGATATAGAATTTAATCAATTCGATACTTAGATTTTGTCAATTTTATCCGATATACCCGACAAATGATGTTGATAATGTGTTTTAGAGGTGTTGATAAAGCATTTATTCACTCTGATGCTTAGGTTTTATCAATTTATTCACTCTGGTACTTAGATTTTGTCAATTTTATCCGTTACATCCGTCAAATTATGTTGATAAAGCATTTATTCAATCTGATACTTAGATTTTGTCAATCTTATCCGATGTATCCGAGAGAAGATGTTGATAAAAAAAATCACTCTATTACTTAGATTTTGTCAATTTTATCCGACAGAATCGACAAAGGATGCTGATAAAGCATTTATTCACCCTGACATTTAGATTTTGTCGATTTTATCCAACATATCTGACAAAGGATTCTGATAAAGCATTTTTTCACTCTGATATTCAGATTTTGTCAATTATATTCGTTGTATCTGATAAAAGATATGGATGGAAAAAAATTTATACCAAAGGTATTTATACCTTTGGTATTTAAAAATAAATACCAAAGACGAAAAGCATATTGAGCCTGTCGATGACACACCAGTAAAAATTGTGTATGACTCAAAATGGAATAATGATTATTCTACTGATTACAAACTAAGAGAAGACAATAGCTACAATATCAATAGAGAACATGGTGAAATATTTTATGAAACAGATTCAAAATGTCCAAAGTTGATCATTGATATTAATAATGTATCAAAATATATTTTTGTATTAATATTCTACATAGCATTATTTCATTAAAAATATATTATGCATTACATTGTTATGTGTTCATTATTTTTAGAGTAAGCTAGCATATCAAACATTTAGAATGTCTATTAAAACATCAGAGATTTAAGAAAAGGAATTTGCATACATCTATTGTCAGACACATGGGATAACATTGACAAAATATAGGTATCAGAATGAATAAATTCTTTATTAACATCAGTTGTTGGATATGTCATTATGGAAAAATTGTAAGTAAGTAAGTAACAAACTCTTTCTTGAATCCACCTCTTGGATACACAATACAGAAATTTAATTCAGGAAATTATGAAAAAATTGAACAAATTCTTTATTAACATTCTTTATCGATTGAATTCCCTTCCATCAACATCCTTTGTCAGATAGATCTAATAAAATTTACAAAATGTAAATATCAGAGTGAATAAATGCTTTATCAACATACTTTATCGGATATGTCAGATAAAATTAACAAAATCTAAGTATCAGAGTGATTAAATTCTATATCAACATCCCTTTCTCGGATACATGGGATAAAATTTACTAAATCTAAGTATCAAAGTGAATAAATGCTTTATCAGCATCATTTGTTGGGTATATCGGATAAAATTGAAAAAATCTAAGTATCAGATTGATTAAATTCTATATCAACATCCATTTCTCGAATACAACGAATATAATTGACAAAATCAAAATATCAGAGTGAATAAATACTTTATCAACATCCTTTATCGGATATGTCGGATAAAATTGACAAAATCTAAGTATCAGAGTGATTAAATTCCATATCAACATCCCTTTTCTCAGATACATGGGATAAAATTGAAAAAATCTAAGTACCAGAAGGATTAAATTCTATATCAACATCCATTTTTCGAATACATGGGATAAAATTGACAAAAGCTAAGCGTCAGAGTGAATAATTTTTTTTTATTAACATCTTTTGTCAGATACAACGAATATAGTTGACAAAATCTAAGTATCAGAGTGAATAAATGCTATAGCAACATCCTTTAACGGATATGCTGGATAAAATTGACAAAAGCTAAGTGTCAGAGTGAATAAATTTTCTTTATCAACATCTTTTGTCTAATACATCAAATATAATTGACAAAATCTAAGTATCAGAGTCAATAAATGCATTATCAACATCATTTGTCGGGTATATCGGATAAAATTGGCAAAATCTAAGTATCAGATTGATTAAATTCTATATCAACATCCATTTCTCGAATACAACGAATATAATTGGAAAAAATCTAAATATCAGAATGAATAAATACTTTATCAACATCCTTTATCGGATGTGTCTGATAAAATTGGCAAAATCTAAGGGTCAGAGTGATTAAATGCCATGTTCATTGACTGTTTGATCAGTGGCAGTAACGTTTGCTGGTACTTTGTTTTTCATTGATTCATCTTTACATTCCATAGTGATATTTTCTGCCAATTCCCTTTTTTTCTGGCAATTTCACTGTCTATTATCACATTATTTTACACAGGTAACAGTATCGGCACGTTGACAAGATATGGCTTATGATATTAGTAGAAGAGTAGACCTTTCTTTTTTTATCTTCCGTTGAATGATAATACCCGAAAGCTGACGATAGGATGTATCAGTAGTTAATTTGTTACCTACTACAGTAGCAAGGAGTTTTCCTCTATCATCAACGATTATTTTTTATGTTGGTATTCTCTTTGAGTGCAATCATCTCTGGAGATCTCAATCTTGCATATCCACCAACATAAGAGTTGATTTTTTTGGTACTTCAAAGAAATTTAATTCCTTACTGTCATGACAATGCATGCATACAATTCCAATAGTGCTACAACTTGTACTTGTTTCATAGTTTAAATACTTCTCCTTGTCGGCATTCGATGCTACAATAACATTGTCATGTGAACACACTTTATTAAAATGCTCCATCTTCACTTTTTTTTAAAGATATAACTTATGTGTTTATCGTTCCACTGCGTAAAAAATCTTCCCTTCCCGTCTAATATTCTAAATTGGCTCAGTCTTACCTCCTCTAGCTTTAAATTTGCATCTTTCCAACATGAAGATTTAAGCAATTCCGAGTGACAGAGTTTTGGTTTTGTTTTAATTTTATCGAACAAAAAATATTTCAATCGTTGTCTTCAGTTTTTATACGAAACAGCAGTTATTTTACATAAAATGCCTTTTTCCGTTTGTAATTTGAATCGTAACTCCCGACCAAAAGAAAGCAAGAAATAAAAGAAGAATTTACACAATTCAACCCCGAGAATCTTATTCTAAGGCTGTTTTGATGGGTCTGACTAGTCCAGGCACCTGCAAATAATTTTTAGGGGAGGAGGTCAAACAATAAAAAAAATTAAACTCATTTTCAAAATTAACTAAAAAGTAGAGAATTATTTTTTGTCTCAAGAATATATTAATATAAGCAAACATGAGGGGCACAAAAAGCATTGGGTTTTACATAACATAAACACCAAATTTATCTAGGTTTTAAATGCATAGACGGAAAAAGTCGATTAGTTGAGGAAAACAAATAAAAAAATCAAATTATGCAAAAACAAATCGATTTTTTGCCCCGAATTTTCACTTATATTCAATATTTTCAAATTTTAATTTTACAATTTAAAAAAGTATAATGTCTCATCCAAGATTACAACCTAAGTTAACACAGCCTCGGGATGTGCTCTTACCGCTGTGCTATACTGATAGAAGTGGGAAGTAACTGAACGTTTGGAAGTGGTTGAAAAATAGTTTACAAATTAAAAAAAAATTGTTTGACAAAGAAATAAAAGGAAGATGGAACAAACAGATCAGTGAGTTAATAAAAATGAACTTGAAATGATTTAATTAAAAAAATTAAGGGGGATAATAAAAAACCTATAATTTAATGAAGAAATGCCGAGAAATTTACGTTTTCAGGAAGTTGAGGACCCAGTCCAGCCTGCGTGGTCCCTATGAATCAGTTTTTAAGTAAACTATAAGCCTACCCTGTACAGGTACCCTATACTGTTATCTTCTTCATAAAAATGGGCATTTGTCTAGTTGTCGTTTTCTAAAGCCAAATATTTAGTGATTGTCTTTTTCCGAAGAAAACATGCTAAACACACAAGCAGTACCATTAAATCATTTATTTTATACTATTTCCAAATATCATGGCCTATTTCCTTAAAATACGCCCCCCCCCCCCTGATGGTCCGGGATATAGCCCTAGGAATATATTTAAAAAAAATCAACCAATAAAATTCTTACTTCACAATATGAAAGAACACGAAAGAGTGTAACAAGAAAGAATGTCATCACAAGATTCGACAATACGGTGAAATGTATTTGCACAGTTATATATGGGACCGCAGATGGGGAGGGGGGTATAATGTTAAAAAAGTGACCATGGTATTTGCAAAAAGTTTAGCATAAAATCGAAAATTCCGGCTCAACTAACCCACCCTCCTCCTCAATGCTTAGATATAATCAAAAAATGGTTCATTTTTACAGTTTCATATATTTTGTCATAGCTTTCCATGTTTTGACAAGAATAGGATCCTTTTTCTCATTCTTTGACCTTACAGATGGAATTTTAAGACTAGGACGATAAGATAATCGCCCTGGTTAAATAAGAAAGTCACAAACAGTTGTAGCAATGAAGAAAATACTGAATTTTATAAAAAAAATCTACGGGCCATTGTTTTTCATTTAATAAAAAGATTTTATAGGGAACAATATCCCAAAGCAAGGCCATTTTACACTTTTTTGTGAGACAAGGATTTTGAATTTCTTAGAAAAACTTTATTTGTGAACTAAATTGAATTCAAGGCTTTTAAACGCGGTAATACACATATATTATGAATCAGTGAAAAAAGGGCTTTAAAATGAGTTACTATTAAATCAGATATGGTTTAGTCCCAAACAATAGTGTCTAACCCCTTAGAATCTCCTCCGCTGTGAGCCAATTGGGATTTGTGGCAAGTGACAGCTAATTTGAAATGTCTCATCTGTCTGATGACAGCACTCCACGTTTTGACAAGAATAGGAACCTTTTTCTCATTCTTTGAGCTCATAGATGGAATTTTAAGACTAGGGCGATAAGAAAATCACCCTGGTTAAATAAGAAAGTCACAAACAGTTTTGCCCTATAATGCCCTATAACCTTATGAATAATCTACGGGCCATTGTTTTTCATTTAATAAAAGCATTTTATAGGGCATAATATGCCAAAGCAAGGCCATTTTGCGCTTTTTTTTAGACAAGGATTTTGAATTTCTTAGAAAAACTTTATTTTTGAACTAAATTGAATTCAAGGCTTTTAAACACGGTAATACGCATATATTATGAATCAGAGAAAAAAGGGCTTTAAAATGAGTTACTAGTCAAGCAGATATGATTTAGTCCCAAACAATAGTATCTAACCCCTTAGAATCTCCTCCGCTGTGAGCCAATTGGTATTTGCTCCGATTTGTGGCAAGTGACTGCTAATTTGAAATGTCTCATCTGTCTGATGACAACAATCCATGTTTTGACATGAAAAGGAACCTTTTTCGCATTCTTTGACCTTACAGATGGAATTTTAAGACTAGGGCGATAAGAAAATCGCCCTGGTTAACGAAGAAAGTCACAAAGAGTTGCAGCAACGAATAAAATGTTGATTTTTATGACAAATCTAAGAGGTATTGTTTTTCACTTTATAAAAATACTTTATAGGACATAGTAAGCCAAAGCAAGGCCATCGAACGCTTTTTTGTAAGATAAGGATTTTGACATTCTTAGAAAAACTTTATTTGGGAACTAAATTAAATTCAAGACTTTTAAACGCGGTAAGACGTATATATTAAGAATCAGAGAAAAAAAAGACTTTAAAATGAGCTAATAGTCAAGCAGATTTGGTTTAGTCCCATAAAAAGTGTCTGACCTCTTAGAATCTCCTTTGCTGTGAGCCAATTGTGATTGTGCTCCAATTTGTGGCGAGTAAGAGTTCATTTGAAAAGTCTCGTCTTTCTTATGACAGCACTCCACGTTTTGACAAGAATAGGAACCTTTTTCTCATTCTTTGAGCTCATAGATGGAATTTTAAGACTATGGCGATAAGAAAGTCGCCCTGGTTAAATAAGAAAGTCACAAAGAGTTGTAGCAATGAAAAAAAATATTGAATTTTATAAAAATTAAGGCTATTTTTTTTATTTCGTAAAAACACTGTAGGGTATGATAAGCCAAAGCAATGCCATCGAAAGCTTTTTTGTAAGACAAGGATACTGAATTTCATAGAAAAACTTTATTTGGGAACTAAATTGAATTCAAGACTTTTAAACGCAATAAGACGTATATATTATGAATCAGAGAAAAAAGGGCTTTAAAATGAGCTACTAGTCGAGCAGAAATGGTTTAATCCCTAAAAATTGTATTGATCCCTTAAAATCTCCTCTGCTCTGAAGTAATTGTGTTAAAGTATTTTTAATAGTCCTTTAGGCTATAGGAGACAGAACTTGGCAACACTGCACTCAGTTTGAAAGATTGGGAGATCAGCAAAAGATGTTTTCTTCAAAACTTGGCAACACTGAACATAGGGCAATGGCCAGGGTGATGGGCGATGGGCTATTACTTCAGGCTGGGGATTGAAATACCATTCCGCACTGAATTAATTCTTCTAGGTTTTTATTTTATATCGCAGCTGGCAATTCTTCTCATGTGGGATCAAATAACCAGAAGGTGAGCACACTTTTCACTACATCCCTCTACCCCTCCCCTTCATTTAATATTCGAATATCAGCCTTCAAAGGACAGAACCACGGTCCAAAGCAAAAAAAAAAAATAGAAAAGTAAAAAACATTTTTGCTCCATCCAGCCCTATATAGCCGATGTAAAAATTTGGTTCAATAGTAGACTATTTAGCCACTCATCCAACCAATAAAATCTATGGCAAGGGAATACTAATTCCCAAAACAGCAAAACAAAGTGAACCCATGGTGACCGAGGAGGAGTTACTGATTTCCTGGATCACTGGGTCGATACGACCACCCCTGGGAACAAAAAAAAAATAATAATAAATAAATACGCATACGTGATCTTTCGTCTGACAAAAAACACAAAATGCAACATTTCAGATAGAACCTTGAAACTCTACATTAGGGTTCTTTGATACGCCGAACCTCATGGTTAAGATTTTTGTCTAGATTCTGACTTTCAGAGGGTATTTCCCCTTTTTCGAAAATAAGGCAAATTTTCTCAGACTCATAATCTTTGATGGGTAAAACTAAACTTAATAAGACTTATATATTTAGATCAGCATAATAATCCAATTCTTTTGATGTAAATTTATTGATATCAAAATTCAGTTTTTAGAGTTTCGGTTACCATTTAGCCGGGTCACTTCTTATTTTTCCTTCGTGTTTATCATTTGCCGATGCTAAAACAACAAGTTCCTTATTCCATTGTAACTTCTGGAATTAATATCTCAACTATACTTAATAGCAAAATTATCGTATTAATATTTAGTTTTGAGTCACATTTTTGTTTGAAATTAAATGTTATTTTTGATGTTTCTCGTTCTTTGCCTTTCTCTCTAGCTGGTTGGATTTATTGGTAATCTTGTGTAGCTTTGCACGTTTCAGGCGCTAAAAATCAACTCCTCTTTCCTCTTTATCCTTCAAAGAGTAAGAAAAGCTAAACTAAGACGTTGCTTCTTTCGAGGTAGTTTTGCTTTGTCTTCTAACTACGAATTTTCGTTGTGCACGAAACACTTTCGTTTGTACTTCCAATGCGAACTTTTACTGTTTCTTGTTCCATGCTTTTTCCTTTAGCTGTTCAGGGTCATTTGTCATCTTTAATTTTTTTTTTGTATGCGTCATATTCTACTGCAAACAATACGATCACTCCTGAGGGGGAGGGGGATACGTAATTTATGCTTTTTAAATGTGCTCATAAACATGATGTTACTGATATGAATTCTTTTCCAAATTAAAGCATCATAGCGATTATTTTAAACTCGTGACCTATATACAAGGCCATATCCAGGGGGGGCAGGGTTAGGGGGTTTAAGCTTCCACCTGAACTGTTTGTTCCACTCCTACAAATGTAACAAGAATAAATATAAACACATTTTTGGTTTGTTTTTAAAGTTCTTTTTACCCTTCCCTCCCCCCTCCCTCGTAGAAAAATCTTCGATACGTTCTTACCCCTCTAGATGGTCTTTTCATGCCAGAAAATCCCAAGGTGCCGTTTTTCAAAAAAAAAGAAAGATGTGGAGCCGTTTTCAAGAAACTATTTATGCATAAATACATCTGGGGCTATAAAATCGTCCTTCTGGACGATTCGTACAAGTCTAAAGAAGGCCGGTCAATAGTTTCATATAATTCTGAGACGTTTCAAAATCCTCTGACATCGTTTTATGGTTTTACTTAATAAAGAAAATTTTAATTGTCAAGTGTTCTCTCATGGCATTGGCCTACCGAAAAAAAGGCATTCCCAAACATTTCAAATATTCAAAATTTAAAAGAAAAACTTGAACAATACAATCTCATTTGATAATTTTCAATTTTTACTCTAAAAGTTATTAGGAAGAAAATATTTTGCACAATACGGCATAAACTAGGTGTTATTTTAAATTACTTTTAGATATAAACAGAGAAATTTGTTACAATATACCGTTTGTAGAATTTTATTGGATGAAAAGGTATATAAAGAGTTTATGATTTTTTACAATATTGACAAAAAAAGGAAATATCACAATTTTTGAATTGCTGAATTGATTGTTGGTCGATACCCTGACCTACAATAAACAGCATAAATAGTGGTGCTGGCACCAAACAAAATATCTCAAATCTTTTGAAAGAGATGCAGCCCTAATTTACTTTCGAGTTGTGTTATTCTCAGGTTTGGCACCGAACCGAAAAGTATTGTAAAGTTCAAATTGTTAAAACGTAACTCTTGATATGAAAGTCCCTCTTAAGGCCAGGTACCTTTATTTCACTACAAGGAGTGCAACTTAGAAGGGGGAGGGCTTGTTAACTCTATGTTTTGAAAAAATATCTTTTAATCTAATCTTATTCATGCATTCTCAAAAATCAAGCTGATTCCGGTACAATTTTTCACTTTTTTCCGAGCAATTTTGACTTACACTTTGTTCTAACACAAATAAAATAAAAGTAAACCATTAAATTGGTCTTCATTCGTCTTGTTTAAACAAAACTCACAGAAAATGTAGAGAAGTGAAACAAAATAAGATACAGAAATAACCCTCCCCCCTCCCCAATGGAAAGATTTCTCCCGCAAAATATTTTCCATGGAGGAATTTCTCTGGTGATAATTCCCCTACGGAGAATTTCTCCACGTAAAATACGTGAATTTCTTCACGTAAAAATTCCCAAAAGAATTCCAACTCTGCTGAAAATTTCTCTGGACAGCTCCCCAAAGAATCTCCTAATGTAAAATAGGGTCGCCAGCGAGAAAGTAATACAGATAAAACGAATTTTGTTTACAAATTTTGACAATATGCCGCATGTAAAATTTTCCTGGAAAGTTCGCCCCTGGAAATTTCCATCCCAATGAGAAACTGTTCCTTTAGAAAATCCCTTCCTCCGTGGTTTGCTTGTCGCTTTGCACTTCGTGAAATATAATTATAAACGTCTTGACTGAATTGCACAATGGTATATGGAAATTTTGCAGGTGGCAGAAGAATAATGCGAGAGCGAATAACAAAACAACAAACTATGGCAAGCCAGGGTAAATCATTTTTAATTTAATTTGGCCAGGCCGTTCGTTTGCCTAGCATTACATTGGCATTGTCCAAAGCAAAGCCAATTATATTAGAGTCAAAAACCCCTATGCCTTCCCAAGGTCAGAACATAATTTGCACTTCACTGAAAAAAAAATACAAATGAATGTGCATTGTCAGTCTATTATGCATATACTGATATTTAGTAATCAAAATGTTAATATTATCTGATTTATTAAAGTTATAAAAGTAAAAAACATTTATATTTTTTCAGTTAAGTGCAAATTATGTTCTGGCCTTGGGAAAGCGTAGGGGTTTTGAGCCCAACTCATGTTAATTTCTGCTCGTTTTGAGTTTGACTCGATTATTTATTGTCATTTCGGTTCGTTTTGGGTTCATTTGGTTTGTGGTAGTTTCACGCTTGGTAGATTATTTGATTTTATTTTTGCTCATTTTTGGTTTAATGGAGTTCATAATTTTCTTTGAAAAACTTAATTTGTGGAAAAAGTTTTTTTTTAATTAATCAACATGAAAAGCCAATTCTTTCATGTGTTAATTGTTGCACATATTTCTTTCCTTAGCGTTTTGTTTATATTTGGGCTGAGTCACTCCTTACAATTAAATTGAGGCTATTGAGAAGGAAATTGCGGTACTTATGCATTAGCTGCAACCCACTCGCGAAGGGAAGTTCGGTTAATACTAATGAAACAAAACAAAATATGATAAAAATATAATAGTTTAGAAACAAATTTGGGCTATATATTTGCACATTAGGGGGGTGGAGTTAAAGCATAGCATATATTAAATACGTAACCTAACCTAACCTATGTACCTTTCCCCCCTAACCCCCCCCCCAAAAAAAAAAATAGTTTAAATATGGTAAATAGAATGGCAAACCACGATCTGCAATCCAATTCTCTATTGGCATATACCCGTTTGACTAGATTCCTTTAGCATTTCCCTATACAGTACATCGTGTGGGTTGCAGCTAATACATAAGTACCGAAATTGCGGAAATAAACTCTATAAAATACTCACATCATTCCTAAGAGTACGTCATTTCATTTTACCCCCACCCCTCCCCCTTCCAATGTGAAACTATATAAACTAAATAATATGTTTTCCAAGCATGCTACCATACATCACTAATGTTTCAACCTAATGCTCGTAAATTGAATCAACGGTGACGAAATAAAGAAACGGAACAATTATGGGAAATATACAATTTGGGCTACATGCTGCTAATCCCTTCCCAAATGTATGGAAGTGATGTCAATATACAAAAACAAAGGAGGGACTAGAAAACATAATTCCAATGTCTACAGGGGACAGATTTGCCACTTTTCAATGTTTTCAATGACAATATAAAAAGGGTTTTTCAGAGTAAAGATTTTATTCATGTTTTCAAAATAATATATTAGCGTAGAATTCAAAAACCTTTTACCATAAGGGGAATTATTTTAGAGAGAGTAGCTTATAAGTAACTAGAGAAAGGGGTCAAATCAAAATCTAGTTAAAATTAAGAAAACATGTTTGGCCAGCAAAGGATTAGCTTAAATTAACTTATAATTACATCCTTAAACTCCTTTAGAAGTTTTAGTGTCATAAGTCACGCTATTTAAGGATTTTTCGCTTATTTTTTTACGTTCAATCCTTGAGTATCCTTGTCCTATGTGGTATGTATGGTATGTGATTTTCTCAGCTATAGTTTTTAGGCCGTCCTTTTTTTTCTTTTTTTTTGAGTGACGGACAAGTCCAGTGGACATTGTCCGTCAAGCGGCAACCCAAAATCAATCCAATCTTTCATCCCTTAATTCTATGACTATCTACCTTAGTTCTGCCCTAGGAAGGACCCATGGATGGATTACAGATACACTTATCTATCAACAAATGAAATGACATCATTTTTACACAATCCTAAACAGGATTTATGATAGATTTGCCTCTCAATCACTCGGACTATCTGTCTTGGCTTTTTTTCTACAATTAGCCATGTCTTCATGCCTACTGCAAAACACTTGATTTTAATTCAAGCATTTTGATTTAATTCAAGTATTTAATTCAATGTTTGGAAGTATACAGAAATTTTTCGCGGAGGGGACTTTTTGCCTTGCGTGGGTTTCCATGGGTATAATTTTCCGTGGGGAAAGAAAATTTAAGGAGTAAAACTTCCAGGGGAATTTTGCACAGAGGGTATTTGACAGAATTATTAAACGAATTTATTTTTATTTTTCTTACTTTCTCTTTGCCAACTGAATTTTGCATGTGGAGATATTCCCGGGGAATTGCCCAGGGAGAATTTTCAGGGCGATTGGATTTTCTGGGAAAAATTACCACCGATGGGGGGATTTCAGGTGGAATCGGAAAAACGATAACATTTCCAAATGAAAGCGTAGTAGGGAGAATTTTTCAGGCTTAATCGTCGGCAGTAATTTTAAGGAGGGGGGGGGGACTTTCAGTGAGATGGAATTGTTTTTTGGATGGAATTTACGCGAGAAGTTGGTGGTGAATTCACGTGGAGAAACTTTCCCTGAGGAACATCCCGTAAAAGGAGGGATGTTTTCATGGAAAGTGAGCCAGATTTACTGGCATTATTTGAAAACGACCAGACAATTAAATTAAAAACAACAATTTTTTTCAACTGAGAGCAGGGCACATTTAAAATTCAACGACAAAATTATTCTGTAATGAATCATTCCCTTTCCTCAATACCTGCTCTCACTTAATTCTTGTTCCTTCGTATAGGCCATCCGAGTTTAAAGTTGGAATTCGGCAAATGCCAGACTTCGCTTGATATCATTGTAGCGGTTATTGTCGGAGTATAAGCTACCAAGGTAGTAATTTCAACGACCCCTCTATATTATCAGTTCAAGCTCGATGCTGGAGGTTACCTGAAATCCGGTGTAGCGTGTGCAATCCTCCTGCATCGTTTCTCGAGGTGTTAATGATTCTCCAAAGAGGTTGATTGCCGTATGGATTATATGCTATCCAGATTGAAGCACCGTGAAGGAGTAGAGATGCTCCTATTGATCGTGTCACCCACGCCGTGCTGCCACCTACAACTTTTGTTACATAGTTTGATGGATGGGTATGTGTGTTTGGGTCGATTATTTGATGTTTTATGGTTTTTGTCAGTGGAATGAAAAACAGGAATTTGGTCACATTAGGATGTTTTATGGACTTTGTCAGTGAGAATGAAAAAACAGGAAGTTTGTCACATTTATGTCTGTTTTCATGGATGGTTATGTGTGTTGATTATTTGATGGTTTTATGGATTTTGTCAGTGAGAATGAAAAAACAGGAATTTTGTCACATTTATGGATGGTTTATGGACTTTGTCAGTGAGAATGAAAAAACAGGAAGTTTGTCACATTTATGTCTGTTTTCATGGATGGTTATGTGTGTTGATTATTTGATGGTTTTATGGATTTTGTCAGTGAGAATGGAAAACAGGAACTTTGTCACTCCCTTCTTGTTGTTGTTCAATGCGGATGTTATGAGTTTCCAAGGTAACAGTATTTGTTATTGTTGTTCAAGCCAAATGCTATGTGTTTCCAGGAAACAGTTAGATCCCCCTTCTCAGGCAATCAGAGGACTTTGTTTACATAACAATTTGACCTTGAGATTTCGTATATAACGGGCATGCAATGTGATAGATTTATTGGAAAGTATTGTGACACAATGGATAGAACAATTGACATAATTGATGAGCTTGAGGCCTTGGCAGCCGCAATTAGCAATGTAAGTGCATTTTATTTTCAAACGAATTTTCCTTGGTCACCCTCCAGTATATTCAGCTAAAACGTAAATATATTCCTTTACCCTCAAACCCCCCCCCCCAAACCATGCAATCTTTATAGTCACTAGAAAACGTGAATATATTCATTTACCCTCAAAACCTAACCCCCCCCCACTGTTTCTACAAGTATAATTCTTGCCAATAGAAATACCTTTTCGTTAAATTCCACTTTTATTTCCAGCTAAAGTGTCTGCTGACTTCTGTCAATTTTTAATGAAAATCCCATTCTGCTCTGACACAATCTCCAGCACGAGGCATATTATTAGCTGACACCCTTTCCGGTTTACAAACGCGGTCAACGGAACTTTTCTTCCATCAAAATTTAAAACACAATGATGCAATAATTAAGCTAGGCCTACACAACCTGTATGGAAGTAGAGAAACAAGTTATTTTCGAATTAGGGTCTAACAATATCCCCCCCCCCCCATTGTCTTACAATCCCAAATTCTCGCTAAAAGAAATACCATTTCGATAAATTCCTTCCCTCTATATTTCCAGCTAAATCCCCCCCCCCAACAAACCATACTCAATGCAAAACGTAAATATATTCTTTTACAGTCAAAAACCTAACCACCGCAAAAAGAAATACCTTTTTGATAAATTTATTTTTCTGTAAGCCTTATCAACTTCTGCCTATCTCTTAACTATTAACCCGCTAACTTGACAATACATTTCCGCAAGGTTATAATTACTTTGTCATCCCCTCTACCGGTGTGTTCACGGTATCGGTCTAGCCAAAGGGTTTGTTTTGATTGTCAAATTAAAACGATTTTAGGCAATAATTAGATTGTGGATTCGTAACCTGTATGGAAGTAGAGAAACAGATTATTTTCAAATAATTGCTAACAATATATTAAGGACATTACGTAAAAGGAGGAGGGCAATACATCGCTTCTAACAGCTTCGCTGTAAAGTGCCTTACGTAAAAGGGAGGAGGGCAATGCCTTCAATTCTAACAGCTTCGTTGTAAAGTAAATTACGTAAAAGTAAGGGGGGATTCGGTGTGTAGACATGTACACCCATTGACAAGAAAAACTAATGTGTAAATATATGCATTGTGTCTCTAGCCATGTTTTTAATTTTTTTCAAGCTTTCAATAAGTTTCTTTATATTCCCGGGCGTGAATCCAGGATTTTTGTTGGGGGAGGGGGTTAACGCTTTATTAGTCACAAAATAGAAAATGAAAGATTGTTTTTATCATAATTGTTTTCGACTTCAGTGTCTAACCATCTCTCATTGACATTTTAGTGATTTTAACTATAACAATTTTTCTAAATTTAGGGGAGGGGGCGTGAATCCGTGATTTTTGTTGGGGAGGGGGTTAGCGCTTTATTAGTGACAAAATAGAAATGAAAGATTGCTTTTTATCATAATTGTTTTCTACTTCGTTGTGCGAACCATTTCTCTTTGACATTTTAGCGATTTTAACTATAGCATTTGAATAAAAGGTAGTAAGATATATTCGTTATTGATCTGGCATGCGCTTGAATAAAAAACTGAACGTTCGTATAATAATGCTTTGAGTTATTTCTGAGAAAAGTTGAATTTATTATAATCAAACTATGATTTTCAGAGTTTAGGTTGCTTTCGACAAAGATTTCTCTTTACATACGGCAAATTTCCACATGGTGATTGATCCATGGCCCTTCTAAATGTGATAGAAGCTACTACACCCTGCTTCAATCTCTTTTTACGTATTCAAACTGAATGTTCGTATAACAATGCTTTGAGTTATTCCTCAGAAAATTGACCCCTCCAAATATTTACTCAGAGGAGCGGGTGCTGAAATGTAAAACGTTACTTATTTGCCAATCATTTTCATGCTTTGCATGAGCAGCTTTCTTACTCCTAGACAATCAACGACGTGAAATTCATTGCTATAAATGGAACATCAGATACAATATGTATAAGTACGAGAAAAACAGATGGAGTCCAACACTAAATTTTATAAATCGAAATGGCTTTTACGCTAAAACCATACGACCACATAATGAAAATGGCTATGAAATAAAACATGGAATAAAGCAAAAAAGTAGACAAATAATGCTAAAAGGGTATCTACTAAAAGTTTCAACGAGATGCTAAATAGCCCCGAAGAAAAAATTGGATGCATTGGAACAATGAAGCTCCTACCAAAGTCAGGAAATATTGAAGAACTGAAGAACTGGAGACCTGTAAATTTAAGAAACTGCGACTATCGGATCCTCACCAAAGTTCTTGCAAACCGACTAAAAAAGGTATTTGCTGAGTTGCTAAGTAAGCGACAAAAAGGAGGATTAGATGGACGGAAAACAGCTGATGTTCTAAGAGTCATACGAAACGTAATACAAGTGATGGAAAAAAAAGAAGGAAAAAGGTAAATACAGAATCACAAGCTTTGACATTCGAAAAGCATTTGACAAAATAAGAAGAACAATCCTACTTATCATACTGGTGGCATACGGTTTCTGTAAAGAGTTTATCAAATGGATAAAGAAGACCTTGGAGAAAATAGAACAGACAATTGTTATAGGTAATATGGAAAGTGATAGCTTTGAAGCAGAGACAGGAGTGAAACAGGGATGCCCATTAAGCTCTTTATTGTTCGAAATATATGTTGACCCTTTGTTGCGATATTTGGAGCAAGATATACAAGGAATCGAGATAGGAGGAACCCAAACAAAAGATAGAAGGATTTGTCGACGACCTCACGGTTTTCACGGAAACAGACATGGATTATTTACGAGCTCTGCATTGTATAACTAAGTACTGCGATTTGTTCAAACTAGAATTAAACAAAGAAAAATGTGAAGTCCTGTCTTTAAGCGAAGAAAGACCTCAATTTATTGGCGGGATAGAAAGGAAAGATGAAATACAGGTTTTAGGTATCCAATGAAGAAAAACATGGAAAGAGACGAAAAAAGCAAACTGGGCTAAAACATTGCAGAAGTTTAAGTCGGCACTTGCTTACGGATATGGAAGAGCCTTCACAATATTTCAAAAAGCTCAGTATGTCAATATTTACTGTTGTCCAGTGATATGGTATTTCGCTTCAGTATCAAACCCCACAAAAGGCATCCAGAAGAAAATAAAATCAATGATATATCAGTTCGTCTGGTACGGAAAACCCCGTCCAAAGCTTAAACTTACAAATATGTTTCTAATGAAAAGCCAAGGAGGCCTACAGATAATTAACACAGAAGCCAAGATAAAAAGAACTTCATATGAAAACAATTATCGAAGAATCCATTTTGAAGAAACAACCCCTATGAAAAATTGGTATAACGCATGGGTGAGAAATGAAAGGAGTGACTGCCCAATTTCGGTACAAAAACATTTCGGAATGGTCAAAGAATTATTAGAAAAAAGGATCGCAGACCCTGATAGAAAACAAATCAACAAAACGGATATGAAACAATGGTTCATTTTGCAGGAAAACCTACCTCCAGCGAAAATTCTAGAGACGAGTGATCTTGACGATGAAAAACTGAAGAAAATGTTCGACCTGATACACTCTAGTTTCTTACCGCCGAAGGTTAAAGAGCATGCGTTTTTCCAAGTTCACAAAATACTGCCAACTGAAGAGAGAAAACACAGGATAGACCCCACCAAGTCGACTGGAATGTGCGGAAGGTGTGGAAATCAAATTGAAACACTTGAACATTTAATTCTTCAGTGCACAAGTGTAAAAACAGAAAGGTTAGGTTAGATCGAATCCGTCCAAAGGTTAGATTAAATCGAATCCAGCATTTAGGTCCAAGACACCGAACTTGAATCTGCAACACAGCTTTGGCATGTGAATTAGCCAGATAAAACAAAAGTTTGTGTACCAAGGAAGTCTACTATCGTCTTGCAATAACTATTTCAATGACTTAAAGTGATGACTTTCCCAGAGAAGTGCAGACCTAAAAAGGACACTCCCCTCTTCAAAAATAAGTACTTATGAATGCAATTGAAGCTTCGAAAATTAAAAGTCGAGGACGAACGATAAATTTTAGCCTTTGATACGAAATGTCTCCGTCGTATAGCTGGTGTGACACATCTAGACAGAATCTCCAATAGACACTCGAGGGCAACTGAAGCGGGAAACTACAATTCTACAGAAAGCGCAGTTAAAGTAACTTAGGTTACTTGGTCGCATACAACGATGGAAATTGCATGCCTGCCAAAAGTTATCTTCGAAGGAAGGGTCCATGGTAGCTGCCAACCTCGAAGACCTAGGAAGATATGGCAAGAACACTTCAGTGGTGACCTCCAATACTTTCTCCAGCAAGCTCACAACCAATTAATGTATAAGAAACCGATCCAGCGTAAAGGAGATGGCCCCAACGTAACTCAAGGACATTAGTCAAGTATATATCAGAAGTTTTTTCGTTAGTGGTTGATCATACGTTAGTAGCATAGGCTCCCTGAGAACCAACTGGCGAAGAGAGTAATGACACAGATAAGCTACACTTAGAGCTACAGGAACAAATAGAGAGGATCTCATGTGAACATAAGATACTTTTTAGTAGGGTATTTTAATCCCCAACCCAGTAGTAATACGAATAAATATTGTTCAAGCCTAGATATATTTGGCGTAGGCATGGGCGCCCATAAGCTGAATTCCAAGGGGGGCGAACCCCGTCTAATTGGCACTTTTAATACTATATAATAGAAATCTCAGAACAAAATATAAAAATAAGGCAGCATCATTCAGCCAGGGGGGGGGGCAGGAGCCCCCCCCCCCCCCATATGGGCGCCCATGGGCGTAGGAAATAAGACAGAAATGGTGATACCTTGCTGCAATTTTGTAGGTATAACAATCTAGTTATAACCAATGCAGTATTTGATCATCAAATAACCGATAACTTAAAATAGTACCCAAAATGATGGTAAAATAGCCTATCATGTTGCTTATGCTGCTGAAACCAAAGAAAAGCAGGATTGATACAAGATAATATAGTATATAGGAGTTTTTACCAAATAGATATGGGCAGAGCATATTGAGAATTTGCTAAACAATGACAAAGTTACAAAAAACGATCTAAATAAGAATTGAAAAGTGTGTGACTATTTGGAATGTAAAGAGATTTATATTGCGAAGAAAAATTTAAGATAGTTCCTAAGGAATTTTGGTACTTATCTTTTATACCGCCGACATTCAAGAAGTACATTTAGGTTAATCCTAATGAAGTATACCTAAGTACGATAAAATTATAATACTATAGAAACAAATTTGGGCTCTATATTTGCACATTAGGGGGAGGGGATAAAGTATAGCGGGTTTTGCAAGCAAAATGTGTAAAGATTCAATTATTCTATATATTATCACGTCAGAATTGTTTCTATTTTCACACAGTCCAAATATTTTACCCTCCCCCTCCCCTAATGCGCAAATATATAGCCCAAATTAAATATTTCCAATCTATTCTGTCACTTGTCTTTGTCTTACGCTAAGCTGAAAGAAAGTATTGAAAGAAACAGATTCTACAGTGTGTCAAAGGATGAATAACTTGAATATCAACAATAAAGCCTCAGGTGCTGATACAGGCATACCAGATAAATACGGTAGTGAAAGTTAAAAGTATAATGTATGAGAGCAATTTTGTTGCGTCTGAGATAGGAACTGAGTTTAGCAGTTAGTTTAGTTTGTTGTTATTGTTTTATTGATTAAGAACCTAGGGATTTTTACTGAGGAAATTTTATCGTTCAAGTATCATGTACAGCCTGCAAGCAAAATTTAGTCTCGTAACTTACGTATAATGAGAAAGAATTTATTCCCTACATATTTCCTACACGTCCTTTATTTTTTGCCTTGTCCATCTATATATACTGTATTTCAGTAGCGTTTGACTTGGTACATTTGCTTCCATTGTCGGGCATGTACGAGTTCATCAAAACACTGCTGTTCGATTGTCGATTGGCCAAAAGCCTAGGAGTCGAAATAGAACGTCTACAAGCGAATAAGGCCTTTGCCAGCTTGTGGACTACAAAAGGTATGTACACTTTTGTTTGTTTTTTGGTTACAACATTGTCCGACATGTTTTGATGGTTTAGTAAATTTCAGATCCATAATACACGATTATGACACTCGATCTACATGGATTGTTTCGACCCGATTAACGTTTTATGTGCTTCATAAAGGGATTAAAAGTTAGAATCTCTTGATCAGAGTATTAGCAATAATAGTGATATTTCTTTGTTTAAGAGAGAAATTAAGGAAATCCTGTTTATTAAGTGAATTTTAGTCTTTTTTCTAAGGGGGGGGGGATAAATAATTGAATAACTTATTTTAGTCTCTTGGGGTATAATTTTAACATCAGTTGAATTTGTTTTGTTGTAAGGTTTGTGGTGCCGATTAGGGTGTACGATTTGTATTGGTTATTATTTTTTAATGTATTTTTTGCCACCCCTCTGACGGGTTGCTGTTAATATTGATGTCGTTTTTTTGGTTTCATAAATATCTATCTCTTAAAAAAATTAACGCAGGAAATTCTTAATTCGATTGAAATTGCTAATTTGCCATCCCATGACTCAAAACTAAAGAACAACAAGATTATTATGTGAACACGTATTTCGAGAATAATAAATATTTATGAACCTACTTCATGCCGAGCGCAGGGGTATAGGGGTATATACTCAAAGGGCTACACAAAAAAACCTCAAAAAAAGCATAAAAATTTGTTTATATCCAATTTTTTACGTTTTCACGAGTCAGACAAAAATTTCTGGGGGGGGGGGGGGGTTCAAACCCCAGTAACCCCCCTTGGGTACGGTCTTGTTTTGTGTCTCACACTCAAAGTGTGAAAAAGAAAAAGCGCAGGGGTATAGTACCTCCTGGTACTATGCTAACATAAGAAGAAACTCTCTGTAAAATGTCTTTTACTGAGGGGCCAAAAGCTACGCTCTTAAAGGCTTTTTTTTATTTTTGGCTTAGTTTGAAAGGATACAGCCCTCCTTGCATTTGAGGTTAGAATGGGATGGTATTAAAAAACAAACTAAATTAAAATAAACAAGCAAGTTTTTCCACCTGTGGCAAAAAAGCCCAATTATAGCAAAATTAAAATACTTTTTTTTGATTTTGAAGCCCTGCTTAGACTAATTTTTACCATTTCAAGATATGTTTCAATGACACATATTTTGCAACATCAAATGACAAATTGTAAAGCATAATTTGAAGTTTTTTGTTATAAAATTCGCATGTAAAGAAAATTCCTCAGAATCTTATTTAGTAATCAATGACAACCATTAGTGTTGAAGATCAAAAGTTTCCTCTTGCTTAGTTCGTATATTGAACGATTTTTGAACGTTTCAACCTAATTCGGTTAATCCAAAGACAAACCTGAATCGCCACCTCCACCCTGATTATGAGACTTGCTCTGTTGTAGAAGCAGGGTTGAAATCTGTAGCACAAAAGTGTTAATTTAGCAATAATTAATTCATTATGTGTAGTATGTGCCAAGGGTTACCACCTGTAGCACGACAGTGCTATTTTAGCCTATTACTGTCAATGTTTTTACTCTAGAACCGAAAATCGCTGTGTCTAGGTAAATTTGAGCAATCTTTAGGACTTTAGGAACTGACCGTGGTAGCATTCCTTTATGAAAGAGGGTACTTCAACTATATTATTGTTCAACCAAACGTAATGTTGAACAAAAAGATCAAAGCAGAGTTACCACTAAAAAGAAATAATGGTACTACCCAGCAAGATTGCTACCATGGTCAGTTCCTATAGTGCAACAATTGCTAGAATTTGCGTTTTTCGCAAATTTTGATCAGAGTAAAAACACAGCAATTTTCGGTGCTATAGTTAAAAATTAACTAAAATAGTGCTAAAAATAGCACTTTTGTGCTAATTTAGTACTATTTTAGCAACCCTGAAAACTCTTTGTTTTAGTGATGTTTCTTTTCTTTAGGACTAGCCAAGTTTTTTTATTATTTTTTTACCTGTTCATAGTAAGCACTGAGTGCTTACCGTTTTAAATAAAGTAAAAAGACAAATGAGAATGTCTTTTGCAGTTCAGCAATTTCGACAGTAGCTGGCAAATCTTTAAAAACGAGTGTTGGAAAAAAGAGCAAAAAGTGCATGGCACCAACGAGCTCAAGAAACTGCAGCTTACCTCTGAAGATGTAGTTGGTTCTGGTTATCATCAACAGTGGAAACGAAATCAGACAGTGACAACACAATAACAACAGTGAAAACACAATAAGACATCAGGCAATGCCAACACAATAACGACAGTGGACTTTTTTAACGCTATTTTTATCTCAATTTTTTTTGGGTTTTGATTTAGTTTTTAACTTTTTAACTTTCTTACATTTGACGCTTATTTTTTACTAATGAATGGTTTTGCCTTTCTGATATTGTTGTTTTTGGTAATGTTTAGCCAGTTTTTTAGTTGTTGTGCTATTTTTATGATATTTTTTTATGACTCCGAAATGCGAATTCGGCCCTTCGGGGCTTGTGATAGTCATTTTTTTGAAATAAACATCTTTTCTTATTTCATGTTTCTCAAAAGTTAGGCAAACTCGGAAATTCAATTTAAATGAAAAAGATATTTTCCTGAATATGCAGTCAAGCAGCTTTCTATAGGAGCTTGCGATAAATCTAAAAAAAGCCGTGAAAAAATTCTCAGAAAAAATATATGGTACCAAACAGCTTAAGAAAGCGTAGCTTTATTTTGAAGATGTAGTTGGCTTCGATAATTAACAGAATGTTAATGTCTCATTTTTACAAATGGAAATAAATAAACCACTCACTGTTGCTTTTTATTCCCACATTTCAACCTGACAACACCGGAGAAAATATAGCACTACCCTAAGAACTCCACAGTTTGAAACAATTAAAGACAGTCCTAAGAAAAAGGAAGCTTTTAGTTATGAATAGATCTCCTTATCTCCTTGGTTCAGGGAGATTTTTTTTAATTTGATGTCCTAGGTAAATTAAAAATAATGGTATTCTAGAGATGAGATTTTTTGTTTTCGTCGATCTACCGTTTCTAGGCTACCTGTGCGTTTTCAGTATAGAAACTAGAATTCACAATCGTTTTCTTAACTTGTTTATTTAATATTTTCGTTACATTTTGTCAACATGTAGAGAAAGCCATTTATTTTGCTTCTCTTCTTCAATAAACCAAAAATTTCATAAGTATTCAAAACTACACTCGCAACGACTATAGTAGAGAAAAAGTTGATGACTATGGTAGACATAAAAAAGCTGCATTTTCCGTCAAATGACTATTACAGACTAAAAACTATAAAAATAATAGACATATTCAGTTATGTAACATTAGTGAACATTTGATGTAGTGAACATAGTGATGTTGATATTTACGACAAATGTGATACTTTTTGTCTTTTTTTTCATGACTGATGGTGGAATGTAGATAATCCCACAATACCGTTTGCAGTTTCTCGAAGGAAAAAAATAGTTTAGATGTTTGGATACAGCAAGGGGGTAAGGGATCCAATCTCACCAGAGAAATCAGCTCCCCCTTTTTCTCCTTTTTTGTGCCCCATGTTTAAAAATGACATCCATTTTGACGATATAAACAGTTGAATTTTACAAGGCTTTGTAACACTATTCGTTCTCGGCCTTTTGATTCTAGATCTCTGCCTAAACATGGTTTAACAGAATGAGTTCTCTCAATCGATTTCCAATACGAGAAAATTACCCCTTTACTGCATACCAAAATGTAGCTTTTTTTATCCTACATATAAAAACAAATAAATAAATCACAAATTGTCTGCTTTTTTAAACGGAAATTCCAAACGACATAACATAGCATCAACAATAATTGTAACATTTATAAGGCTAAGAGCTTCCTTTAACCTAAACATTTGGTGTTAAAATGAAATCTCAGATGCATCCCACACAAAGGTGATATTTCATTGACTAAAAAAATATTATAAATTTGAATAATTAAACCCAATAATTTATTCTTAGCTTAAGGGAACATATATTTTTCGCAATTTCTAAACAACTGTTATTAGGGAGTCTAACTGACTTGTATCAAATTTTAAGTCAATTAAACTGCCAAATAAGACGGTATTTAATTTATTGAGAAACAGAGTGATTAATTTATAGCAAATAACGATGTTTCGCTATAAAGCTATGATGGACAATTTCGCTTTAAAACAAATTCATAAATTTTATAATAAATTACATATTTGAATAGAATATATAGTAGTCTAGCTTGGACTGAATATTTACTTCAGCTGCGCCTGATCTTCAACCAATCAGCTACACCGAGCTGGCTTTAAAGAGGCCTGTATTCAAACCGTGTCAAACTGATTTATACTTGCAGGAAGATCTTAATTTAGCCCTTAATTTAGACCCTGATCGTGTATAATTTTTAATTTCAAACTGTACTAAACATGTTTCCATTGATTACTAGCGCAATCTTAATTGAATGTCGGGCGAATTTGGGACGTTTTCAGCCCCATCAACTTCGAATAGCTTACACATGGGCTGCTTTAAGGCGGATCAAACAGTATTCAGCATGTTTCCACTGATAATACTTTAGCACCAATGCTTATTCAGTATCGCTAATTAGTGGCTATTAACATTTCGTAGAAGCCTACTTTTGAAAAGAGCACAGACTATATACATCCTTCAGTTCGGAGAAGTCTCTAAACTGACTTCTTTGGGCTTCGCAGCTCAACAATCATATCATCAATCTCTTCTTCAAACCCCAGGACATATGAGAGCGACTCGGATTTCTCAACAACGCGTCGCATAACGCCAGGCGACTGCGGCACAGGAGATAACGACTGTCTATCAGATGTTCCATTTGTCTGTGGTCTACAATAAAAATGTTAACTAAAGCAAATAAAAGCAAAGGTTAAAGAAAAGACAAAAAAAAATTACCTTCATTTTTTATAAACAGAGCGAAACCACTTAATAGGGCAGAAGTTTGTATTTAAACTTGAAGACATGAACAGATACAAATTATCAAATATTTGATAACAAGTTTTTTTTATTAAAAATCAAAGAAGGAGATAGCAAAAGCAGCAATTTTAAATTTATTTTCTTCCGTAATATTGGAAAATAACTATGTCTGATACTATATTAGTCTGAAAACTATCATAATTATCATAATTAGTCTGAAAACTATGCCCAACTGACATAATAAAGCATGTTTATTTCAGAGCATATTGAATTGAATTTAAGAACGTTTTAAATTTAAACAATAACCGATACTTAAAAACGAAAAATTTGGAACATAGACAGGTAGTATTATCGCACTACATTAAATCACTGACAAAATACTTCGTCAGTTGTTCGAGGACTATTATGTAAATTACCTCTGTTAAAAAATTTTATATGTCCCTTAATTAAACAGTATCTACAATTTGTGTTTGGTCAAATAATATGGTGGCCGGCGTTTACCCCCCCCCCCCGGTGATTATCCCCTAGAAATACCTAGGGGTATTTTCCGCGAGGGGGGATTTCCGCAGGGGGGGGGGTATTTCCAGGTGGGCAATCGCCGGGGGGGGATGAACGCCTAGAACCAAATAATAATATATTGTGGTGAGGAAAGTCAAATAAATACTCTGCTACAGCTGATTCAAACATTTCCGGTTTTTGATTATATTTTAGCGAACAGTCAGTGGCGTCGTTTGGGGGTGGCCAGGGGAGGACAGTTGCCTCCCCCCCCCCCAATAAATTGGAAAAAAGCTATTATATAGCCCATGCCCCTTGACTCTCTGGATGTGGAACTTTTGCCGCCTCAATAAAATACTGGAGCTACGCCTCTGCGAACAGTCAATGGCATTTTTATGTTGGTGCAATCAACATTAAGTGGTAAATAAGTGATAAATTAAGTGGTAATTTACATGATAATCCTTGAACAAATGACAACGTTGCAAGTGAAAGTCAGGATGGGGTCAAAGCTGGGAAGTCAACAGATGGCAGCTAGGTTAGCAAATAAGAAAATTCACTTAATTTATAATGCATAAGATTCTTTGACCCGTTGCCATATATAGTTCAAATATTTTTAACCTTGTAAATTCAATTAGGGGTGGTGACCTAGGGTTTTATTGATGGTTTTTCAAATAAAAACATCTAATATATCTTTTTTTATCACAGAAATCACTTTATTTTATATAAATATTTACAAACTTCCAGAAGCCTGCTCATACAGGCTTGTTGGGCACTACACTCACTCTAAAAAAAAAAAAAAAAACACACATTTATCAAAATCACAGCAACCAACACAATGGACCCTTAGCAACCTACGGAAATCGAGTCTAACCTTCTGATCTAGAATCTCACCTGGTAGTCTTTCCCACGTTAACGGAAGCTAGTGTCTGAGCCAGAAGCCAGACCGAGTCGAGGGTTTCCTTGGTCGTTGAATGTTGTGTTATGTTGTGTTGTGAATGTTGTGTTATGTTGTAATATGTGTTGTGTTATGTTGAATGTTGTGAATGTTCCATGGTCGTTGAACCTGTGTTACGAGTACCATATTGATGACGTCCAGAAACGGAACAAAAGATATTATGCAGCGATCCAGTGCTATATTATTCAGAATATCGAACATTAACTGTACTCTATAGAACTCAGACAGGCCAGAAATCGGTAGTATATGTACACTCTTATACAGATCCCCTTACCGAAGAACAAGAATCATTATTAGAAAGAATCCTGATAGCCCCATTCTGGAGAACACGTAACTGCCTAAGATGTGATGTAGTAGTGACACAAGTTTGGCTGTGATTAGGCAGACAATTGCAGTTTTTGCAGTTTTGGAATCGTTTAGAATGTGAGTTTTATTCATTTGTTTGTCTTTTGTTCTTTTTTTTCTCTTTTTTGTTGTATTGTTGTTTGGCACTGATGAAATTAAGGTTGTTACATCGGAAAACATTTGGCCTTATGAGCAAAAGCATGCTGATGCCCTGAAGGATGGGAGGAAAAATCTACAAAAGGTAGTTAAAATCTACAACGAGCATCAGCAAAGGGCATCAGCAAATCTACAAAGGCATCAGCAAAGCATGCTGATGCCCTGAAGGATGGGAGGAAAAATCTACAAAAGGTAGTTAAATTATGTGCGGATAATAGAGACGGATTGCCTGATGTGTTTGCTTCAGTTTCATCAACACACATTGAATTAAGTATCCTGTGAGGTGGGATTGAGGATGAAATCAGAAAAAAAAGGTTCAGGACGAGTTTTCACGAATCGTGAGTGCATCTCCTTCACAGTTTAAAGATAATTTCTTGAACACTGTTACCCAGTCTGTGGACAAAGCCATTGAATTGCAGTTCAAGTCGGGTCGATGTGATCAAGAAAGTTTGAATCATTTAAGAGCAAAAGCAATCCAGGATAATGGTAAATTGATAAAACTTGAAACTAAACTGGACGACATGAATCAAAGTACTCTTTTGGATAATTAATATTTCCGGATCGACACTTCTGCTCGTGATTTACTCAACCTTGGAGAAAAAGTTATTGATCGCTTAAACACTCTTATGTGCCTTCGTTTTGACAGATCTGTTGTTAAGAATGCTAGACGTCTTGGAGCTGTTAATCACACTAAAGCTCTGAATAAGCTTGCCGTTACTTTTGAAGCTTCTTCGGTTGAGATTTTGCGAAACCGTAAGAACCTGAAAGGTTCTCGGATTTTTGTTAATGAAGCGCTCACAAAACAAAGACAAGATGTTTTTAGGCTAGCACACAATAAATTTGAGACAAAAATATGTGAACACTTAAGAGGTGTTATATACGCGAGAAATGGTAACCATATTGTAGCCTACCCTGTAAGACGATTGCTGATGATGCCGATATTTGCAGTTTGGAGACCCCACCGTCCGTTTGAATAAAGTATAGTTACATTCTGATATGGACCGTTTCCAAGGATTTTTTAGATTCGAAGTTGAAATTAGATACCATTTTGAACACCACAATTGGCAGTGACGTTGACTTACCAAGTGTAAAAAACTTTGCCAGAATGTGATTTTTCTACGCTCTACCCAGCTACCCAGTGCTCTTGGCCAGTGTAAATTTCGTCTAAGTGTACTTCACTTAAATGCTCAAGGTGTATAAAGTGCTCACAACGAACCCAGGTTCTTACTAGCTTCAAGTTCACATGACGTTGTACTGTTTGTGAAGCTTTTGATCGGATACTACTCCTGTTTCCATGATGGATATCTCCAATATGAAGTATTTTTTTTTTTCCTCAATAGGAAAGTCACTTTAGCTTATTCCTTGGGGTTACTCCATCGGGATGCTTACCGTTTATTTTATGATCTTTTTACAGGCCTCCTTCTAGTAATCCAGCGAGATTTTTTGTTGTTTTTGAACAAGTATTTTTTTGTTTTGAACAAGTTTTGAACAAGTGTTTTTTTTAACAAAGGGGTTTGAACCTCCACCCCCCAAAAAAAATGTGTGCTCGACTCATAAAAAAGAAACACTTTTGAAAAATGCAGGAAGACTGCTAGCCCTTCTACCTTTTTACCCCAAATCCATACGATCGAAGTTTTGAGATAGCCACTTAGTTAAATTAAGTCAAAAGATCGGATAACAAAACTCGAGGGTCAACACAAACCCCCAGAGCCCTTGGGCAAGTGTTGGCTGTTATGTCCGGGGGCAAAACAGGTTTTTATTCAAGAGTTTTGGAAATAGTTCAAAGATCAGATAAACCAAACCTCCAACCCCACTCAAAAAACTTATGAACAATATTTTATTCCAAAACTCAAGCGAGCTGACCCTTGGCCTTCTCTGCATGCCCCCCCCCCCACCCGAAAAAAAAAGAACAAAAACTTGTTGACGATGTTGTATTCCATCCCCCCCCCCCAAAAAAAAAAAAAATATTAACAATATTTTATTCCAAAGCATATGAGAGATGAGCCCTGGTCCTCCAAGGTCCAATATCCCTCCCATCCGCAAAAAAAGTATCAATGATAAATCATATAAACTGACCCCTGGCGCTCCCTCCATGACCAGACCCCCCCCCCAAACCAAAAAAGCTTATTAATGTTATTTCATTCCAAAAATTAGGGGAGCTAAACCCTGGCCATGCCCACCCCTCAACCAAAAAAAAAAACTTATTAACGATATTCTATTCCAAAAATCATAGGGATTCAGTATAATTTTATTAGCTCTTTCCAAAACTGTTCAAGACCCTTATATTCTTACCTACAAACAAGAGTATGGCTATTGCCCGTTTCCCTAACGGTAAAAGCATAAGGCATATTGCGTATTTGGTTCTTTACTAAAACCAATTATATTAGAAAAATTCTCTGTTGTACTTATAAACAACATTGAAAATAAAATGGAATTGCAGTGAAACCAGACCAAGATTTACCAACAGGCCCACTAGGCCCTGCAGCTTTTACTATTCCCGCAATTTCGAAGATTTCCCCGAAAATCTTTCAAAAAACGGAGCGCCAAAAACGCTTGGGTCTAGAAGCGTCAAAGTTTTAAATCCAGCCCTGGGGTGAAACAAAATCTTGAGCTGGAGCTTTCAGCAATTTATATCATTATATATCAAATATTCAGTTTAATTTTATCAGTTCTTGAAAAAACTGTCAATTTATTTTGGAAAAAAAAAATTATTTTGAAATAGGGAATTTGAAAAACTTGAAATTTTGCGAAATAAAAAACCAACAGAAACTAATTTTAAAAAAAGTTCCAAAAAAGAAGTTTTCTAAAGAAAAGTAAAGGCAATATTAAACTTAAGATCAGAGAAAATAGAAACCTACTATTACTCAAACTCAAAACGACCAGAAATTACTATTAAAGAATAAATGAAACCCAAAACGAACAGAAATTAAATGAACAATCATAGCAAACAAACATACAATAGATATTAATGTAAATGAATAAATAAATCTTAAAACGAGTGAAACTTAAATTGAATATGTAAATCAACCTTGAAATGAACAAAAACCTCCACAAACAAGAGTTTGAGTTTTGCCTCCTTCTCTCACTGTAAAGGTTCACTCGTTTTAAGATTTATTTGCTCATTTATATTAGTACATATTGTATGTTTGTTTGCTATGATTGTTCATTTAATTTCTGTTCGTTTTGAGTTTCATTTATTCTTTAATAGTAATTTCTGGTCGTTTCGAGTTTGAGTAACTGTAGGTTTCTATTCTTATATTTAATATGGCCCTTACGTTTCTGTAGAAAACTTCTTTTCGGAAGTTTTTTTTTAATTCATAGAGAAAAAGAGAGGATAATACGGAGTAAGAGAGAAACATTTAACAAGAGTCGTACTTAGGTGATGTACACAGGGTTGAGCTAGCTAGGTTTGGAGAGCTGACGTTAAACGAAAATGTTGAATTGCCATTGTTTCGAGCCAGGGGAGATCCACAAACATCAAGGCCTAAAATTAAGAGAAAAATCAGCATCTTCTTATTCTTCCAATTGCAAAGAAAAAGTTCTTCAATTTATAGTTATGCACTTGATTGGTCAAATCATCTCCATATATACTACGTAGGTATTTTTTTAAGACCATGCTGCCTTTCTATGACGAACAAACAAAAGTTCAAATTATGCTATATCCTTTTACTATACAGTGAAAACAAATACAAATTTCTGGATATTTTTATTACAAATCACCATAGGCAAACACAGCTACACCCACTTCCCCTCCGTCCTGATCTATTCAGAGCCTCCCTCTTTAATACCTCCTAAGAAGTTTCCTATTCCCTTAAATCTTTCCATACGACATCCTCGCACCCTATTCAGGGATGACCAGCTTTTCATTACAACCTCCGAAGAAGTTCCTATTTTCCTTAAATATTTCCGTTCAACATCCTCCCACCCCACTCGGGACGACCCACTTTTCGTTCTGCCCTAGACAGTTGACTGATATAGACAATCTATGGCGATCTGTTATCCTTCATCCGCAAAACTATTCCTATCCACCTTATCGTTTTCCTTACGATAAAAATAAAAGTTCAAAATAGGGATAAAATCCTTTTTAATGGACAGTGTATAGAAATTCAGCAAAATACCAGATATTTGGGTCACATATGCAGTGACCGTCATCAGTAGTAAAACTAATTTACTACTGATGACGGTCACTGCATACGTGACCAAAATATCTGGTATTTTTCTGAATTTCTATACACTGTCTATTAAAAAGGATTTTATTTCTATTTTGAACTTTCACTTTTATCATCATGGCAGTGTGGTCTCCGAAATTATCTACGTTTTCCTTACAGCCGTAGAAAGATGGATTGAACAGCATTTTCGTACAGCCTACTATTTGAAACCCGGTCAGTCCGTTAGATATCCAAACAATCCGAATGCAATTTCTCTGGAAAACATCTAGCCCAACTCCTCTGCCTTTTTTCGGAGTACCATACTTAAGTGGTTAAGTATGGTTAAGTATGACTTCAAACCATACTTAACCACTTTCATTACTGTTGCTTCTTATATTCTAATCTTTGTTCGCAGACTTATATTCTTATTCATACAAACTTTCCTCAACTATGGAAAAACGCCCTGGGCATTGTCTATTCTACTCTAATATCTTCAATACATCCAGAATATGACACTAACCGAGCTACTGCCCTGGACGTGAGAGGCCGTGTGGGAAAGGTGTGACGATTCAGTGTTCAAAATGCATTTTCTGGTTCCAGCCCCCCCCCCCCCCCTGTGCTGGAGCCACACCAGCATTACGGCAAGAAAACCCCAACTGGAAATGCAGTTCATGTTTTATGGCTGTTGTAACTGAGCACCCTAAAGCTGGTACTCCTACATGCTCTGTCGTTAATCACAACAATATGTTTTCTCCGCCTTTGGAGAACCCACCCCCTCAAAATTGTCCCAATAGTTGTGAGAGTTGCCTTTCAAAAGAAAATTTACTCCTGCAACTTGAAAAAAAGATCCACAGCATGGAAGTAAAACTTCAATCTCAAGAACGATCCCTGTCGATGAAACAGGCCGAAATCGACGCTCTGAATTTACAGCTATTCGAAAAAGTTGTGATGTTGTTGTGAAAATTGCCGAAGGACTTGGAATTACCAAAAGACGAGAAACTAAGAAAAAGCGTTCCTTTTTTTATGTCAACTGGCGTAGGCAAACATGGTGAACAACGTCTGTTCATTCACGAAAGCAAAAGTGTTACTGATAAGAAGAAACAACCAAATCAACGAGAAAATTACCGCGCAAATAAAGTGTGCCATTCCGAAGTAGGTTCCTACAACAAAAAAGAGAAGTGCAATTTTCTACACATATGCCGAAAATACAAACTGAACATGTACAAAGCAACAACTTACAATCCATACGATGGCTTGTACCATTAATCTGTGCAGTTTCACTCACAGTGTTAGCTCTTCTGCCCCCAATCGCGCCCACGACAATCTTTTTCAATACCGACATCGCGTTACTTGATCCCTTCTTCACGGTCACCGCGGGTCAGACGGGCTCAGCATATCTCTTTAGGTCACCTTGGAGCTCTCCCCCTTCCTCCCTCCCACCGACCCAACCCCAATCCCTAGATCAATTCTTCCGAAAATATTTGCCTCCCAAATTTCGACTAAAAGCCACACCGTCCCATTTAATAACAGGTTTTCGCCATTAGAAGAAACTGATCTTGCAGAATCGTTGGAGCACCAGGAAACTGTCTGCACAGGGACTAAGATTAAAAAAAAAAACAGGTAAAAGAATACTCTTCAGACATTTTTGCCTAATTTTTCCCAATTTTTTGTATAGTAATGCGGAAAGTTTAAATAAGATTATTGATTAATAAATAAGAATAGATATTGATAAGATTATTGAGCTGGAGAATTTAGCTCAAGTAATTGGGGCCTCAATAGTAGCGGTAACAGAGGTTTATAGGCCAAACCGGGTCTACTCAGTCTGTCCGGTTATAATAAAATGATAAAGCAAGGCCCAGATGACCACTGGCTTGGAAAAAAGGGAGGAGGTCTTGCAATTTATATTAAAAAGAAAATTCCTACTTTTCAGATAGAGGTATCTGTACTTGATGATTATGATGAAATTCTTCGGGTATTTGCAAAGCCCAGATGCCTGCCCTCCCATTACAATGGCATTGCTGTTTGTTTGTTTGTTTTTTTGATTATTCGCCAGGACAAGATGTCAGTTCTTAAAAAAATTTCCGGGAAAAACTTCAATTAAGTGCTGACTACGTACAGGGTAAATACCCCATGGGTGGTATGTTCCTGCTTGGTGACACTAACGAACTATGACTCGAGTGTTTGGAAGCAAGATTAGGTCTAAAATAGTTACCTAATTGCCCAACAGCGACAGATGGGCAATTAAACTCTTATTTGAGACCACTAGACAAAGTCCTTGAGAGGGAGAATTCTTTGGGTACACCGAATAAAATTCTTTTGGCAACCCTCCACTTCCCCCCCCCCCCTCGATCCGAAAAAAATATCTTAGATACAGCGTTGGGTGCATATTTAGCGTTTGACTCCTTGATAGTAAACATTTTCGCACAGTAAACCCCTGAGCTAAGGTTATGCTGTTAATTTGCTTATTTGGGAAGATCTTTCCGTGAAGGAAGTTTTCCGGAAGTGACCCGGCTCAATGGTAACCGAAACTCTAGAAAACGGGTTTTTGATACCAATAGATACATCAAAAGAATCAGATTTCAATGCTGAATTCAAATATATAACTGTCATCAAGTTTAGTCCTACCCATCAAAAGTTACGCACCTGAGAAAATTTGGCCGATTTTCGAAAAAAGGGGGAAAGACCCCCTAAAAGTTATAGAATCTTAATGAAAATCACACCATCATATTCAGTGTATCAGAGAACCCTACTATAGAGGTTCTGTAGAGAATACGGCCCTGGACCGCATAGCTACTAACATGTCTCAGTTCTATAGGAAACCCTCCCCAGGCCCCCCAATAGGAGGAAGCTACCAATTCACCCTTGAGCTACACTCTACAAGTAAATTCGGGTCATTTACACTACAAGTCGGCCAATCACAAACAGCGGATTGTTTGGTTTCGGTAATTAGCTCACGACTGAAAAATGGGACGGTATATTTTCTACGGCTAATGCTGATGAAATGGCCACTACTTTTCAAGAAAAACTTCTCGGCAAGTACCATTTCTATTTTGCTGAAAAGTTAACAAACGTTTTTCAGCAGATCGTCCATATGTTAAAAAAGAAATCAAAGCACTAAGCAGGGAAATGAGACAACTTTTCAGGAACGAAAAGACATGAAGAAGCTACTACCCAGAAAAACAAAATCGGAGGAATGATCGGCCAGGCAGCGGCGTTGTACTGATCAAAAGGAAGTATCTCATTTATTCGATTCTAAGCCTGGACAGTTGTACAACAGGATAAAGCAATTGACAGGTAAAACGCAAACTGGAATGGATTTTGGCAATGATCAGCTGGATAAAGAAACTGCAGATAGCCTAAACACTTACCAGGTAGCGATTGTTCAGTAACTACCACCACTAAACTCGGAGGATTTTCCGCATCCATCTCCAGATTTTACAGATTTTCCAATCATCACAGAACACCAAATTCGCCTCAAATTGATGAAACTGAAGAGAACCAGTATTACATCACTCAATATTCCTGTTGACCTCATTAAGGCTTTTCCTGGATTTTTTAGTGCTCCGTTGACTTTAATATTCAACAAGATTACAATGTCAGGCCAGTATCCGCTAAATTGGAAAAAGGAATTCATAACCCATATCCCGAAAAAAGGAAGCCCTGTGATTTTGCTTGTACGCTGCCTATTACGATGACATCTATTTTTAGCAAGATTTATGAAAGTTTCATCGCTGGATGGCTGAAAACTTTTATTCTGCATAAAGCTGACCCTCAACAATTTGGTAATATTCTCAAAAGTTCGACAAGTCGAACGTTTTCATGATAAGATTTTAAAGCATCTAGACGAACTGGAACGCTGGGTGGACCTCATCGCAATTGGCCTAAAGAAAGCATTCAATTTGATCTGTCATAGAACTCTTATTCGCAAGCTATTGACAAATTTAGATGTTGACACATATTTGGTAAGTATGGTTGCCATTTTTTCAGGTAGAAGTAAAAAAACTGATTATGAATCGGCCTATTCCGATCCCCAGCCAATCTACTGTGAAGTTCCCCAGGGAAAAATTTTAGGCCCTCTCCTTTTTTGGTTATGGTAAATGAGTTGGCAAATTATGGGTCGGATTGCTTTAAGTTGGTTGGTGATTTATTCGTACTGGAGCTTGGTGAAAAGAGTGTTTCAAGCGAGGCAGACAGAATAAAGGCGAGTTTATCACACCAAGCTGAGGAGGGCAAAATGATCATCAACCGTGAAAAATCGCTCGTATTAACTTTTCTTTTCTGAAGGACAACTCATCCCTTGCTTTACAGAATGTTTCAGGTTGCATGAGTATCAAACTCTTTGGAATATATCTCACACAAGACCTGAAGTGGGAAAAACAAACACAGGAGATGATCAAACGGGCAAACCTGGGTATCCTTTCCTTAAAACTCCTTGTTCGTCATGGTGTCCCACCCCCCACCCCCCCACCCCCACCAATTGCGTATTTTTCTTACATTTGTCACCCCGCTGGTAGAATATGCTTGTCCCGTTTGGTATTACGGCCTAACTTCGGACCAGAAGGACCGCCTGAAAAGGATCCAATACCCAGTTCTTTTGGGAGTGTCTAAATCTCCCAAAGTCCCTTGTTGCTCCCTTTTAAAACAATTTTCCCTTACAACTCTTTTGACATGCCGTGATGAATTGTGTTTTAAATTTGGTGTCGGTGTTTTGGCAAATCCGCAGCTTCATGAAATCCTCCCACCTGAGCATCTCTCTTCGCGCCAACGGCTCCCGCGACAAGCCGCTCAACCGGTGCCAAAAATTTAGCCGGTGTCAGCACAGCATATGCGTTACGGTACGCAACAAGTTTTGTTTCCTCGTTCGTCAATATTTTTAATACTGGACTCGCCATAGTCGTCAATAATTATAAATACTTATTTGCTTTGGTTCATTATTCTTTTTATTCGTTTTGTTTTTAAAATTTTTTTTTTCTTTAATAGTTAGATGTTTCAATGTCTTAGGTTTTAGTATGACTCTGTGATATTTCGAATCACCGTATAAATTTGTATGACAATGGCTATGGTTGTCATTTTTATATGTTTAATGCTTTATATTTTATGATGACAAGAACTGCCGCTGACTGGCATGACCGTGTAAGGCGTTTGATAATAAAACTGTTTATTGTACCCACCATCGTTACCTATATTACTACCTAGGTAGTGAAGCTGTTCACTTGATCAATCTTCTCGTTACCCAACCTCATCTCTTCACCCCTACTAATTCCAGTCTTAACGACTTAGTCCTCTTGACATGAATTCTCAAACCTATTCTTGCACCTTTAACTCGCAAAACCTCTAAAAGTTCATTCATTTTGCTCATATTTTCATATAGGATGTTGAAATCATCAGCATAATTTCAATATAGAGGAGTTTTAGTTCTCCATTTGATTCTGTGTTCTCCGTGTTCACTTTACAGTGTTTTTAGGAGAAAGTCCATCAAAACAACTAATTTAACTAAAGCCGTATTAAAGCTGTAACACGTACAGTTATTTTTGTTATCGAAAGAAGCTGGAGAAATATTTTAAAAAAAACATTTAAAATTACATTAATTATGTTAATTTAAAATTATGTTAATTTATAAAATATAAATTATAATTTATTATAATAAATTGTATTAAATTATAATAAATTAACAATGTTAATTTATAAATTATAAAATACAATTATGTTAATTTATCATCGAATGCTATTCTAATTGAGATGATAGTATTTTAAGTGGTCACGCACCATTGCCAGATCCCAATGAATTTGATGTTGATTTTCTAGAGTTCTAGAAAAGAGTGCTATAGTGCTGATGAACAATTTCCCCTAGTGCGTCACTAGCCATCCCAAGATGTTACGGAAAAAAAAATCGAATACGAACGAAAAAAATTAATTCTGAGTGTATTAGATACTCCATGGTTTGGTAGAAACTTAAGATCTTCTATCAAGTTTTTACAATTGCTAAAATACTTTTGATCACTTTAACAATTGATTTCCAAGCTGCTAATTTCTTTGATTCAGCATTCCCCAACGTTGCTTAACGTAACTTACCTTTAATTTAATGTTGTCATAAAATTTGTGTGTTAATGGCAACGACGGCTTTTCATAATAGGCTATATGAACGACGGCTTTTCATAATAGGCTATATGAACAGTCCTAAGATTATCACCCTTTCTCTCACACAAAATCATTAAAAGATCAGATACGTCCTTTTGTTTTATACAAAACGTGACCATGCAATCCACAGCGGCTTCTAGTAATAAATTACTGTAAAAGAAAAGCGTCACTTTGATATCGGTAACAACGTTAATATATTTTTGAATTTTATGAATAAGATGGCTATTGACAAATATCATCATAAAAGAAAAATTGCCATTTTTACTTTTTATAGATTGGTGAAAAAGTCAGATGTGCTCTTTTAGTTTAAGCACAACCTCATTACATGATTTCACTTTTCATGGCCGTGATAAAGTTTTCATGGCTACAATGCGTTTTCATGGTACGGTTTTCATAATAAGATATTATGAACAAAAAGATTACCAGCACTGGAAAGTCTGTATTCCAACTGTTCTTTGTCCATCGAAACTCTTTTCAACTTATTCGAGTCACTTCTTAATTGCATTGTCAACGTTTCAATCTTCTGTTCACACCGTCTACAATTAGAAAAATTAGTTACCATCCACGGAAGGAGGTGGGGTGGAACATTGACAACATCTTAAACCAACGCTTTAACATGTTGATGAGAAAGAGAATGAAAAAAAGAGAGGGAAGGAAACAGAGAGAAAGAGGGGGGTATGGAATTAGAGGTAAAGAGAGATGGAGGGGGACAGAGGTGGAGAAAGAAAGAAGTAGGGGAGAAAGAGAGTGTTATTCAAATTTATATATATATATATATATATATTATATATATATATATATATATATATATATATATATATATATATTATATATGATATAGTATATATACATATATATATATATATATATATATATATATATATATATATATATATACTATATATATATATATATATATATATATATATATATATATATATATATATATATATATAAACGAAACATAAATAAACACATGATACTAGCGCAAGCCACATGAAGCCGCAGATACTCCACAGATAGTAAAAAAAGGGCGCAGACACCAGAACTGTAAATAAAACATACGAAAATTGAAAAAAAACACCATTCAAAGACAAAACAGGCTTCAACTACCTGGATACATTTACCCCAAGGATAGGATTAAGAGAGTCATCCTTGAAATTATGTTTTCAGGAGAGATATTCGAAAAACTATGGAAACAAATCCACTCACTTTCATTGGGAGAGCTTCCCATGTATTATCAATCGGTGGGGATCAGGAATATATGTTGTTAAAGGATGAAAAAAAACAATAGAAAGAGAGAGGGAGCAAGAGAATATTGGCCAGAGAATAATTGTGGGACAAAACGAGAATAAATTGTGCGACACGAAAAATTAAAAACAGACGGTATTAAGGAAGTCAAAAAGAATTACTAACTTTTTTTTTTTTTTGGGGGGGGGGGGTAACATGCCTACACAATGTGAAGTCACCCCAAAAAAAATCATAACCTAAGAAAACTTTTTTTCAAAACGTGGCATAAAAACGGATTTTCGTTAAGGTTTTACTTACAAATCTGCAGATTGTTTTACTTACAGACTTTTGAAAGATTGACAAAGATCGTCCTTGTCGGCTAACCGTCCAAGGTCAAACAAAAAGCAGATCGTCTCCGAACGGGCGGGAGGGTGTCGTAAGGAAAGATTTAAGGGAAATAGGAGCTTCTTAAGAGGTTGTAAAAAGGGAGGCCTTGAATAAATTCGGATGGAGGAGGAGCGTACATAGCTGGGCTGGCTTCAAGTGGCTAGGTGTTACAGTGAGCTGTTCAAAATACTAGTAGTTTTACTTACAATTTTACTCATTCGAAAAAAAATACTTAAAACATAAAGAAAAAGCATATAAACAAATTTTTTCTGAAATCTAAGCCTAATTAATATTTGCTAAAGTTTTACGTTAAAGTTTTCGAGAGTTCTAGACAAAGTTTTGACCACTTTTTTTGTGACAAATTTTGGCTAACAAATCCCATTATTACTTACTTCTGGTGAGAACCCCCTTTCCTTATTTTTGCGAAATTAGGTCAACTATAGCTTCGGGTTAACTACTACTGAGAGACAAATCTAGACAGCCAATCAAATGCAATTTCTAGAGAAACAACTCCGCCTTTTTAAACCTTATTGGTTTTTTGTGAGAAATATTAAGCCAGTAAAAAGAACAGAAAGTTTTTGGGTTGCAACATTTTTACAAGTAAACCCTGACTAAAGTTCGAAGTTGACCCTTTGGGCTGGTGACAGCTGTTTCTCAGGAAAAAACTTGTGTAATCACAGGTTAAAAAAATAGAAAGCATTAGTGCTATTTCTGACTATTATAACTCAAACCTAACTTTCAAGTGTCAGTGCATTAAAAGCCAGCAGCGTCATCTATTTTCTCAGTTATGTGTGTAAGTATGTATGTATGTATGTATGTGCTGCTGTGTATGTATATGCTGTATGTGTGTATGTATGTGCTACTATTCCTTTAAAGATTGAAAAAAGACTTTTGTATTTTTATTGAGAAAATTGAGTTAAAACATAGCCTCCCCCACCCCTCTTAGATTTAAAATACACATTCACCCCCTCCCCTGTATTTTTATGAATTTACGAGAATTTCCGTGTTTATTCACTCTTAACACACTTGTACTAACAGTTACAATTTAGAAAGTTAAGTATTGTAAAATTCGTAATTGCACAAATCATAAATTATAAAAACAAAATAACAAGAACAAAGCGGACATACTAAAAGAAACACATGATTATTTGACTGGAAATAACGACTAATTTTTTAAAAAATGAAAACTTTCTCACAGCGTAAAAAAACGCGAAAAAATTTTCTAAAAAAAAAAAAAATTGCAAAGCTAATCCGATACGTTCTGTTACTACTATTACTACTTACAGCTCGTTGCATCACAAAGCCACCTGAGGCCAACAGGAATACGCAACCCTGCTACCACCCCAACATATCCAAAGCTTTGCTCTCTAGCTCCTTCTATGGAGCTCTGCTTCCTTTTAAATTATTTCTTACTACCTTGTCTCGCCCCCTTCAGGGACGATCTGCTTCTCGCTTTGCCCCAGTAGACGGCTAAATCCAAATATTTGGCTATCTATCATTCTTTATCTGTACAAAATCCCCTAGCTAGCATAAAGTCGCTGTCATGCCTACACGTCGCACTAAAAATTTTCAAGGTCAGGATCAAACTACGATTGAACATTAATTGTCCAGCTGATCAGCTTAGCAAACAGTTTTTTGGTAATTAAGCAGATTATGAAAAAAAATCTTATAAGGCGTTTATGCGTAACAGCAATGATAGCCATGCTGATAGCGATGATGATGACCAGTAATGATAAGGAGGATAGTATAGATAAGGAGTATTAAAGTGTGATTGAACATAAATTGTCTGGCTGATCAGGTTAATAAATAGTTTTTGGTAATTATCCAAAAATGTGGATAAGACCTTTAGGATAAGATCTATAGGATAAGACTTTTAGGAATAAAGCGGGGCTCCCACGGCGTCAATAAAGTTAATAAATATAGTCATGAAAGTACGAACCATAAAGTTTGTCCCGCTCACACAAGGATTTCATCGTTTTGATTTAACAGCAGTTTTTCATAGAAAGTAAACGAAATACTCAGACATGGAGCTGAGAAAACCATCTTTTTAAGCATTTTCTCTTTTTAATAGTGAATGAAAATATTTTTTGTTTCTTTCACCAAGCTAAATATTAAAACAAGTATACACGATTATATTTGTAGAAATTAATTTGTATGTTGTTTATTTGAAACTTTCCACACGTCTTCTGCTATTGGTTGAACTTTGCGGACTTCTTGAAAAAGTTAAATAAAGTTTAACTTCTTTCCGACTGCAATAAAGTCAACAAAGTTATGCGAGGAAAACGGTTTATTAACTTTGTGGACAGCTTTATTAACTTTATTGACGCCGTGGGAGCCCCGCATAAGACCTATAGGATAAAACCATAAAATATAAGACCTATGTGCGTAACAACGACGAAGATTATGGATTCCAATAAAACCCAGAAGGTAAGAACAGACCAGAATTTTCGTTCATCTTATAATTGCATTATGCTATTTTTGCTTATGCTATAATTGCATTATGCTATTTTTTTACGGGTCACCGTAAAAAAAAATTTAAGGCTTTTTACCTATTTAGGAAGTGGAGTCATAAAAAATGCCATACGGTGCCTTTAAAATCACAACATCCATGTTCTCTTTCCATCAAATAGGCAAAAAGGGGGGAGTTAAGGTGTTTGACCCCCCCCCCCGGAAATGTTTGTCCAACTCGTAGAAAACGCAACAAAAATGAATATAAAAAAATTATGATGCGTTAAAAAAAAATTGTAAACCTCCCCACTGCCCCCTGCAAAAAAAAAATCAAGTAAAACCCCCTCCGACAGAAAAGATCCTGGATACGGCCCTGATCGGAACGTCTTATATCTATATCTTAAGATTCCAGACATTTCTTCCGACAACGAGCGCTTACCTTTTCTCTTCTCTCTCCATTTGGAGTCTTACGGAAAGATCTTCCTTGGCCAATTCAGTTTTTTGAAGTCTATCTCTCAGAGTCAACAGCTCCTCTTGTTGTAGCTGAAGCTCCCTGGTGACAGCACGGCAATCTTTCAGCTCCTCATTTCTCATTGCCAACACTGTGCGCAATGAACTGATTTCGGCTGATTGCTTCTCAATTTGTGCCTGTAATGAATTTCCAACATATGTATCTGGATACAGGTTTGAAAGCATAAAAAAATATGACAAAGTGAGAGAATAAAGAAAATATGAATAAAAAAATAGCCCATCTTTACAATATGACCCGAACTTACACTTTCAAGAAACAAAAAATGTCAAGTGAAGTGACTGTTTAAAAAAAAAATATATCAAAATATCACATATTAAACAGTGGAAAATGCCAAAATAAATTAAAAATTAAACAGCTAAAAAATAAAATAAACACACACAGAAATCGTGCTAGAAATTGATTAAAACATAACATATGAAACAAGGGGAAAATATATTAAATAAAATATTAAATGGGAAAAATATTTGAAACAAATATTATCAAGAAGACGAAATTGTAGTTTTATACAAATATTTATATACAGGAGCCAAATTTACATTTTTATGCTTAAAAAATAAAAAAAACTGTCAGCCAAAATATGCAAGAGACAATAAACAAATAACATTAAACAAACCAATTTAAAGCATAAGCATTGCACAAAAGAAAGAAATATTAAAAAACATACTAAAATGGAAAAATATTTGAAAAAAAGAGTATTAAAAGGCGAGTATTTTAAAGTCTATCTTAAAATATTACAACCTTGGGCTACAATTTCCAAATTCTGAAGAGTCCCTCAGATCCATCGAAGAAGAAGTTTCCTTCCGTGTACCCCAATTCCTGGGTATGGATGCTCTTACAACATCGAAGTTTGGACCGCTAAGGACTTTTGAAACACTCGTTTTAAATTCTGAATTAATTTTACGCGTTCTATATACAGTAGGTATGAAAAGAAAACACGGGACTTGCGCTAAGTAAAAAGGTGCTGGGTTTGGTGGCAAACACCAGAACAGTTATTTAGAATGTGTGATCGTGTTTAAATGTCTAAGATCTTAGAGGAAGTGTGTATCCTGAGTCAGGGGGATGTAGTATCCAGTATCCTGAACAGGGGGATGTAGAAAAAGATGCTGATCCTTACTCTTGTCTAAAGTGCCTGATTACTTGTATATATTCATATTCCTTTTTTTCGGCCCAAGGTAACGTTACTTTAGGAGGAAGGGTACAAACCATATAGAGAGGAAGTGTGTAAAAAAATTATCCTAATAAACTCGAGGAAAATAGGGGGAGGGGAATTATTTTTTATTGGATTTTTTTGGGGGGTGGAGAGGGAAATGTCTGTTCTGAGAGGGAGAGTGAAGGCACTCCACGAGAAAGAATTTACTAAGAAAACTAATAAAAAGGGAGGAAACAAGGGATTGTCTTTCAAGATTTTTTTTTTTTAGAAAGAAAGGGTAGTCATTTTCTGGAATAAGAATTCAAATCTCATAGGAAAAAATATAAAAAAAAATAAAAGGGGAGGGAAATGGCATTTATCAACGGAGAAAAACATCAAAGAAAAAAAAGAGAAAGAAAGAAAGAAAGGGTTGTCATTTTCTGAAAGAAGAATTCAAGTCTTATAGGAAAAAGTATGAAAAATAAAATAAAAGGGATAAACTGAAAGGGGAAGAACATGACATTTATCAACGGAGAAAGCATCAAAAAAAAAAGAAAAACTAGAATGAACAGTTACCATATACTGGAAAACAGGATAGAAAGGTGAATACAAACACTATAAAAAACAAGACAAAATAAAGAAAAGTCACAACTGATAAGAGGAAGTTTATGTGATTATAAAAGGAAATGGGGTGTGGTCTAAGAGACTATTTAGTGATTATACACAAGATTCTTTCAATTTTATTATTGTTATTATTTCAGTTTTTTTTTACTAATGGAGTGCATCTTCCCGTTGAGGATGGATGGATGAAGTCAGTGTTAGCTATTTCATAAGGCATAATACTACAGTTTGTAGTATTAAACACTAAACATTAAACACTAAACAAAGCAAATACATCGCCAAACTGAACAAGTTTTATTGATTGGTCCAATTCATTTTCACCTACACTGATCGGCTCTCAACCCTACTGGGAATCCTATTTAGCTCTCAGCTAGAAGTTTATACCATTTCTTCAAACTAAGCAAGTTCTAACGATGGGGTCCACTCCATTTCAAGCCCCCCCCCCCCCTATTTAGTTCTCAATAGTAGTTTTAGTTTTACCGCTTAAGTAAGTTTCTGCTTTTCTGTTAGTTTCGTTTTCTACAATTTTGTTCTTCCAGTTTTCATTCCAGTTTATCTGGGCAACTAGAATAAGTATATTAACTTAATTCTTTCGGCTTTGTTTAATTGTGTCTATTATGAATTTTTTCTCCTTGTTTTTCTTTAATATCTGCTTTTAGTGGCATTTTTATTTTGGATATTTCCGTTTTTTTTCTAAAATAAATTATAGGAATTTTTATTTTGGATATTTCCGTTTTTTCTAAAATAAATTGTAGGAATCCCTTTTCTCACTTACAGAAATAGTTGGGAAATAGAAATGTTACATCAAAATTGTTGTTGACGCATTTTGGATGCCCAAAATAATTTCCCCAGAGCAAACTACTCCACAGTAAAAATAAACACAACTGAAACACGTTTTTTTAGATTTGCCGCTATCTCGTTGAACTAATGTTGTGCAATACTGCCTTTCAATTTGCCGAAGCCTATATATTCAGACATTAAGGATTGGGTTTTATTGCTGTCAGACAATACTTAGTTGTTTTTTTTTTTGTTGTTTTTTTTCCACCTACGTTTCGTTCGAGGGTAACGGAAAAGCAGGGGAGTTGCAAGGTTTAGTCGAAATCAGAAAGTTTCCAGAAATTCTTGACTCCCCCCCCCCCACCCTCAAACCTATGCTCAAAGGACATTAAAATGATATCCCTTAAAGTTAGAGTTATTCTGGGTTAGATCTTACTCCCCATTCTATTGGAAAAAATCTGTATGATCCCCCCTATCCCTCTCTTGCCCCGAACAAGCTGTATATCTTTTCTAGGATGGAAGCATCGTATCTCATTCTTTTGTGGTCAAGCCTGAAGACTAGTAATCGCCCTTTTCATATAAGAAATTAATTTACTTTCTTTGAGACCTTTTCTTGGATGGGGAGGGGAGGCTTGAAGTATCTACATGATATATAATCTGCTAATCTGTTTCGAACTAACATGTACTTCAATATACGAAGAAATAGACAAAAAAATCACTGGACGTTGCGACCCCACACCCCCCCCCCCGCTTTTTTATTACAGGCTTTGCCGCTCCATCACAGGTAATGATATGCCGCTAGTCCTGGTAAATACCTCATTTTCCAACATCGAGGTATTTTTTATATCTTCTCTTTAACGTGTCAAGAGGAGAGTTTTCCGGGATTACCTCTGACAGTAAGCTATTCCATGTTGCGACCGATCGTCGAGCGAAACTCGTTTTCAGATATTATTGGCAGGGAGTACCCCTACTCAAGGTAGTCCTGCCGAGCTGTGCTTCGCCGAGTTGATTGCAAGGGCTTTGCTCTGTCAGTAACGAGGTTTGATAGCTCCTCTGATGGAGGGTTATACATGTACTTATAAAAAACCGATATGGACGCCACGTCAAAACGTTCCTGGATCAACTCTGGGGTTTTTAGCTATCATGTTGCAAGAGATTGCTGCACCAACTGCTCGATTTTGAACCCGTTGAAGAGAAGCGATGCGACTTTTTGGTGCACCAGCGAAGAGAGGACATGCACATTCCATGACAGGTCTGATGCACGAATTGATAAGTGGCAGAAAAGAATCATAAGGGAGAAGACTTTTACATCTTAGGATAACCCCAAGCTTCTTGGAGCGAGAGGATCTAATTTTACTGAGATGCTCAGTCCATGAGAGATCCGAAGAGAAATTAATTTCAAGTAGGCGCAGTGTATCAACTCGTGTTATTGCCTCTCCTTTGAAAACGAAATCGGGATGGGCCCTCATATTATGCACCTTAGAAATTAGCATCTCTTTCGTTTTAGATGCGTTAAAACTGACAAGTCACGCATCTACCCACGCCTAAATCCTCTCCAAGTCATCCTGAAGGTCCTAGTGGGGTTTTCTGGGATCTTTCGTCCTTTGAGATTGTACCAACAAAAGATCCTGAAGGTCCTTGTGGGGTTTTCTGGGATCTTCGTCCTTTGAGATTGTACCAACAAAAGATCCTGAAGGTCCTTGTGGGGTTTTCTGGGATCTTCGTCCTTTGAGATTGTACCAACAAAAGATCCTGAAGGTCCTTGTGGGGTTTTCTGGGATCTTCGTCCTTTGAGATTGTACCAACAAAAGATCCTGAAGGTCCTTGTGGGGTTTTCTGGGATCTTCGTCCTTTGAGATTGTGCCAACAAAAGATCCTGAAGGTCCTTGTGGGGTTTTCTGGGATCTTCGTCCTTTGAGATTGTACCAACAAAAGATCCTGAAGGTCCTTGTGGGGTTTTCTGGGATCTTCGTCCTTTGAGATTGTACCAAAAAAAGATCCTGAAGGTCCTTGTGGGGTTTTCTGGGATCTTCGTCCTTTGAAATTCTACCAAAAAAAGATGCCAAAGGATCGCTAGAATACTGGCAAATGGCACAAACCTCTTTCTCACATACCTCGTTTTCCTCATTGAATACAATTATAGGTTGTTTTTTAGACATTCTGTTCTCAATAACATAAATAGAGAAAAATTTCATTTTGGTAAGAAAATTATTGACAACCAAAATATTCAGAATCTGTAAAGAAATCGGAGGGAACGTCCCCTCTACGGAGATGAAAAAAGCCTCATTCTCAACAACCAATGCTTCTTAGAAGAACCCGAAATTGACTCTCCTTTAAGGATGATGATTGCAGAGAATCCATTCTTTTTAATGAGAAAAAAACCCAATTTAGAGACAAATTTTTGACTCGCAAAAAATATTCTGCGTCAACCCCCTCCCCCTCCCCCTACTTTAAGGCTACATTTAAACCACGATTAAAGACACCCTGCCTTCCAGAACAGGGCCATTTACTAAAAATTTATCCTAAAATTACTAATCCTGAATAAAAATCAACAGTTAAGAATATGCTTTAACTCACAAATAAGTTGTACTCTGAAATCAAATATATTAGGTCTATGCCACTGAGAATCACAGGAAGAGGTTTAACTCCTAAATATTTCCTCTTTGAGCATACTAATGGATTTAAGTGTATATTAGGGATCGAGTGTTAAATGTTTGAGGGTTTTGTATATGCAAAGGTATTTTCATAATAGAGCATTGGTCCCAGGAAGATGTGTTTCAGAACCTGTTATTATCTGGTGTTGTGAACCCTATTTCAGAACCTGTTATTATCAGGTGTTGTGAACACTATTTTAGTGCTTATTCAAACATTCAAATAGTCCATTACCGTGATTTTCAATGCCTAATTTTATAGCAGCAATCCAATTTAACAAATTACAGCCCAAATATGGTGATACTCTAATATTTCCATCTATAGTCCAATTATGACGATAGCCCAATTACTATTTCTACAAGCTCAAACATAGGAATAGTTTTCATTTGAGTGCATATCACTGTGCCAAAATATTTGCTGCAGTTTTAATGAAACTTTTTAATTAAACCATCTCCACTTTTTTTAACCATCTTCCATGTAATATCATTTTTCAATGACCCAGCAATTCCATTGTTTGTCTGAATCTAATGATCTAGATTTTTTCTGGCAATTTCCAAATAAAAAGGAAAAACATGTTGGCCTCACTTTTTTCCTCATATTTTTGGGTGGAAAATAAAATCGTTTTTGGGGTTATTAAATAAAACGCATACCATAGAGATGAAAAAAAGATCATTTTTTTCCATTCGAACGGTATTTTGGAACAAAATCTTGGCTATGGAATCCTTTTTTTTTCAAAAGTTTTCAAATTTCAGCTTCTTCTTGCTTCAAGTCGCAAAATATGATGTAAAAAACTTCAGTTCAAATGAAGTGTAGCTTCTTCAACATTATATCTAGTAATTGTCGCTGCTCCAACACAACTTAGTGTGGATGGAAAAATTAATGATTTTTAATTAATTAGTTAATCTTTTTTAGTTCTAATAGTCGTATTTTAGTGTAAAGTTCTCTTTCATATTTCATCTGTGTTATCCTTGGACATAGGGTTCAAAATATTCATTTAAAATTTGGAGTTAAAACTTTTTTGGGGGATGAAGAGGGAAAAGGAGTTACACTTGTCCAAGGCCGTACCCAGGATTTTTTTCGGGAGGAGGGGGGGGGTGTAATCAAAGATTATTTTCGGAAGGGGGGGGGGGTACGCAAAAAAAACTTCAAAAACGCATAAAAAATTTCTTTACATCCATTTTTGTTACGTTTTTACGAGTCAGACAAACATTTTGGGGGGAGGAGGGGGTCAAACACCCTAACCCACCCACCCTCCTTGGGTACGGCTTTGCACTTGTCTGAGGTTTAATTATACGTCACGGCACCATTTACAGATATGCAATTTTTAAATACAAAGAGTAATTTCAAAGCATGTGCCGCATATTCAGCAGCACCAGCTCTCATGTTTTAATGTCTCATAACAGCAACTTCCAAGAAACTAATCTGGGGTTACTTCTATTCAATCTCTCCAAAAATGCAATGCCAAAGACATGTATATTTTCTTTATTTTTTTTATATCCACCATTATCAAATGATTTTATTATTTTAAATGGTGTACCAAATTGGAGCAACCCCAGCTCTCATAATTTAATGTTTCTCAACAGCAGCCTCCGTGAAGTTAATCCAGAATTGCTTTCTATTCAATCTCTACAAAAAAATATAGTCCAAGATATGTATATTTTTTAACTGTCATTTTTGACACGTTTTTATTATTTTAAATGATGTGCTGAATTTTCTGCAAAACCAACTCCTAAGTTCCAATATTTCCTAATTTTGTCTCCCTAATACTAGTTTGATTTGAAGAGAAAAAGTTAGCTCCCTTCAAATTAACCTTTTTTGTCTCCTGACATGTATATTGAATTACCGATTAGGTTTCGTACTGGCCTGAAAATTCGTAAGAGTTTCAGTGACGACAAGAAGTCACTTTGAATACGGAGAAAACTGCATTGAGCTTAAATTTTTTACTTATAAATTAAAAAAATAACAGTAAACTATAAAAAATTCAAAAAAATTAATTGTCCATAATAAAACAAAACTAAAAAATAACAAGAAAATCCTTCAATTGGCCTGTTTTAGCCAATATTAACTTCATTGTATTCCCTTCAAGAAAATCCTTATAAAAGCAATATAATAAAAAAGCATTCAAATTGACCTATTCTAGCCCCTCTCAAACTCACAGTATGATCTGTATTAAATTCCCATATAAAATACATAATGACCTTGAAATATGTAAAGCTCTATTAGGGGCGAGACTGCTCTTTGTCCACATGGGAAACGGGCTTCAGCTCAAATAATTTGCTCCTAATTGTTTTTTAATTTTTCTAAATTCTAAACATTCTAAAAAAAAATAATTGCACACAATAAAACCAGATTAAAAAACAATAATAAAATCCTTAAATTGTTCTCGCACTCCCTACTGGATTACTAAGTATTCCTACCTAATACTCATTTAAGAAACAGATTGAAGAATAAAGTTCCCTTTCCTTGAATAGATCCTTTTAGCCCTTAAAGATCTCAATAGTATGCTTGAGAATTTTAAAAACAACTCCAAATTAATTTACATAATAATGAAAGGAACTTGCTTCATATCGCGTATCTACAGGCAGAAGGAGGGTCCTTTTCAATTCCTCAACGAGTTCTTGATTATCTTTAAGCTGCGACATAAGAGACTTGTTATCACGTTTTTCCTTCTCTATTTCAGCAGTATAGACATTCGTAGTTCTCTTCAGTTCTTCAGCATAGTAGTTCTTTAGCTCCGTTTCCTATGACAAAGAAAGAATGAAAAATATAAAAAGGACAGCAAAAAGAAAAAAAAATGATATAATAGTAAATACGATTTATATATGAAGACCAATAGGGTAGCAAAACAGCTTAATGGGACCCATTTCACTTAAGTTTTTTTTTTTTACATGTTTATTCACTCATGTTTCAAAGTTTATTGTAAATCGTTGCTTCAATCTACATGTTGAAGTGCTTTTGCGATCTTTATTTATATGTTTTACATTCATGTACTTTATATACTCCTCGATTTTGAAAGAAATAAATAAATCCAGAATATTTTGTGGTTCAATTTTTAGACCTGGTCATTTGCATCAGAAAAATAAAATTAATAACTGACTCAATGTCACTTCATTTGAAATAAGACTAAGTCTTAAGCAGAAACCATATGTTAAATGGTAATGGTAATGGTAATGGTAAATGTAATGGTACCTGTAAATGGTAATGATCATACTGATCCTTCTTAATTTTGAAAAAACTTGAGACCTGGAATAAATATAGCGTTTTCTTCCAGCATTTTAAAAGTGCACCCGTGCGAAGAATAAGATGGCTTTTTACAGAAAATTCTAGGCAAATATTTCGAATTCGTAACACAAGGACGTTCAACAAAGAAAATCCATTTGTCCGAGCCATCAAGTGAGTAACTAACCCACAAACCCTATATTGAAAACGTTTAATTTATTCAGATAATTTTCAGCCTTCAGTAAGTGAGTTTAAATACCCAAAATGAGCATTTTTTTTAACGTTATACCAGCGCAAAAGCTGGTAGCGTTAGACCAGCGCAAAAAGTTTTTACATCAGCGCAAAAGCTGGTAGCGTTAGACCAGCGAAAAAAAAGGTTTTACTCCAGCGCAAAAGCTGGTAGCGTTAGACCAGCACAAAACGTTTTTACAGCAGCGCAAAAGCGGGTAGCGTTAGACCAGCGCAAGAAAGGTTTCACTCCAGCGCAAAAGCTGGTAGCGTTAGACCAGCACAAAACGTTTTTACAGCAGCGCAAAAGCTGGTAGCGTTAGACCAGCGCAAAAAGTTTTTACATCAGCGCAAAAGCTGGTAGCGTTAGACCAGCGAAAAAAAGGTTTTACTCCAGCGCAAAAGCTGGTAGCGTTAGACCAGCACAAAACGTTTTTACAGCAGCGCAAAAGCGGGTAGCGTTAGACCAGCGCAAGAAAGGTTTCACTCCAGCGTAAAAGCTGGTAGCGTTAGACCAGCACAAAACGTTTTTACAGCAGCGCAAAAGCTGGTAGCGTTAGACCAGCGCAAAATCTGGTAGCGTTAGACCAGTGCAAAAACGTTTTTACTCCAGCGCAAAAGCTGCAATAAAAAAGCCCTTGAGTATCAAAAGCAAAGCTGCAACCTGAAGATTATTTTTTTTTTGTAATAACGGACAAAAGAAAACAATAAATGTATTAAATTTATTATTTCATTATCTATTAATATGCTTTGCCTCATTTGAGAGGACAGAGCGCATATCCTCACTTCCAAAAAATGCTACATAATGTGCTTTCAATTACTGCAGTCAAATCAAGCAAACCGACAAATTTTACAACTGGGATTTCTTTTTTTGAATGACTACTTAAGCAGCTCCTGTATTTATTTTTTTTTTACTTTATTTTTTAGCCTGTCAGAACGAATCTATAATACTACAACTAACAGTTTATTGCACGACCAAAATGCCTCACGCCAACAAAGCGATTTACACACAGTTCCTTTCGTGTCTTCAGAGATTCACTCTGTACACCCCTCCGCTCCACCATGAAGTCCTAGTTTCCATTGAATTTTTCTTCTAACTTCTTCCCACTTTTGGGTGACTTTCTTTTCATTTGGCAGAAGATACACACCACTATTTATGCTATTAGGAGCGGATTCAGGCTGTGGTTTTAGAAGCAGTGCTATCCACAAAAGGTTGCAAGTTACCCTAATTAAAGGGACAAAGGGATAAAGATACCAGTTGAGGAAGTTTCATTACCCCCCCCCCCCCTAAAAAAATAATTCTGCATCCACCCTTTCACACTATTTCACCATTATCACAAATTTTTTTTAAGAATTATCACTTAACCGTCTTTTGAATTAGGGTGCGATATAAACTCCAACAGCTTAGATTCAAAAGATTCTGGTTCTGAATTTTTCGTAAAGGATTATTTACAGGTAGTTTTGATACGTTTCTGATGTGTAGAACTTTGTTAAAAAAAAAAAAATGAAGAAATGACAACCTAGGTTTTGATTTGGTTTCCAACTACGATCGCTCCAAAAATGTTTGGTGCAATATACCGCAAGAAAAGGATATTCAGGCTTACAATTTTTACTGTTTTTCTGTTTTTAAGTTTTAATCGCCCCTTAATTGTACATAAACAGCTTAGTTTTTTATTCGATCACACCAAAACAATTGTATTTGTAATTAAAAAAAAACTAAATAGACAAGGAAATAGTAGTAAAAAAGGAAGCCGTTATGCGGTTGAACACAATCAATTAGTAAGACAATGGTCATATTTTCAGTAGCTTTAGCTGAAATAGCTGTGTGCGCTACTAGGGGATATTTTGCACTAACTCTTTTATATACGTCAAGCCAAAAAAACATGAAAACTTGCAAATACTATTCGATTTTTTTCAAGAAAAGAAGGGGTTTATTCATAAACAATAAATATAACAAAAACCTGAAGCAAAGCTTGTTTAGATGAATACTCCCCCACTAGGCCTAAATCTAAATCAACTTATGAAAGATGACGACACTCAACCCCAAAAAACGACACAAACAAACAAAAAGAAAACCTTACGGGCCATCCCATCATCAATCCATCAAACCAAAAAAAAGCAATTTCATCAATTTAATAAATAAAGAATTCTGAAAACTTATCACCCACTCTTTTCATAAACCCTAAGACAATGGTATTTCAGGAGCCACCAGAACTCTCTTGGGTTTGATTCCTGTTCAATACTCCGCGGCGAACCATTCCATGCATTTCGGTAAACATAACCCACAGAAAGCTTTGCTCGAACAGTAACTATTCCAGGAATTCCAAACTTACTTTAGCTAGTTATATTAAACTCGCAAACCCTTGAAACGGGCACAAAAAATTACCACTAAAGTACTTACGCAGCAAATTATTTTGGTACTTAAACAAAAAAAAGAGCATTATAGAATTCCACCAGACTAGAAATATATAATATTTTAAGTTCGTAATAATTGGATCTGACTGAAGAACATATATTTTGAACAGTCGGCACCTTAATAACTTTATTTTGAAGCACTCTCAACTAACGTACATGAACTACGAACGCAGGTCACAAGGCCGTACCCAGAGGGGGGAGGGGGTTTAGTGGGGTTTGAACCCCCCCCCCCCCCGAAATGTTTGTCTGACTCGCAAAAATGTAAAAATGGATATAAACGAATTTGTATGCGTTTTTTTTAGGTTTTTTTGTGTACCCCCCCCCCAAAAAAAAAAAAAATTAGTAACCCCCTTCCTAAAAAAAAATCCTGGGTACGGCCTTGGCAGGTCATACAGTATACTAGATGCGTATGCATAAGAATCCTCAGGATATTAGTCCTTAGGCTATATTGTGTCCTTAGGATATTAGCCGGGAAAATATGCTCAAGTTTTCTTATCATTCCGATGCTACGAGTGATCTTGGCAGAAATATGACAAACATGATTCATAAAGATGAGGCACTCATCCATTATTCGCATACGAATTAGCAAACTTATATATTTTAGCTGCCATTCTTTCAGGCAAAAAAAAAAATCACTAAAATTTTGCTAAACCATTCTCCCCACCTCACCTAAAGTCTAATTTATGCCTCGAAGTAAGGTTCAAATATTTTCCGGTACCTTATTTAAGGCCAAAACAGGAGTGAGATATGCTATTTGGAAGTAGGCACTATGAAATTTCGCATGTCTCTTAATAAATTTCGCAAAGCTCGAAAAAAACAACTTTGGAGCCTAAATAGCTGGGTCTGATTTCACCAAAAATCACTTTAGAAACCCATTTCACCAGATTATAAAATCCTCACCTGTTCTCTAAATTTTTCTTCAGCTTCATTTTGAGCTTCTATCGACTTGATGAGGTTTTCATTGATTTCCTGCACTGAAATCAATAAAATCATCAAATACAATAAATATAACAGAAATAATTCAAATTCATTAAATATGTTTGAATATAAATTAAAACATTCAATCAAGCAACACTAAATATAATATAAGTTTATTCATGTCCGTTTGCCCTGTTTACTGTCCTGCTTTGCAGACTCAATTGGTATTATAGTGGATTATACCCTCGAAAAGCAGGGACTCAGCCTGTAAAAAGAGTGCTGTGTTCGCATTGTAACAATGAGATATTTGAGAGCTCAACAGTATTTGTAGAAGAATTTAGTAATATGTGCATGATAAAGAAATAATAAGAGCCAACTGGTTTTTCCCAGGCCATCAATTCCCGGCTTTCCGAGGAAATGATCTTCCGAATTGGGTCTGGTTTTTATTTGTGTAGGTGGAATCATGCACTATTCCCCTGTCTAGCTTGGATTTTTTTTTTTGGGGGGGGGGAGATTAATTGGTGTGGGTGGTGAGAGTGTATTATTTAAAAAAAAGTTTGATTTATGTATTCGTTTAATTTTTCGTTTTGTTTCTCTACTGTTTTTTCCTGACCATAGAACCTTACGGGGGAGACTAATTTTTAGTATTTTGCTGTTTTTGCATGTAAAAAAATGTTGATTTTGTTAAATATATTTCTTGCTTTTTTCAACAAATTCAATTCAAAATTCAATTCAAAATTCAATTCAATACCAACGGTATTACATATCTAAAACAGATACAAATCCAAAAGAAAAGCATTTAACGACGATCAATATTAAAAATGTCATTTTGCGAATCTCAGCGTCGGCTGACAATCTCAAAGACAAGGGCCCATAAGCAAATTTTGTACGCACCATAAGGAGCTTCAGAAGAAATTTAGGTACATTTTGATAAGGGATCTTGGATGTGCCTACAGTTCGAAAAACTAGAGAGAGTTAAAGAGCTCAGGACGCAGACCTCGATTGTCTATAGATAATTGAATATACAATCACAAATACTTAGTCACAAGTTGCCAGTAAGTTAGACTGTAAGTTGACAGAAGCGGAGGAAAAGGACAATAAAGGACAAAAAGGACAGAAAAAAAGAAAAAAAAGGCACAAATAAAACCTTAAATTTTTAATATAATTACTTCTTAACTTCCTAATGAAAAAAAGTCTCTTAAATAATAGTAAATGACCGAAAATAAAAAACACGATTTATATTTCAAACAGTTCCTGGTAACAAACTTTAAGTAAGGAGCGACCCGGCGCAATAGTAACCGAAACTCTAAAAAACGGAACTTGGATACAAATAGATATATCAAAAGAATTATATTTTTATGCTGATTTCAAATATATAAGTTTTATTAAGTTTAATTATACCAATCAAACGTTACGAGCCTGAGAAAATTTGCCTGATTTTCAAAAACAGGAGGAAAAACTCCCTAAAATTCACAGAATCTTAATGAAAATCTCACCCTCAGACTCACCGTATCCGAGAACTCAACTGTGGAGTTTTTAAGCTCTTATCGATAAAAACGTGGAACTTTGTTCTTTTTGCACAAGAACGATCACGGATGCGTGTTTATTTGTTTGTTTGTTTTTTCTCCCAGGGGTGATCGTGTCGACCTAATGGGCCTAGAACATCGGGAGAGGACTCGTTCTAACGGAAATTAAAAGTTCTACTGTCCTTTTTAAATGGCCAAAAAACTGGAGGGTAATTAGGCCCCTCCCACGCCACGTTTTTCCCCAAAATCGTCCGAGCGAAATTCTGAGATTACTATTTTATTCAGCATAGTTGAAAGGCCTTATAAGTATATCTTTGGAGATAACATGACCCCCCACAGCCCCTGAGGAAAGGTATTTAAGCTATAAATTTGCCCATTGTTTACGTACAGTATTTGTATAGCATTAGTATTTTGGGAAGTATGCATGCATTTTTTTGGTGGGGAGGGGGAACACGAATTTTTTGCTGGGGGGACTTTGCACGGGGAGTTTTCCATGGAGAGGGAATTTCTAGGGAGTGAACTTTACAGGGGAAATTGTATACTGCGGGAATTTGCCAGAATTTCCATGCGAAATTTCTGTATATGTCTTGTTTTCTCTTTATTGACTCAATTTTACGCGTGGAGGTGTTAAGGGTAATCGTCCGGGGTAAATTTTCACCAGGGTTGAATTGTCCAGAGGATATTACCGCGGAGAGGATGATTTTCCCGTGGGAGCGGAGCCAGATTTCCTGGCGTTATTTAAAAAACAATCAGAAATTAAATAAAAAAACAAACAAGTTTTTCAACTGAAAGTAAGGAGCAGCATTAAAATGAAAAGGAAATATTTATTAGGTAATTAAATAAAAAACACGTTTTTTCAACTAAAACTAAGGAGCAATATTAAAGCTTAAAACGAACAGAAATTATTACGTATACGAGGGGGTCGCCTCCTCCTCAACACCTCGCTCTTTACGCTAAAGTTAAAATTTTGTCCCAATTTTTTTTTTTTTTAAACAAATCCTGAAACACAAAGGTCGTTTAATTAGAACAATAAGTAACTTTTTTTAAATGCCAAAAAAACTTTAGCTTGAAGAGCGAGGTGTTGAGGAGGGGGCGACCCCCCTCGTATAAGTAATAATTTCTGTTCGTTTTAAGTTTTAATATTGCTCCTTACTTTTAGTTGAAAAAACCTGTTTTTTTTTATTTAATTACATAATTAAACACATGTAAAGGGCACGGAACAGAATGCTTTTGCAAAAAAGGAACTATCCCTGTAAAGGGGTAACTGACCAAAAACTGCAGATGATGACAAAAGCCCGAATGAACCTTCAACTGCTCTATGTTGGACACTGAATCCCAAAGTGGCAAAATATATAGCACTTTGGGTACAGCCACAATACGATACAATTTAGTGACTAAACGTTGAAATGATCAAAAAATTTTAAATAAAAACATTTTTTGCCTCCTGGATCCATTCGTAAAATTAATAATAAACAATAATTCTCGTAAAAAAAATAATAAATATATCGAAATTACGAAGTTTTTAAGGCAACATTACATTTTCGTCGCTGTTGCCACGTTGAACCGTGAAAAATAAGCAAATTAATTAAATTTGACAACGCTTTTCGTCCAAAAAAAGTTCAAAGACCAGCGATCTGTTGATTCTTAAAGAACACTATACCTTCAAAAATAACCATCTTCGCCATCTTCTTAAGCTGATTGGTGTCATGCTTTTAACTTATTTCGGCAGATTTTTCATCCTCGTGTCTTTTTTTTTTTTTACTTGGCTATCACTACTATCAAAGCTACATAAATGCTACTAACAAGAAACTCAGTGTTTGTACCATCAACCGAAGACCTAGGAGTTTATAGTCAGAAGTTAGTGAGTCAAGGTTGCCTATAAGGTAGAGAGGCTTTAGGATAAGGTAGGGACGAGTTAAGGGTAAAGAGGCTTTGCATGCAGAGGAAAGGAGGAAAAAATTATTCAGTATTTCCACATCACGATTCTAATTCAATTTTATAATTTATGTCTTATTTTACTTAGTGATTTCCAAAATTTATTTCAAAATTTATTTATTTCAAGGTGCTTATTTTACTAAACTTTTCGACTAACTTCTTATTTACATTTTGGCAGCTTAATTAGAGACTCAGGTACCATATAACAGGGATTGAAAAACAACTTGAATTGGTTAAAAAACTGTCTTTTTTCTTGCATTAAGAACGAATTCAAGAGCGTTCAAGTTTAAAATTGATCAAATTGGCTTCTAAAAAAAATATATATATATCATTCAACTAACAAATTATTTTTCGTATATACTTAGGGGCGCACGTCGGGAGGTGACACCGGGCGGGATTGTCCCCTTAGATTTTGAAGAAAAGCAATTTTTTACTATTCTCACTGAAAAACTTGAAAAAAGACAAAATTCCCCTTCCCCTCTAGATTTTGAAAAAACAAACTTTTTTTGTATTACCCTAAAAAAACCTTGCCTCCCCCCCTCTAACTTCATTTTCTTGAATTTGCACCTCCGGTATTGGGGTTCAATGACCTAATTTGAAGCTAGAATTCTTTAACTTGAAAAAAAAGGCTTGATCGATTTGGTTTCTGAACAGTTTAATTGTTCAGCCAGCTCGATTTGCATTGTGACATAGAAACTGCTTACGATCTATTATATCTGCAGAGGATCGATTTAATTTTTGACCTGGCAGGCAGCCAAAACACATATCAGCTTCTAGAGATATCTTTTAAATGTTGCAAATATACAATTGGAAACAAAAGCTTTCCCCTCTTGTAGTGTCTTTTAAGAAGATGAATTTATGCTGTCTTAATTAGGTAGGGCTAGACATTTTAGAGCTTTATTAAAAATCCTATTTCCTAACGTGTCAATTGGGAGGGAGCCGTTGCCAAAATACATTTTTCGGTGTTTTCTTTGAAAAAAAAAATTCCCCTAAATTTTGGAATTTTTTTTGTATTTCTATTGAAAAACTAAAAAACCAAAAACCAACCCTTAGATTTTGAAAAATAACTGTCTTGTTAATTCACTATAAGAAAAACTACCCCCCCCCCCGCAAAAAAAATTATGTGTGTCAATTTGCGCTCCTGTTACATCAGCAACAGAAACTCTTTGGAGATCTATAGTCTAATATCTTCTTACTTTGAAACGCTATGTTTTCACAGGTCATTTTTATCGTAAATACATATACCATATACACATACAGGGACACAAATGTTCATACAGGCGCGTTCCTGGGGATGGGATTCTCCCTAAAATTGGTCAAGACACCCACTTAAAAAAAAAAAAAATAATAATCATGAAACACGATACATCATTTTTACACTTAAGACCAAAGCCCCTTGGAAAAAATCACCACCGCCCTCCACACACCCACATCAAAAAGAAAAATGATTGTCCGACAGTTAATAAACGAAAATCATTAATCAATTACTAATTAATAATAAATTTAAAAATAAAATAAAAATAATTGAATAACAATAATCAAAATGATTAAATTAAATAATAAAATAATAAATTAAAAAATAATACAGAAATACTGATTAATTGTTAAATTGAAATTAATTGTGTAAATAAATGAAAACTTTCTTGCAATTCGGCTTGAAAATTTTGTGGGAGACAGGGGGGGGGGGGATAATCAATGTTTTAAAAATATAATGTATCAAGAACAGTGAAAATGAAACCTAACTGTATGAAATGGTTATATGGAAACTTACACAACCATATATCTTTAAATTTAAGAAAAATTGATAGTTCTTTTTTTAATAGAAAAGACATCCTATGCAATTGCACTGCTTTCTGAAGTAGCGGCCGCCAACTTTAAAAATACGAATATGGATAAAAAAAACAGTAAAAAAAAAACAGCTAAAAACGTATGACATCCAGTGGCGGATCCAGGGGGACGAGGGGAATGCGCGCCCACCTAACGTTTAGTCTAAAGTAGTGTAACTTACTTAATTAAAGCAAGTTTGCGTTAATTAAACTGGCTCCTAACGCAAGTTTATTGGATCAACCTATTTTGCCCCTCCCCCCCCCCATAAAAAATCCTGGATCCGCCCCTGATGGCATCAAAACATTTAAAAAGGTGTAGCTTTCCTTTCAGGATGTAGATGTCTTTGGGAATCAACACATTGTTAATGTTTGAATTTATACGGATGAAGTGCATTGTCAAATTAACTAATTAGGTTTATTTATCTATTTTCACGGTTCGGCGAGGCAACATTGACGTAAATGTGATACTGCCCTATTAAACTTTATACAACAGCTAAAAGAAAAGACAAATTATGAATGTGAATAGACCTAAGATGGGATCAGGGGGTAATTTTTTTTTTTTTTTTTTTTTTTTTATCTCGTTGGTACTTTATGTTAACTAACGGTATATCCGATCTAATGTTTTTAGCCGACTGGGGGCATGGATAATGTCATAGTACATAGAGGTAATACCAGTGGCTCCCCCTCCTCCCCAAATTTTCGGACCAAATTTTAACGAAATTTTCATTTATTAACAATATTTTCAATTAATTCAAATCTGACTTTAAATGGGAAAAATTATTTCGGATTCAATATGCTTATATTTACTACCGACTGAGCCCTCTATCTTATTTTAATAAAAATTAAATAATTATAAACGATTATAAATTCTAGAATATTTATTTTCAATTTTGTGTCAGTAAAATTTCGTCACCCGGGGCAAGTGCCCCCCCCCCCCCAGCCCACGAGGATTGCCTCTGAGCAATACAGCAGGAATAGAGGTTAACCTTCTATTGAAGCCTGACAATCAGAGGAAGATTTTAGGAGTATTCCTCAAGACCAAATGAAAAGCTCAAGTCCTCCAAAAAAAAACTCCATAAATAGAGGCTTTAAAAGCCTTCTTTGAGTTTCAGCACCATTCTAAAGTGGAAATCCTTAAGAATACCCGTCCGTAAATTTGAGAGGATCCATATGCGGAACCAAATCAAACCATTGAAAAATTAAAATCATAGAAAAATTATTAAATATTTTTTTGTATCCTTATTTTATTGGCTTTAATTTACGACTTAAACTTAATCGTTTTTAGTTTTATTTAGTTTATTTCTGGAAGCTGGGGCGTGCAGACATTTTCTTTGGCCAATCAAAATTCACTTTTAATGTATTAAGGCTACATTAGAATGTAAACAACTTTGTGCTTAGAAATTATTTCAGACTTTCCACTTTAGAAAACAAGAAAGATTTGCGTATTCAAGACAAATGTATTTAAATTGGTAAGTTAGGGAATTAGAAATATTGGGAAACAAGTTCAAAGACAACGTCTAAGGCATATAGAAGGTACCAAATCCTAAAGCCCCCATCCTGAAAGGAAATTGGCAAAATAAACTTTTCATTTAATTTGATTTCTTATTTATTTGGTAAAATCAAGCAAGTGTGGAATTTACGATTTGTTGAATGTGTCAATAACATCAAAATAAAGATGATTTTTGCCTGAAAACCAAGATTTCCTAGGGTTTCTCTTTTGGTTATATCAAAACTAAGAAGTTCTTAGGGCAGTCTAATATTTTCGCCAGTGTTGCCAAGTTGAAGGGTGCATACAAATAATTAAAGTTAATTCGTTATATACAAACACACTTTTCTTTCATAGAATCTCAAACGCTAAGACTGTTGATTCAAAATCTATCGAGTCAGTGTTGCCAAGTTGAAGCGTGGCAACAGGCTGGGAGCACACGCAAACCAGCGCTAATTTCGAAAATTAAGACTTAAAAGAAATGTACATTAATATCGACATATACTAGAATTCCAAGCTAATAAGGGTGTTTAAGTAATTAAAAGTTACTCATATAGTTTCTTGAAATCCTTCCCCACAGCGTAAATGACCACTTAAGCTATGTAAATATAATACAAGACAAAAATGTGCTTTGCTTATGGGGCCCATCCGACGACTCTCCAACATCTCTCAACTACTACTACTACTAACAACTCACTGCAGCACCAAGCTGCCTGAGGCTAACACAGCTACGAACGCTCCTCCTCCATCCCATCTATTCAAAGCCTCCCTTTTTCCTTTAAAAGGAAAAGTTCCCATTTCCTTTAAATCTTTCTTTATGACGTCCTCCCACCCCAGACGAGGACGACCTGCTTTCCGTTTAGCCCTAGAATGTTGGCCGAAAAGAACAATCTTCGGCAATCTGTCATCCTTCATCCGCACAACGTGCCCTAGCCACCTCAACCTTTCTTTCATTATACCCCTAGACAGCGGTATTGAACCACATTTTTCGTACAGCCTATTGTTTGAAATACGGTCAGTCAGCCGGGTACTTAGAACAATCCTTAAGAAATTTCTCTGGAAAATATCTAGGAAATCTTCATCCACTTTTCGGAGCGCCCATGCTTCAGAGCCATATTTGACCACTGTCATCACTGTAGCTTCAAATATTCTAATCTTGGTTTGCAGACTTATCTTCCTATTCTTCCAAACTTTTTTTTAACAGTGAAAAAAACACCCTGAGCCTTTTCTATTCTACTTTCAACATCTTCACTGCTCCCACCATCTTTACCAATAATACTACCAAGGTAAGTGAAGCTGTCCATCTGATCAATCTTTTCATTACCCAACTTCACCTTTTCATTTTCACTTATTCCTAGCCTTAGTGACTTAGTCTTCTTAACATTAGCTTTCAAGCCTATTCTAGCACCCTGAACTCACAAAACCTCTAAAAGTTCATTCATTTTGCTCACACTTTCATCTAGGATGCTTAAATAATCAACATAATCTAAGTCCAGGAGACTTTTTCCTCCCCATTTGATTCCTTGGTCTCCCATTGCCTTTCCTCTTCTCCTTAAGACAAAGTACATCCCATATAAAGGGGGATAGGACACAACCCTGCTTAACTCCTGATTTAAAACAAAACCAGCTGCTAACCTCATTCATAGGTCGAACTTCTTTCAACTTATTTCAAAATCAAAATTCCTTTTCTAGCCTACCTAATTTCGTGAAAACATAAGCAGTATGTTACAAACTTAAAAAAGAGGGGTTTGCCGTCAGAAATCACAGCTTAGGATGAGAACTGAAGGAAAAAGCAAATTATCCCGAATGACTTGAGCCGGTCTTTTGCTTATATCAAACAGTTCTTGGTAACGAACAGTAAGTAAGGAGCGACCCGGCTCAATGGTAACCGAAACTCTAAAAAACGAAATTTTGATACCAATAGGTACATCAAAAGAATCAGATTTTAATGCTGATTTCAAATATATAAGTTTTATCAAGTTTAGTCTTACCCATCAAAAGTTACACGCCTGAGAAAATTTGGCTGATTTTAGAAAAAGGGGGAAAGGCCCCCTAAAAGTTATAGAACCTTAATGAAAATCACACCATCATACTCAGCGTATCAGAGAACCCTACTATAGAGGTTTCAAGCACCTATCTGCAAAAATGTGGAATTTTGCATTTTTTGCCAGAAGAAATATCACGGATGGGTGTTTATTTGTTGTTGTTTTTTTTCCCAGGGGTGATGGTATCGACCCAGTGGTCCAAGAATATCGTGGGAGTGCTCATTGGAACGGAAATTAAAAGTTCTAGTGCCTTTTTTAAGTGACCAAAAAATGGAGGGCAACTAGGCCCCCTCCCAAGTTCATTTTTCCCAGCCGATCAAAATTTTGTGATAGCCATTTTGTTCAGCATGGTCGAAAATATGATAACTATGTCTTTTAGGATGACTTAATCCCCCACAGTCCCCGGGGGGAGGGCTGAAAGTTATGAACTTTACCCAATATTAACATATAGTATTGGTTATTGGGAAGTATACAGACGTTTTCAGGGGCGGTTTTTTTCTGGTAGGCGGGGGGGGGGGTCGGGGGATATATGGGAAGATCTTTCCATGAAGGAAGTTTTCAAGGGGGAAGGGACATTGCTGTGAAGGGGGTGCCGCATTTCCCAGCATTATTAAAGAAAAGGATCAGAAATTAAATTAAAAAAAAAACAAGTTTTTCAACTGAAAGTAAGGAGCAACATCAAAACCTAAAACAAACAGAAAATATTACGTATATGGTTGGGTTCACCCACTAGTCAATGCCTCGCTCTTTAAGCCAAAGATTTTTTAGTACTTTCATAAGAGATATTTATTCTAATTAAACGGCCTTTGTGATTGAGGGGTCATTTTTAAAGAATTGGAACAAAATTCGAACTTTAGCTTAAAGAGCAAGGTATTGACTAGGGGGCGAACCCCCTAATGTACTTATTAAAAATCAAATTACAAATTACTCATATTAGCCCTACACAGGCTACGAAAAGAAAAATTGGTTTCAAAGCTGAAACTTCGAGACAAGTTTTAACCCTCTTCTGTCGTTTTGTTTTCTTCTTCCTTTTCCCCCCTTCTTGTCTTTTATTGATATTTAAGGAAAAATAGACAAACAGACTTTATCAATCTAGTCGTCGTGAAAGCTTTGCCAATATAACGACCATACATCAATTATTATTTTCGCTTGTCCCCGGTGCGAATCCGGCGATATACTGACGATTTATTTTTTTTAATTATATTTTTTCCAGTAAAGTGCAAATTTTGTTCTGGACTTCGGAAGGCATAGTTGTTTTGAGCCCAACTTATGTTAATTTCTGCTCGTTTTGAGTTTGACTCGGTTATCTATTGTAATTTCTGTTCGTTTTGGGTTTCATTTATTTATCGATGCTGATTTGTGGTAGTTTCACGCTTGGTAGATTATTTGATTTTATTTTTGCTCTTTTTTGTTTAATGGAGTTCTTTACTTTTCTTTGACAAACTTATTTTGTGGAAAATTTTTTTTAATTAATCCCGCAATAGAAGTATACCTAGAATCATCCCAGGTGCACCTTCCCCAGAGATTTGCGAAGCCTCCAAAGCACCTTTTGACTTTAACGGGAGAGATTCGTCACAGTAGCATATTTTGAGTAAATTCTTTATGTCCTGGGTGCCTGTACGAGGCACAGTTGAGAAAAAAGGTCTAGGTAAGGATGGATATTTTTGGAGGAAATAGGCCTGAAATACCTAGCCTTTGTACCAGGTTTGATTTGTAGGTTGGCATATTCTGCAACTTACCTGCCCTTTTCTGATTTCCTTCTTAGTTAAACATTATTTAGGAGCTATACTGAAGACGGTTCCACGAAATTCTAAATTTGTAACCGACAACATTGAATAAAAGCACTGTTGCTAACATTAACCACAACATATATCCAGAGACCACGTAATTAGAAAATTGGTTTCAGAGCTAAAGTTTCAGATAAACTTTGACCTAAAATACACGTTTTCTTTTCTTTTTTGGGCCTATTCATGACAACAATAATGACACTGATACCTGCCAATCTTGGCACACACAAATTAAATCCTTTTGAATCACATTTTAAATCCAATAAAAAAACATATAAGCCACGAAGAGGAAAATCGGCTTCGAAACTGAAACCTCAGACATACTTTGACTTCCTAGGCCAACACCTTTTTTTTTCAGAGCTAAACTTTCAGATAAACTTTAACCTAAAATACACGTTTTAGGTCAAAGTTTTGACCTAACTTTAGACTTTTTTTATTCGTGAGAATAGCAATAACTTATGATATTTATAAGTCTTGAATATCTAGAAATAAATTAAGTTGTTTCAAATTTGCACATATATAGGCCACAAAGAAGGAAATTGGCTCCGAAACAGTATTTCAGATGTGTTTTTTTACCTCTCGCACCTTTTCTTAAAGTAAAATGGGGAAGGCAGTTGCCCTCCCCCCTCCCCGCCCCTCTGTCCCACAAAAAATTACACCCCTGAGTCAGACGCTTGCGGTATCTACCATCCATTCAACTAGAAAAAAGGAAGACATTCGCTAGAAAATGCCCTCCAGGAGCTTGAGGACTAAGGGCACAAAATCGTCGATGCATCAATCTTAATCAAATAGTCAACATATTAAATATCGGATGTTTTTACCGTTGACATGACAAACACATCGAGCAGAAACTGGGGAGATGGGGGATGTTTTAAAGCTCTAGCTCAACAACGACCAAGTTCTAATAAGACAGATCAGGTCCAAGATCTCGTCGTTTCTACGAAATCCAAGGGATGAATATTTTCCCTCCCTTGAAATTGCTTCCCTGGACGCTCAGGGTATACACGATGCTCAAAAACTTGCTTACATTTGTCCATCTCGGTGTGTAGCATATTCAATTCAGATACTTTAGAAGCTAGCTCATTTTTCCTTTCATCCAGTTCATCTTTCAGCGCGGTAATAGCTTGTAGAAGTTCATCTAAAAGAGAAACAAAAAAGAATAAGTCCAGAAATTCAATTTTAAAGAAAATGGATTTGCCTGCAATAAAGATAAACCAAGAACACCAATCAGGGGCGGGGGTTTCCCGCCCTCCTAGAATTTGAAAAATACCTTCTATTTGTATCTCCATAAAAAATGAAATACTTACCTTCCCACTGAATGTTCGTGAATTGACGCCCCTTGATAAATTCATTTCACAAGGTCCGACTCATTGAATTTATAAAAAAAAAAAATTACACGGTCCTTTCGCTATTTCGTAAAAACCATCTAAAGAAAGCCGAAGCCATGGCAAGAGAGTCTCTTTTTACTTTGAAAGCAAATGGGGCTTTCGGTTGTCACTCCACATAAAATAGCCTAGTCGTCTCACAAAGAATTCTAATTTAAAGCCTATACTTTAGAGCCTATATTTAAGATACTTTATTACTTATATTTAAAATACTTTATTACTATACTTTATATATTTTATATATTACTATACTTTATATACTTTATATATTACTATATATATTTAAGATACTTTATTACTATACTTTAGAGTCTATAATTTAAAGCCTATACTTTAGAAGATGAAATCATTCCTTCAGAGGCTCAAATTTTTGGTTATTTCAAAAAGGCTTTAAATATTTAGCTTAAAGAATTCCCCTGTTTATTCAGTACATGCCCGGACAAAAAAGTGTATAAGAGTTTGCCGTTTGTTACAGTTAGCGCATAGTAAGTGTGCGCGAGAGAGGGAAAAATGTGATAAGGTACTTGCTCCCTTTTTCATTCTTGGCTTTCTGGAATTATTGCATATGCTCTAATCAGGAGGGTATGCAAGTGTCTGGGTATGGAGGGTATGCCCAGACACTTGGGATAACTTGATCTTCCCTTTGATACAACATGGCAAATGGTTTTTGGAAAGTATATCAGAACGTTGAGAATGTCAGATACGACGTTTTGCCGAGAAAGCAATCAGCTTAATTTAATGAGTTGATTCATTTGAATTTTCATAAATATGCACGGAGTTGAATAGCTGTGCATCAACTATTAGGGAGGAGGTTGAGTGGATCTGTGTGTGGGTAGATAAGGGTACCACGAGACAGGACCGTATCTAGGAATTTTGTTCGGGATTGTTTTTTTTTCGGGGGAGGGGGCGGGGAGTTACACGAAAAGAATAAAAAAAGGCATCAACAATTTTTTATCTGGATTTCTGTTACGTTTTTACGAGTCAAACAAACATTTCGGTCGATCGATAGGGAGGGGGTACAAACCCCCTAGTCCCCCTCCCTTAAATACGGCCTTGCCAGGACCTTACAATTTGTATTTATAGGGCAATTTTTTTTTGTTAATTTTCCGATAGATACAGAAGTGGATGGTGGAATTACCCTTAATGTTCCCTAATTCAAAGGTAGGCTGGTAATATAGATGCTCTGGCGTGACAACCCTTCTGTTTCTAGAGACTATTCTGTAGATCCTCCCTTCAACAAACGTACAAAGATATACCTAGAAACATGACAGTGATGATTTGTTTTGTTGTTAACAGTTTATCATGACAGTGATGACAGTATAATTTAGTTGGTCGAAGAAATATAAAAAAGAGGGCAAGCAATGTTGAATGAGAATATTAGGAAAATATTAACGTCACAGAGTGGTGGAGCCGGTGGATTGTTGGGGTCGTTCTCGCAGTTAGTTCTATAGGGTGTGACAAGGCCGTATCCAGGATTTATGTTCGGAGGGGTTTTACTCAATTTTTTTTTTTTTTTTGGGGGGGGGGGAAATTATACAAAAAACGCATACAAAATTTGTTTATGTCCATTTATGTTACGTTTTTACGAGTCAGACAAACGTTTCGGGGGGGGGGGGGGGTTCAAACACCCCCCCCCCTCCCTGGATACGGGCTTTGGGTGTGATGAAAAAGACGCTTTGTGGGAACTAAAAGGATTATTCCACTCTATCTAAATGCTGAAGAAAAACTTACAAACAACTTTAGATATTAGATTTAGCTGTGTAACTCTGGCGATGGATCTTCACACATTCTCTCTTCTCTTCCCTCCATATACATAGAAATCCTGTATGTGTCCAAGATAACCTAATTATTTACTGTTTTCAAGCTCAAATTTTTGTTAAGTAAAATAAGCATATTTAACTAGGAAATGTGTAGTAATTATAGAATCGGTATAGGAAAATGGACAGACAAAAGTTTTTAGAATTGACATTTTTCTCCACAAGATAGCTGTTGTCACATTTCTGTTAATTAAATAGTGTAACAATAAAACATTTATAATTATTATTAATAAGTTAACAAGGTAATATCTGAAAAAAAAATTAAAATGAATATAATTAACATAAAATGCAAAAGGGATCATTTGGCTCAACAAGCATTACTTTGGGCTTATCCCAACTGATTTACAGCGTGCCTGCCTTTAAAGGTCTTCCGTTAAAAAACATTAGGAGTGCTTCAAGCTGCTTAGGGCTACTGAAAAATTTGTTAAAGTAATTGTGTAAACGTGGTATTGTTACTTTGTTACCTTGTTTCCTGTTTAGAGGGTTGACCCGCAAATTAAAATCAACGAAGAACATGGACAACTACTTTTGCCAACTTTTGAGACCCTTAATTTAGCCACGATAGGACTGCTTCAAGCTTATTTCTACATTGGCGGAAAAGAGCAATGTCGTTTGTGAAGTCATTGAGAACTCTGTCATCAACTGTAGTTGGTAAGTTGCATGATTCACTATCTGGTCTGCAGTGTAGTCGATCACGTAGTTAGACAACTTGACAGCTGCAACACAACTATGTTTTACTCCAGTTGTGACTTTGATCTTTTGGCAACAATGATCATTTACTTCAACAGAGCTTGGTGCGTCAGTGTACATCTGGTTGATGAGTCAAGACTATTTCTCTTGCAAGCCAGCTCTTTGGAGTATAACCCACAGGGATTGACGATCCACCAAGTCAAATATTGCTTAAAAATCAAACCCAATGAACTCCATCTGACGGAAATCACAATGGTCTGATGGATCATAAATATCTGTTGGGTTGCAGATCTATTCGGCATAAAACCTCATTGCACTGCCGGCAAAGTGTTTGTGGAACTCAAAGCTTCTGTAAAGGCGGGTTGTCTGTCGATTTCGACCCTCAAGTTCACGAATAAAAACGATCAAGAGCGGGATATCGGCTTGGATAGCGAAAAAGCCTCAACTTTTCTTTTACCTTGACGAACGTCCTCGCCGATGACACCCCCAGAGTAGCTCACGACTGTCAAGCCTGAAGGTCTGTGAGCACCATCCTTCCTTGCGCTGATCAGCTGAATGGACACTGATTTAAGTAGCATATAATAGATTATTAATTATAAATAATTTAAAAATTATTATTAACGCGATTATATATTAAAGAGTAATAATAGTTTTTAATAATTACTACTCTCTACAAAAAGTTAAGAGAGAAACTAGCCTTCATATTTTCTGAATAGAAATGTTTATAACTTTCATTTTATGGATTATAATAAAATTTTGGATAGGGGTAAATATATTCATTCCTTTTATTCCCGAATATTAGCATTTAAATTAACAGAAGATTAAAAAGATAGAAGATGAAATAGAAGATCCCAAATTGTTCCTCTCCTGATAGTTCCTACGAAAGACAAATAAATGTTGAGGATGAAAAGAAACAGGCCTACCATTCTGTTTTTCGAGTCGACAGAAGTCTTCTTTTTGTAAATTAGCTCTCTTCAATTCCTCGCGCAAAGATTCCACCTAGAAAAGACATTGATGAACACTTACAATAGATATTACTACATAAAATTGGTAATTGTTCATAACCAGTGGCTGATCCGGGGGGCGAGGGGGCGTCGCCCCCCTAACGTAGTCTAAGGTAGTGTAATTTACTTAATTAACGCAAGTTTGCGTTAATTAAACTTGCTCCTAACGCAAGTTCATCGGATCAACCTATTTTGTCCCCCCCCCTAAAAAAAAATCCTGGATCCGCCCTTGTTCGTAACTCGCAGTCAATCATAAACCTGAAAACAATGACAAGAGTGTACAACTGGTATTTGAAGTGAGTTTTAACTTCGAGTGCTTTTACAATTCGAGTATGTATGTTACATTAAGTTTTATTAAAGGAGATGAATTTTATGTGTATTTTGTTAAGTGTTGTCTGTTTGACTCGTATCCGGGCGATCGAGTTGTAATTTCCAAAGAGTTTTTGGGAGGAGAGAAATCGTGTACCATTTTAAAATATCTGGCGGAAGGAGGAAAGGGATAATTCATTTAGAGGTACAAATTTCCAGTCATCTACAATATTCTTTGCATAGTCCATGGAAACATAAACATGTTCATACTTTAATATCCAATTTAAGATTGTGATTTATGTAAAGCAGGAATTAGCTTCGAACTTAGTTGTGTTTTGTTTTAAGGTTTGAAATTTTTTTTAGTATCCTTGGATTTTTATTAGTAATTTTTATGTTATTATCGTGCACTGAGGATGGTCAAGCGGAGGTCTTGACCGAAATATTTGCATTTTAGTACACATTTTTCAATAGCTTGTATAATCCTCGTTTTTCTCTTTTTTACTATTTGTTCGTTTTATCATGATTAGCCAGTGTGGTCTCAGAGATTATTTATTAGCTTCGAGGGCACCAAGATACCCAAGCAGCCTTACTAAACGGGTGGTAGTATATATTTATATATTTAAGGGGGCACTCAAATGGATATATCGAACTGGAGGCCTATTTCTATGTTGCCAGTGTTATCGAAAGTCTATGAAAAAGTTATTCAGGGAAGACTTTATGATCACCTCACGAGCTTGCATGTATTGTATGATGACCAGTTTGGATTCCAGAAGGGCCATTCGACTTCGCATGCTGTACAACATCTTTTAGAAAATGTTAATTTAGCTATAGAAAAGGGGGATTATTGCATTAGTATTTTATAGATTTTAAAAAAGCGTTTGATACCGTTGATTTCAGTATTTTATTGAATAGATTAAGAGATTTGGGTGTAAAAGAGAGATGTTTGGATTGATTAAGTTTCTATTTAAATAGTAGGTCAGTGATGGTAAATCTAGGAGAGAAGTTTTCTAGGTTTTTTTTCCTGTTTCATGCGGAGTTCCTCAGGGTTCCGTCTCAGGACCCCTGTTGTATTTAGTGTATGTCGACAGTGTGCGGTTCTATATTCCTGGTGCGTCTGTGACATCTTTCGCCGACGATCGAGCACTTGTTGTGGCAGCGAAGACTCTTTGAACAATTGATCCAGAGAGAAAACAGAGCTCTGCCACGGTTGAGTGAGTTTGTAGGTGCTAGCTTACTTAGCATTAACGTGGCAAAGAGTAACTAAATTCTTTTCAATCGGATTGTTGAATCCATAAATCTTCCGAGGAAAATAGCAATAAATGGTTGTTTATTAAGGCAGGTTGAGGAAGTGCGGTACCTAGGATTAATCCTCGATCAGAACTTCAGCTGGAGAAGGCATCCTGATGTGGTTGCGTGTAAGGTGGCCCTGAAATTTTAAGACGTTTTCAACATTTTTGACCTTCTCATATTTTAGTTCATTTATATTATTGTTTTGCTTGCGTCGTATATTTTTTTTTTTTTTTTTTTTTTTTTTATTCCAATATTCACGGCGCCAGGTACTTCAAAGTATCTGATATGCCGCTATTCATTTACCTCGTTCAATGGCCTCAAGGTTTTAAATATCTATTGAACCTTCTTTTGATGGTGTCAACAGAGGGATTTGCAGGATAATATCCCCAGGAAGATCGTTCCAGATAGAAGTGCAACGCCAGATGAAGCTGTTCCTCAAGTACTCGGTTTTCGGCGTATCCTCCTTTAGATAATTGGACCGAGCTGTGTGCCTTCGTGTCTGCCTTGTCAGCTGGACAAAGGGGGTACAATTCGAGAGAGCTCGTCTGAGGGAGGCGAATTCATGTACATGTAGAAAACAGCCATCGACGCTACATCAAACCTTTCATTTAGAGGCTGGAGCGATTCTGGTGTAGAGGCGCAGCCCGCCCTAATCGCCCTATTCTGGATCTTCTGAAGTGGTGCCAACAGCGTTTTCGGAGCACCAGCATATAGCGGGCATCCATATTCAGGTATGGGTCTGATGCAAGACTTGTAGAGTGGGATGATCGAGCTTGATGGAAGAAGGTTTTTGCAGCGAAGAGTAACTCCCAGCTTTCTTGCGTAGGAGGTTCTCACCCGATCAAGGTGGTTGTTCCAAGAGAGATCGGTGGAGAAATGAATCCCCAGTAGACGAAGCTCGTCGACTCTCTTTATGGCTTCATTTTTGAAGATGAAACTGGGGTGTTCACGTGGCACCTTTGATCGGGTAATTAGAAGCTCCTTTGTTTTCGATGCATTGAAGTTGATCATCCATGCATCAGACCACTTTTCAATTTTCAAAAGATCCATCTGTAGGGAAAGGGAGGCTTGTGTTGGGTCTTCGTGTTTAGGGACGGCAGAGTGTGTCGTGGTATCGTCGGTAAAGTGATGCAGAGGGTTTGCGAGGTTTATCTCCCATGTCGTTTATGTAGATAAAGAAAAGCGTAGGTCCCAAGACACTGCCCTGGGGTATCCCTGCTTTCACTGGATATTCGCGGGAAATAAACCCGTCAAGAACAACCCGCAGTGAACGATCGGAAAGAAAGCTCTCAATCACTTTTAACAGACATCCACGAACACCATACACATAGAGTTTCTTTAGCAGGCCACGGTGCCATACTCTGTCAAAAGCTTTCGCAATATCGAAGGATAATAGCCTGTTGTCGTATCCCCTTCCCAGAATATCTATCCACTCCTGATACTGGGCCACTAGGCAGTCTAATGTTGAGCGTTTCCGGCGGAATCCATATCGGCGATCGCCTAGAAGGTCATTTGATTCCAGGTACTGATGAAGTGTTTTATTGGAGACGCTCTCGTAGACTTTGCCAACACAGGAGAGAAGGCTAATAGGTCTGTAGGAGCCCACGCTCGTTGGATCGCCTTCTGGCTTTAGAGTGGGTATAACATGGGCGGACTTCCATGTTCGTGGGAAGGTTCCGGAGCGAAAGCAAAGCCGGAAAAGCAATGACAAGGGTCCAGCTAGTTCGGCACTGCAGAACTTGAGGACAAAATTTGATATGTTGTCAGGACCGTGGCTTTGGTCACATCAAGATGCTGTAGAATGCGAAGGATCTTGGGAGCAGAAAACTTCACGCGTTCCAGGACAGTGTCGATTCGGTCGGAGAAATTTGGCACTTCTCTACCGTCGTCGTCTAGATTCGAGAATTCGGCAAAAGCCTTAGCAAGAGCTTCAGCCTTTGCCTGTGGATCTTGTACCACTGTCCCGTTAGTCTGGAGAGAAGGAATTGCGGTCCCCTTGGACGACGGTAAAGCCTCCTTGACAATTTCCCACCAACTCTTTGCTGAAGCAAGTTGAAGCTTGGTGGCAAATTTCTCCTTATACTGAACCCGGGACTGCCGAATCGCACGAACTGCATCTTTGCGCGCATTTATGAATGCAATTCTGTCCTCTTTGCTCTTCGAAAGTAGCCATCGCTTGTGTGCCTTTTGCTTTGCTCGAATTGTCTTCTTACACTGGGCGTTGAACCAAGGTTTGTCCTTACTGGACACCTGGATCCGCTTTGAAGGGATATACTTTTCGACAGAGTCAACTATGGCCTGCTGGTACTTATCTGCAGCTTTCTCTGGGCCTTCCAGGAGGAAGGCTCTCCACTGCTGAGAAAAAAGAGTGTTTCTAAAACCGTCCCAATCACCTCTTTTGTATAGCCAGATTGTTCGCTCACGCTTTACTGGAGGCAAAATACGTAGGTTTCGACGTGCAACGACGGCAATGTGGTCACTGGTGAAAGCATGACCGTCTACCTTAAAGGAGTCAGGGTGATCTGTAAGGAAGAGGTCAAGACGAGATGATCCGTTTGAGCCGTGATACGTGTCGAAATCGACAAGTTGTTCCAGCCCGTAAGAGAGAGATAGATCATACAAGTCCGACCCTTCCCTATCAGTATTTTTGCTGCGAAGCCACACGCTATGATGGACATTGAAGTCTCCATGAAGGATAATGGCATACTTAGCGTACTTGCCCCGAATATATTCGAGGGAGGCTTCAAGGTAGCTGGTAATCTGGTAAGTTGGAGGGTTATACACGGTACCGACAATCACGGATTTATTTGGGAGGGTCACCCTAACCCAAAGAGCTTCTTCGCCTGCTGAATCTGGTATGTTCAGGCATGAATAAGGTATATGGCTCTGTATATAAACAGCGACACCTCCTCCTCCGTATTTAGCGCCGTCAGTACGCTCTCGATCCCGCCTGAAGAGCGTGTATCCCTGTATGGCAACCTCACTGCTCTGTATTTCTTGGTTTAGATTGGTCTCAGTGATGCACATGATAGATGGCTTGACCAAGTTCACTAAATGTAGGAACTGGTCAAACTTAGATCTGAGACCTCGTATATTGCAGTGGGCTACCGTAAACAGGTCCGTTTGGATGGTCGGTGGACGTGCTACAGGTCGTCGTCGAAATGGTTGTTTGGTCCAAGGCTTTTTGTTGTTAATCATAACCAGGTAAAAGAAGCTTTGCCGGGTGGTTAGCCCAACAAAGCCCGTAAATCCATTGCCATGCATCATTAGATGGGGAACGGTGCCACCAGCCACGCACCTCATTACCGCATCTTCAACATGGAGGTGGTACCCCATAATGGGTTAGGATTCGGCACAAGTGCCTCCCACCATATTATAAATTATGGATGTATGATTTGGGCTAGTAATTTTACGTGCAATTTTAAACGAGTGCAGATTCAGCAAAATTAAGCAGTGAGGTTAATTGGTAAGTATGATACAAGAGTTTTAAGTACAGAGTCGATTTTTAGGAACCTTAGGATTTGAATGTGGGTCAGATTAGAGATTTTCAGATTGGTACTTTTTGTTTTAGAGTTTGAATGGCTTCGCGTCTGATGATTTTAATTTTCTTTTTTCGTTTCAATTCATTTTATCATGGATAAGCTACGAGAATCGCTGAAGACCTGGTAAGTGAGTCAAGAAATACGCTTCGTTCTAGCCATGTGGCAAGGCACGCAGGTCCGGTGATCTGGAATACCTTTCCAGGCTCAATTCAGGAAGCGGAAAGTGTGCCGCAATTTAAAAACCGGTTACAGAAACATCTCCTTGCGAGCAGTTGGTGAGTGTGGGGCTGGATAACGAGTGAGGGCAATTTAAGTAATTTTGATCCTTTTCTGTTGTTAATATACTCTTTTTTAATTTATTATACAGTAATTATCATTATTTGTCTTTTATTGTTCTTATATTGTCTTTTATTGTTATGTTTTTTTATTGTTCTTTATTTGTGTTTATTTCAGTGATGATTTGGTTAGTTGTAAAACCAGCATGAATTATTTTTAATAAAGTTTTTGAATCCTTCCTTAATAAATTTATGATAGATATTGTGTCCTATTGATTGAAGAAATTTGTACATCTAAAAAAAAAAAATGGTAGAAGTGGTTGAGATTACACATCCAGGGGGTAGGGAGTTTAACCCCCCCCCCCCCCGAAATGTTTTGACTCGTAAAAACGTAACAAAAATGGACATAAACAAATTTTGTATGCGTTTTTTAGTTGTTTTTTGTGTAAACCCCCCCCCCCCCAAAAAAAAAGAGTAAAAACCCCTCCAAAAAAAACCTGGGTACGGCCTTGCCGGGTACAGCAACTTTAGGGACGCAAAATTTACAATAAATAATCTAATGGTCATAACTGTTTTGTTATTTTTGAAATTTTATTTTATTACAATAAAGTGGAGGACGCAGTTAATAAATAATTGAAAACTATTAATTAATAAGTAGAATGAAAATAAATAAAAACATAAAAAATTAAAAACGACGACTAAATAGTAACGGTTAAATTAAAATAATTAATAATAATCAAATTATTAAATAATTTAAATAATAAATTAAAAATAATCCAAAAATAACTTATTAATTGATTAATAAATCGAAAACAAATGTTAATAAATTAACATGTTGTTAAAATTTGGCCTAAAAATATTGTGGGAGACAGATGAGGGGTTGATCAACATTTTGACCCGGGCGCAAGAGAGGCCAGAACCGCCACTGTTCCAACTGGTTCAAATCAATTAAAATTTGGCGACTCTATATCGATTTCTCACTTACAAGATGTTGGAAGTGTTTTATGTTTTCAAAAAATTGCTCAACAAAATTATCCACTGATATATTTGGCTAGTGTCTGTATCTCTCGAAGAATTCCTTTTATATGTATATAGAAAATAATAGAAGCATAAAACAAACTAAAAAGCTCGGATAGCTCAGTAGTCAGAGCATCTGACTCGCAAAATCGAACTTCGTTTCAGTCAGTAAAAATAAAATATTGAGAATATATTCCTTTTTGAATAAAAGTTCCACTTGGATATTAGACTATTTTATGACTGTAGACGTACAAGGCCGTATCCAGGATTATTGTTCCGGGGAGTGCAGAAACACTTTACAAAATACCAAAAATTTGTTAATATGCCTTTTTGTTATATTTTTAGAAGTCGAACAAAAATTCCAGGGGAAGAGCGGTCAAGCCCCGTATCCCCCCCCATGGAAACAGACTTGCAGATGGACAAAGAATTCAATCAACGTGGAATAGGGATCTTTTCTCTTCGTAAATGAGTAATTTTGAAACTCATACTTTAGATGAGGTTACCCAGTTCTGTCCCACGGCTGAGGGGTCCGTGATAAACTTTATTGGGGGGGCGCCTAATGTAACTTCAAATTTTGTGCCGGAGAGAGGCAAGACAATTTAATACGACCCTTACAAAAAAGTACACACTACGTTTTTTCTTCTTTTCCATGCCTGTCGTCTGGCAGGTTTTGCAGCTAGCAAATGATTAAAGATATTATCGAGTTGCATGGCAAGTTTGTATTGATCTCCCACTGAGAAGATGTTGGTAGGAAGCGGTTTATTTTTTCTCAAAGAACACGCAGCAAAACAATTAAATATAATTTGAAGTAGCTTAAGCTTAAACCAGTTGGAGATATAAAACAGGTTTCATCACCATACTAAGAATATATAATAGGAAGTACTTTTGCAAATTATTACAATAAAAAAAAGTCCTTGAATGTAACAATACAACTTTTACTCAAAACTTCTCAGAGCTAACATTAACTGAATTAGAAAGTAATTGGTAAAACATTAACTGAATTAGAAAGTAATAACATTAATTGGGAGTAACATAAAGTAGGGAATTAATAATTCATATTCATTCATTAATTCATTAATAATTCATCTTTGGATAAAAAATGGAAAAATCGTGAATTTACAAACGCTCCCGTGATTAATTATATAGATTAATAGAATAAAGTCCGCAAATGTCGAGGGGTTGGACAGTCTTCGTCACCTAGTATAACATACGTTATACCCTGTTTGGTACGCTTTATACCCCGTTTGGCACACTTTCTGCCACGCTTGGCATGTGCCACCTGGTGCATCTTATTCCTGAAACGGGTCACCCTCCAATCAGCAGACAAATTATGGTTGCTCGGAATTGTACGTGTCAATAGTAACACGATCTTAAATTGAGAAATGACATGAGAAAAATTGTCGTTTCTTGGGGAGGAGCTGGGGGTTCGTGATATTGAGTTTGACTGTATAAAACTTATTTTGTAATAAATAAAATTAATCCACAGTCAAAAAGTTCGTGGTAACTAACTGTAAGTAAGGAGCGACCCGGCTCAATAGTAACCGAAACTTCAAAAAACGGAATTTTGATACCAATAGATACATAAAAAAAAACAGATTTTTATGCTGATTTCATATATACAAGTTTGATCAAGTTTAATCCTACCCATCAAACGTTACGCGCCTGAGAAAATTTGCCTGATTTTCAAAAAAGGGGGAAACACCCCCTAAAAGTCATAGAACCTTAATAAAAATCATACCATCAGATTCAACGTATCGGAGAACCCCACTGTAGAGGTTTCAAGCTCTTACCTGCAAAAATGTGGAATTTTGTTGTTTTTTTTTTTTTTTTTGCCAGAAGAAAGATCACGGATGCGTGTTTATTTGTTTGTTTTCTTGTTGTTGTTGTTTTTTTCCAAGAGGGAGATCGTATCGACCCAGCGGTCCTAGAATACCGCGGAGGGCTCATTCGAAAGGAAATTAAGAGCTCTAGTGTCCTTTTTAAGTGACCAAAAAATGGAGGCGACTAGGCCCCCGCCCACACTCTTTTTTCCCAAAGTCACCTGATCAAAATTTTGAGATAGCCATTTTGCTCAGCATGGTCCAAAATATAATAACTATGTCTTTGAGGATGACTTAATCCCCCACAGTCCCCGGGGGAAGGGCTGAAAGTTATGAACTTTGCCCAATGTTTACATATAGTATTGGTTATTGGGAAGTATACAGAAGTTTTCAGGGGGGATTTTTTTCTGGTAGTGGGGGGGGGGGGTCGGGAGTTACGTGGGAGAATCTTTCCATGGAGAAAATTTTCATGGCGGAAGGGACATTGCTATGACGGGGCGCCGGAATTCCCGGCATTGTTAAAAAAAAAACGATCAGAAATTAAATTTAAAAAAAAAACAAGTTTTTCAACTGAAAGTAAGGAGCTACATCAAAACTTAAAAACGAACAAAAATTATTACGTATATTATTGGGTTCGCCCCCTAGTCAATACCTCGCTCTTTACGCTAAAGTTTTTTTACTACTTTCATAAGAGCTATTTATTCTAATTAACGGCCCTTGTGATTCATTTTAAAGAATTGGAACAAAATTCGAACTGTAGCGTAAAGAGCGAGGTATTGACTAGGGGGAACCCTCTAATATACTTATCAAAAATATATGAATATAGAAGTTCGTTACGTAAGTTAATTCGTAAGTTACGTATATTTATTACTAATAAAAACCCTCGTAAATAAAATTAAACAACTTTCGAGAAAGCCATTTAACCAAAAACAAGTAAAATTAATATGCAAATTTCGTTTTAATTATTCATGTACGGTGAGCCAAAATCAAAATCTGCATTAATTCAAAAACGTTCAGAAAGTAAACAAAAAAACAGTTTTTTTAACTGAAAGTAAGGAGCGACATTAAAACTTAAAACGAACAAAAATTATTCCGTATATGAAAGGGGCAGTCCCCTCCTCAACGCCTTGCTCTTTACGCTAAAGTTTGACTCTCTCGCAACTCTATTTTTTTAAACAACAAAAAACTTTAGCGTAAAGAGCGAGGCGTTGAGGAGGGAACAGCCCCTTTCATATAAGGAATAATTTCCGTTCGTTTTAAGTTTTAATGTCCCTCCTTACTTTCATTAAAAAAAAAAACATTTTTTTTTATTTGATAATAGTTCAGAGCGTTCAGTGTCAATGTCATGATTCTTTTGGAATGCGGCCTCCTGTATTTCGATACGAAAGAAAACCAGATAATCGCTTCGTTTCTTGTACTGTTATTAAATAAAAAAAACAATTTTTTTTGACTGAAAATAAGGAGCAATATTAAAAATAAAAACGAACAGAAATTATTCCGTAATATGAAGAGGTTGCATTCCTCCTCAATACCTTGTAGGTCAGTTAAAGTACGGTTTGACCGGGACAAAATTGCAACAAAAGGTTTTTTTTACACCAAAATGTTTAGAAAAAATCGCTGAACAACATATCCAAAATCCACATAAATCGCCCGCCGGGAAAACCTTCTGGAGCTGCTTAAAGGGGGTGGAAGGGGGAGAAAATTTAGGTATTTACATTTTTAACATTTAGAAAGCTTTTTTTACACTAAAGTGTTCAGAAAAAATCGCTGAACAACATATCCAAAATCCGCTAAAATCGCCCGCCGGGAAAACCTTCCGGGGCTGCTTAAAGGGGGTGGAAGGGGGCAAAAACTTAGGTATTTACATTTTTAACATTTAGAAAGCTTTTTTTACACTAAAGTGTTCAGAAAAAATCGCTGAACAACATATCCGAAATCTGCTAAAATCGCCCGCCAGGAAAACTCTCTGGGGCTGTTTAAAGGGGGTGGAAGGGGTTGAAAAAATAGGTTTTTTAATTTTTGATATTTGGGAAGCTTTGTTTACACTAAAATGTTCAGAAAAAATTGCAGAACAACATATCCAAAATCCAAAATCCGCCGGGAAAACCTTCTGGGGCTGCTTAAAGGGGGTGAAAGGGGTGAAAAATCCTTTTATCGATTTTGTTATTTCGGTACGTTCGAAGACTCGGTTCTGGCGTAAACCAACTCACTGAAACCGAAAATGATGTCACTTTTATTGTAACACTTCTCTAAATTATATTAAACTACAAAAAATAAGATTTTAATAAATCCATTGCCAAAATAAAGGAAGTAGCTTTTCTTCCGAAGTTTTACAGAAAGATCAGATCAATGGACGCCTGAAATACTTCGAACAGCCTGCGAAAAGCAATAGAGGAAAATATAGAACTTAAAGGAGCAGAGAAGTATCTCACTCTTTTTTGCTTCGCTAGTCGTCGGGAACCTGGTTACCTGATGAGAATCAAATTTGTGAAAACTAGACTTTAGAAAAAGAGAGACTAAGCATAGACGCGTAGAAACTTGAATATTCTAGTCTATACGGCTCATTAAAAACTAGGTACAGTTAGGTTTCGAAAACATAGGTTGCACAGCGCACACAACAGGATCGCCATCTATATTCAAAAGTACCTGACTGTTATATCCAGGGTTGCCACCGGTGACACTTTAGTGTCACTTTTGACACTTTTTTTTTAAAAAATGGCACTTTTTGGGACACCTGACACTATTAGGACACTTTTTAGCAAAAGTGCCACTTTTTTTTGCTAAGTAGCACTATTTTACAAAAAAAAAATGTTTCAGACAAAAAACCGGAAGGAAAACTGTCAATGTAGATATGCATCGATATCCTTTTTCTGTCAGTTAAGATTCTTATCTTAACTCCGCGCTCTGCAATTATTGGATGCAAGAATCTTTCTGTGCGGTGAAAATCATAAATGTGTTTGTCTCTATCTGTGTGTGAGAAATTTTTATATTCTTATTCTTATCACTGATAAGCGAAGATCGTCCAGTGATCTTCGGTACGAAATACTTGGCAATGAAGAGGACAGAGATAGACATTTAACTGCAATGTGATGGAGAAGCCTTCAGTTGTTTTCAGTTGTTTAGTTCAACTATTTTCTGTTGTTGCAATAATTTGTAGGCTCATAGACGATAAGTCAGTCAAGCAGTTTGCAATTCTTGAGTGGGTCTGAATTCAATTTTTATATTTTATTAGTTGAGGGTTGACTACAATTCAAAGAAGAAAAGAGCAAGAAAAGCTAAGAGTGTATTTTTCCGCCACTATGTTAATAGCTGTTACTATGTTAACAAGTCACTGGGCCAGCGACTGCATAACTTTGCGCATCTTTTCATCGATTTCCATGACTGGAGCTCTTGAAGCCCAGTGACTAAAAAGCTCACTGGTGACATTACACAACGACTCAGCAACGCAAAAAAATCCACTGAGCTCACTGGTGTCCCGCAAGAACATCTAGTGACCTCTTCAGTGACTGGGCCAGTGACGCAAAAATGCGCTCTAACATTTCTGTTCATACTTTTCATATTTTTTTTTTTTAACTCTTGGCAATGGACAAATGAATATTCATACATAACCATTATTCTAAAAAATAAATTGATACCAAAACTTCCATTATCTTTAATCCTATGCAGTCATTAGCAAAATCACAATCTAATTTCACCTTTTTTTCTTATTTAAATTTATGTTACATCATTACATAAATTGAATTTGGACGCACTTTCTCATTTTAGTTATTTTATTCCCACTAATATTTGATTGTAAATGTGCTTTCACGTTAATACACTAAATGCTCGTTTTCTATTATAAAGGTGCTTTCATATTGATACTTAAAATGATAGTTGACTGTTCCTATGCCCTAGTCTCTGGACACACCGTAAAGAAAAATTTACTGGGAGTGGTGAGAGTTTTCGTGAAACTTATTCTATTCAGGTTGTGATAAATAGATTAGATGATATAGCTGTCTTATTGTTTTTTAACTAGTTTTTACCAAATAAATTATTTGAAAGAGTTAGAGTCTGAACCACTATTAGTTGTGTTTATCATAGGGTCATCAATAGCTACGATCTATGTTCGTGGCATTCTCTTCAGCATTTTCGGAGAAAAGATAAGTTTCAAGCGCTTGAATGCACTGTAATAATCCAGATAGTCCATTTTATGGAAAAACTGGATGAAAAACTCTAAATGTAGACGAGGATTGCTGTCCCTTTTTTCCGTTTTCTCAAAAGACAAAAAAAAACTGAAGGTTTTTCCTCTTTTCTTTTTCCGTTCCTTTTTCACGCTAAGAATAAAGACTGCTCAGAAGAAAAAGAGAAGAAAGTACTCTGTGGGACAAGTTCCCATTTTATACAGTAAGCACCATTTGTGTTTTAGCGGGTTTTTAGGAGGGGGGCTGGAAAGTTGACAAGAGTGGAAGTGCTGCACAAATCCGGAAATCAGCACCGACTAAGTGAAATCAAAATTTCTTTTTTATAGTTGATAGATGGCATTAGATCCGACATATCATGTTGGAGAATTTAAAGACACGGGAAACCACGCGGGGATAATCCCAAGCGGATTGGCCAATATTTTCAATACAAAAAGCTTGTTGATATGAGCGCGAGCGACGCGAAGCGTCGATAGCGGCAAATTTTTGGAAAATGACACTTTTTATACAAAATTGACACTATTTTGCCACCCAAAGTGGCACCAAAAAAAACTGGCCGAGTGGCAACCCTGGTTATATCAGCTAGTTTGGCAGAAACATTATTATGAGTAAGTAGACTTGATAGACTTGATATGTTGCCTCATCCGTAGGAAGCTAAGCTATAGCTTAGGTCAATCAATATTGAAACAGAAGTTATTGTTCGAGGAAGGAGGGGATTGAACCTCCTTTTCAATTTATTTTGAGATCAGAGCCATCTGTCGGTGCCTTGAAAAACGTCCACGGCGCAGATCAGTCACTAGATGTGATGTGACTACTAGCTGTCGTCGGAAAGACATGTAAGTTTAGCGGAATCGCAGCGGATGCTCATTTGAGTAGTCATTCGATGACTCGGGTATGCTTCTATTTCTTATTTAAATAAAAAAAAACAAGTTTTTTTAACTGAAAGTAAGGAGCGACATTAAAACTTAAAACGAACAGAAATTATTCCGTATATGAAAGGGGCTGTCCCCTCCTCAGCACCTCGCTCTTCACGCTAAAGTTTTTTATTGTTTAAAAAAAATAGAGTTGTGAGAAAGTCAAACTTTAGCGTAAAGAGCGAAGCGTTGAGGAGGGGACAGGCCCTTTCATATACGGAATAATTTCCGTTCGTTTTAAGTTTTAACGTCGTTCCTTACTTTCAGCTAAAAAAAAACTTGTTTTTTTATTGAATTTTTGAACGTTTTTGAATTACTGCAGGTTTTGATTTTGGCTCACCGTACATGAATAATTAAAACAAAATTTGCATATTAATTTTACTTTTATTTGGTTAAATGGCTTTCTCGAAAGTTGTTTAATTTTATTTACGAACGCTTTTATTAGTAATAAATATACGTAACTTACGAATTAACTTACGTAACGAACTTCTATATTCATATATTTTTAATACGTATATTAGAGGGTTTGCCCCCTAGTCAATACCTTGCTCTTTAAGCTAAAGTTCGAATTCTTTAAAAATGACCCCTTAATCACAAAGGCCGTTAATTAGAATAAATAGCTCTTATTAAATAAAGTACTAAAAAATGTTTGGCTTAAAGAGCGAGGTATTGACTAGGGGGTGAACCCAATCATATAGCTAATATTTTCAGTTCGTTTTAAGTTTTGATGTAGCTCCTTACTTTCAGTTGAAAAACTTGTTTTTTTTTAATTTCTGATTTTTTTTAAATAATGCTGGGGAGTCCGGCACCCCCTTCATAGCAATGTCCCTTCCTCCATGAAAACTTCCTTCATGGAAAGATCCTCCCATATAACCCCTGACCCATCCCCACCCTCCACTACCAGAAAAAAATCCCCCTGAAAACGTCTGTATACTTCCCAATAACCAATACTATATGTTAACATTGGGTAAAGTTCATAACTTTCAGTCCTCCCCCTGGGGACTTCGGGGGATTAAGTAATCCTAAAAGATATAGTTATCACATTTTCGACTATACTAAACAAAATGGCTATCTCAAAATTTTGATCGGGTATACGATTACCCCTGGGAAAAAGAAAAAAAAAATAAACACGCATCCGTGATCTTTCTTCTGGCAAAAAATGGAAAATTCCACATTTTTGTAGATAGGAGCTTGACACCTCTACAGTAGGGTTCTCTGATATGCTGAGTAGGATCGTGTGATTTTCATTAAGGTTCTATAACTTTTAGGGGGTCTTTTCCCCTCTTTTCGAAAATCAGCCAAATTTTCTCAGGCGCGTAACTTTTGATGGGTAAGATTAAACTTGATGGAACTTATATATCTAAAATCACAATTAAAATCTGATTCTTTTGATGTATCTACTGGTATCAAAATTCCGTTTTTTAGACTTTCGGTTACCATTGAGCCAGGTCGCTCCTTACTTACAGTTCGTTACCACGAAGTGTTTGATTAAGATTAGTTATCATCTGCAATTAATACTGACTTTGGGTGGGTGCTGATCATTATGGGTAGTATGATGGGCCTCAGTTTCTGTCAGTTCTATTTATCGATTGACAGTATTCTGGTGCTATCCACGTGAGATGGAATTGATATCTTGTCCTTTATTTTTGTACTTTACCCTTTTCCTGCTACGTGAGAACCTCAATCAAATATCTTATTTTCAGGTCTAGAGAGTACCTGAAGCAAGTTCAAAAAAACTAATGGATTCGAAGTGCAAAATATGTTGCTCACCGCTCACCGCCAGTGATGATACTGCCGTTTTAACTCAAAAAGGTGCGGATGGAGTAAACTTTGCTAGTTTTTCAAGAGGGGACGATTTGCAGGCAGTACCCGGTGAAAAAATTCACGTTGCATGCCAAAGAGACTATTGTGAAAAGAAACGTATTGCGAGTTACTGTGAAAACAAGTCTCTCCCAAACGCTAGTCAAGACGAAGTACCTCGGACTCTAATGTCAAACGGGGGTGGTTTTGATTTCATGAATTCATGTTTGTTTTGTGCAAAACCTGTTATTATTGAAAGCATAGGTTCAAGAAGAGAAGTCTACGGCAATGGATCCAAAGTGAGAGCCTGCGACTTCCAGAGTACTGTGGTCAAGTTATGCTGTGACAGGAATAACACTTGGGGAACGACTGTGCTTAGTCGCATTAACAGCGCTACTTCAGACTTGCATGAAGCAGATGCAGTCTACCATAGAAAATGTTCGACGAACTTTCGAACTAAAAAGGATGTGCCAAAACGGTTTTCAGACAGTGTTGATGATAATTGTACATCAGCTAAACGGAGAAAATCGGGAAGACCACCTGATGAAGTGAGACTAGAAGCCTTTAAGGAAGCCGTTAAGCTCTTCGAAGGCAGGTATGACGAGCAAGTTACCTTACTAGAGATTGCAGAAAAGATCAAAGACTTTCTTCGTGGGCATGACGATGTTGAACCATAAAGTGCAAAGCATCTGAAGAGAGTATTGGAAGAGCATTATGGCGAACGAATTTTAACTGCCAATGTGAATGGTAAACACAATGTTATTACTTTCTGTGAAACCGCAAAGTCCATTTTACACGAATACTACAATCTTCCGAAAGAGCAGGATCCTGAGACAGAAAAAGTAAATCTGATCGAGACACTCGCCAAAATTATTCGGAACAAAGTAAAACAAGTGAATGCTCCCTCAGACCTTTATCAGGGCATCGAAGAATTGCACTCAGTAGATAAAAACTTAGAATTCGTTCCAGCATCCCTGCGCCTGCTACTTGCCAGACTTATGCCGGGCGAAAACTGCACTGTTGTTCAAGCCTCAATTGGACAAGCAATAATGCAAGCGATGCGATCACGTGCCTTACTCGCCCCTTTGCAGATAGGACTAGTAGTCCAGATGCACCACCATTTTGCTTCTCGTTTTGTCATCGACAAGCTGAACAAACTTGGTTTCTGTTCGCCTTATAGCGAAGTGCTTCGGTTCGAAAAATGTGCGGCAGTCAGCGAAAACCAAGGACCTAAAAACGTCCCGGAAAACAGTTTTCTCCAATACGTCGCTGACAATGTCGACCATGACAGTTGTACTATAGACGGACGCGGTACTTTCCATGGAATGGGGATTATTTCTGCCATCACTCCGGTGCCTGGAAAAGTATTAAGATCCATTCCTAGAAAAGAGGTCTCCGCTGAAGATATAAAAGCTTTGTCATCCTTGTCCTTTCACTTTTACAACAGAGCACGAGAGACGGGCCCGAACGTCCTGTACAAACCCTTGCTGTCACGACTGGATGAGCCTCGCGATTCTAACACCGACTTATTATGGTATTCGTCTTGGTTTTTCAAACAGCCATGTCCGAACTGGTCTGGATTCATGTAATCAGTACACAAGGGATCTCACCCTGGCAAAGCTGCCGTCTTCTTCCATCCAATGATTGAATATAACCCAAGTGACCAGTCTGTGTCTACTCAACCTTGCTTTACGTGTGTGAACAGGCAAGGAAACAAAATGTCGCGGCTGTAGTGACTTTTGATCAGCCCCTTTACTGGAAGGCTATGACAATTGCGGACTCTGAGCCGACTGGAAGCTCTTTGAAAGACCTCACTACCTTACTTGGAGGATTTCACGCTCGCATGAACTTTTTGCGTTCAATCGGACACATTATGGAAGACACTGGGTTAGAAGAAGTGCTTGAGCAAATTTACGCCAAGAATACAGTAAAGCATATCATGAGCGGGAAAGCACTATTTCGAGCAGTTCGCGCGCATAATATCATTGATAGAGCTCTTACCATTTGATACTTGACGACAAGTACAACTCGACGGAACACAATGAAGATAGGGAATTTGAGACCCACGAGGATATTGATGAAGCCTTGTGATCTTCGAGGGTCTTAATGTTGGCGATGTCTCTATAGAAGATGTCAACTCGTGCGAAGTCGTATAGTGCTGCTAACAAACTAAGAAAGAAGAAGGAGGAGCTAAGGGGCAATCGAACAGCATGCTTGTGGTTTCAGTACATGGACATGGTGAAAGTATTGCGCAGTTTTACTAGAGCAGAGAAGTGCGGGAACTAGGGCCTGTATTTGGATAGTCTTAAACAGATGCTTCCGTAATATGCGGCAGCAGGGCACAACCTGTACGCAAAGTCTGCTCGTCTTCATCTACAGACTATGGTTGATTTGAAAGAAAACAATCCAGAGCTCTACTCAAGTTTCAAAATCGGTCAGTTTGTTATAAGAAGAAGCGATCGGTACTGGGCTGGATTGTCACCGGATCTAGTCATTGAGCAAGCTCTAATACGCAGTTTGAAGGCAACAGGTGGACTAACTCGTGGACGGGGGATCACACAAACTCAGCGTCTAATATGGGCTTTTTCGATGCCGATCTGTGCTGAAGTAAATGCCTCAATGCAAGGTCTGACTAGCCTGAGTTACTCAACAAGTGATCAACACGTCGAAACGCTCCAGTGGCGGATGAAGAAAGATACTGATGACACGGAGGCGGTCCTAGACTTTTTGCGAACCCTGATTCCGTTCAGAGAACACGGAGGGCTCCTCATAATCGTTACCGGCGTAACTTCATCAGCTAATGTAGATGCGGACACCGCGAAAGAAGTTGGAGCCCGAATTCTAGACGAAATGACTGGGAAGGCAGCTGATTCATTTTCGTTCCGGAAGAAAGACAAGGCTGTTATAATGGCATCCAAATCAGCTGTTAACATCGATGGTGAACCGGTTCATGTAGATCAAGGGCTTCTGTTCCAGCGCTTAGCTACGGCGGCGAACCGGGAAGAATTCAATCTTCGAGACCTTTTGTCGTATGAGCTTTGTACGTATCCCCCATCCCTTTTTGGATCCTATGAAGTTCTGCGTCCTGCCGACAAACCATCTCTGTCAAACGCAATTCGAAAGGCGTCAGGGGACCATTCGGATGAGCGCTTAGACTCGTGCCACTATGTCGTTGACGGCGGCTGGCCGCTCCAGAAATTGACTTGGCAACCCAACTCTACATTTGACTTCATTTACGAAAGTTACGTCAAGTATGTCACCACTAGATTTGGAAAAGCTTCGGTAGTGTTTGATGGATATGACAATGGTCCTTCGACGAAAGGTATGGCTAACCTAAAACGTTTCAGGGGTAAACAGTGCCCAGTGGTAGAATTCACTGGTACAACAAAGTTAACAAGAAAGAAAGAAGAGTTCTTGCAAAACTTCACAAACAAGCAGCGGATAATTCTAGCGATAGGAGAAACATTGTCCTCAGCAGGTTGTTCAGTACAACATGCCTCTGCTGACGCGGTTGTCCTGATTGCAACCACAGCCATTCATAATGCAAGAACTCAGTTGACGTGTCTCATCGGCAACGACACTGACCTCCTTATCCTTCTTCTCTATCATGTCACTGCCACCCACAAAGGCCTGTATTTCAGATCCGAGGCGAAAGCTTCAAACGAACATGAGCTATGGAATATTTGCTCCATCGAAAAAAAACTAAGGGACATGTGTGGTGCAACTCTATTTCTGCACGCGTTCCTAGGCTGTGACACCACTTCGAGATTACAAGGAATTGGTAAATCTGTCGGACTGTCATTGTACCGGTCCGATCCGTCTTTCCGTGAGGCCGCTAAGGTCTTTATGGACTCGAAGGCTACGAAAGACGAGCTCATTGTAGCTGGTGAACAAGCTCTTTTGAGAATTTATAAAGGAAAGCCTGGAGAAACTCTCGTGTCCTTGAGACATCGTCTGTTCTTGGCCAAGCTCGCTTCCTCTTCCGCATTTGTCTGCCCTGATCGAATGCCTCCCACACCCTCAGCTGCGAAGTTCCATTTTTTTCGCGTGTATTTGTAGGTAATGGAATGGAAAAGTGAGGCTGCTGCAATGAAACCGGAAAACTGGGGATGGCGACTCTCTGCTAATAATTAAATCCCAGTAATGACGGAGAAGAAACCAGCTCCCCAAAGTCTTCTTCAAATTATCCACTGCAAATGCAAATCAGGTTGCGATACGGCCAGATGCACTTGCCGTAAGAATGGCATGCCCTGCACACTTGCTTGCGGAGAGTGCATGGGAACAAGCTGTAATAACTCTGAACCAACATCTCTAGAAGAAGAAGAAGAAGAAAGGTTGTGCTCTTTTGTAGTGCTCATTAATGAAATGATGATTCTCAATATTATGTGATCTAAAAATAATGATTATCAAAACTGTGATTTATATATGGACGTGTTAATGTTTTTGTTTTCCAACTGTAAAAGAAGCCGATAATAAGAAATATTTTTCAAGTTTCTATGCGTCTATGCCTATAGTTTCGCTTTTTCTGCAGCCTGGTCTTCACACGGTTGATTCTCATCGGATAACCAGGTTTCCAACGATTAGCGAAGCAACAAAGAGTGGGGTACTTCTCTGCTCCTTTAAATTGCCGTTCGAGATTTTCCTTTGTTGCTGTTTGAAGTATTTCAGGCTTTCTTGATCTGATCTTTCTAACACTTCGGAAGAAAAGCTATTTCCTTTATTTTTGTGATGGGAGTTATTAAAATCTTATTTATAGTTTAATATAAGTTACAGACATGTTACAATAAAAGTAACATCATTTTCGGTTTCAGCGAGTTGATTTATACCGGAATCGAGTCTCCGAACGTACCGAAATAACAAAAATCGAAAAAAGGATTTTTCACCCCTTTCACCCCCTTTAAGCAGCCCCAGAAGGTTTTCCCGACGGGCAATTTTAGCGGATATTGATTATGTTGTTCTGCGATTTTTTCTGAACATTTTAGTGTAAACAAAGCTTCCCAAATGTCAAAAATGAAAAAACCTATTTTTTCGCCCCCTTCCACCCCCTTTATGCAGCCCCAGAGGGTTTTCCCGGCGGTTGATTTTAGCGGATTTTGGATATGCTGTTCAGCGATTTTTTTTTTACATTTTAGCGTAAAAAAAGCTTCCTAAATGTCAAAAATGTAAATACTTAATTTTTCGCCCCCTTCCACCCCCTTTAAGCAGCCCCAGAAGGTTTTCCCGGCGGGCGATTTTAGCGGATTTTGGATATGTTGCTCAGCGATTTTTTCTGAACATTTTGGTGTAAAAAAACCTTTTGTTGCAATTTTGTCCGGGTCGACCCACTTTTCTCCGTACTTTTACTGGACTATTGATCTTCACGCTAAAGTTTTTTGCATTTATGAAAAGCTTCCCCTTCTAATTAAACGACCCTAGTGTGTTTCAGGAGCAGTTCTTAAAAAACTGGGACAAACAGTCAAACTGCAGCGTAAAGATCAAGGTATTGAAGAGTGATGCAACCCCTTTACATACAGAAAAATTTCTAGTCGTTTTGAGTTTTAATGTTGCTCCTTACTTTCAGTTGAAAAAACTTGTTTTTTTATTTAATTTCTGATCGTTTTCAAATAACGCCGGTAAATCTGACTCACCCTTCATGAAAAATTCCCTGTCCTCACGAGAAGTTCCTCCGTAGAAAGTTCCTCCCACGTAAAATACACCCCTCCCTCCGTAAAATTCCCTCCGGACAATTCCATCCTTGCTGAAAATTATCCCCCCCCCCCAAAAAAAAAAATCTTGCGGACGATTCAGCCTAACAAATTCTACTTAGCATACTTTTATTTGAAAGACTTTAATTTCTAATCGTTTTTTTTTCCGATCACTCCGGAAATCCAAACCTGCTGAAAATTTCCCCCGGAACACCTCGACATACAAAATTCAGTTGGAAAAAAGAAAGTAATACAAATAAAAGAAATTCGTATAGAAATTCTGTCAAATCCCCCCATTCTAAAGTTTCCCCTGGAATGTTGACGCCCGGAGATTTCCCTCCCCATGAAAAATCCTCGCCGTGGAAACCAACCCTAAGCACACCCCCTCCCCGATAAACATCTGTATATTTCCCAATTACAAGTACCTATACGCAAAAAAGGGCAAATTTCATAACTTAAAGCCCTTTCCCCAACGGACTGTGAGGGGCCATGTTATCCTTAAGGGCATAGTTATTTGATCTTTCAACTATTCTGGACAAAATGGTTATCTCAAAATTTTGATCGGATGACTATGGGGAAAAGGAGGCGTGTGAGGGGGGTAGTGGCCCTCCAATCTTTTTGGTTACTGAAAAGAGCACTAGAACGTTTAATTTCCGTTCGAATGCACTCTCTCCCGATCTTCTAGGACCATTAGTTAGATAAGAAAAAAAAATAGTAAAAAAAAAACAAAAAAAACAAACAAACACGCATCCGTGATCTTTACAGTTGCAAAAAATGCAAAAATCCCTATTTCTGTATACTGGAGCTTGAAACTTTTTCAGTAGAATTCCTTGATACGTTGAATCTGACGGTGTAATTTTCATTAAGATTCCTTGATTTTTAGGGGGTGTTTCCCCCGTTTTTCGAAACGCAGGAAATTTTTATCAGGCTTGTAGTATTTGATAGGTTACACAAAACTTGATGAATCATACATATTTGGAATCAGAATAATAAGCCGATTCTTTTGACGTATCATTTGATATAAAAATTCCGTTTTTAGAGTTTCGATTAGTAGTTAGCCGATTTGCTGGTTACTTAAAGTCTGTTACCACAAACTGTTCGAAAAAAACGCGTGAACAGATGGGTCCGAGCATGAGTTTTTCGGGAGAGTGGAATGGGGGCACCTTTGACAAAACAAAGAAAAAGAATGCTAATTATATTAAACATAGCAAGATATGATAGAATCAATCCCAGTCTCTCCTTTATGTTAGGGCATTTTTACAAGCATGAGATTTTACACTTTTAGCGCATCAAGACATGACTTCATCGGACGGTCTCAGATAGATTTAATAATAAACAAAAATTAAATACACAACAATTAATAGTTCGAAGTGAATATCTTGACTCTTTCAGAGTGTCGCCTTAGTGTAATTCGATATGACAGAACACCAGATAATCATCTGGTTTCTCGTACTACTAAAAACACAGAAGTCGTTGCAAAGCTCTCGCTGAAACTCCTAATGACATGTGTTTCTAAAACGTTTAAGACTTTTCAGGCATCAGAGAGTAAATTTCATTTGTGTCTTTGTTAACTTTGGTTTTGTCCATAAAGGTTCGGCTATTCAAACCAAGAACAGTCCAACTGCACCTTTTCTCTATTTTGAGCGAAGGATGGTTTCTTATGAAACTTTTCGTGGTTCATCGATTGTTACATATAGAGCAATTGTGGTTGCATAGATTACCTTATAGTTTATTTACTGTTTCACGTGACTTTCCGAATCCAAAACGTGGTATCTGACCAGAAGCAGATGCGTTGTTTGGGGACACGACAGCCGCGTTGTCAAACTAATTGTTGCCTGTTTTGTTATGAAGTAATGATAGTTTGGATGAAGTTTCGATGGAAGAACGTTTTTTTTTTTAAATCTTTTACAGTTTGACTTCTAAACCTCCAAAGCCTTTAGATCCTTCTTTTGAACCTTTATAAAGTCCCGATGGAAGTTTTTTTTTTCTTTGATAGTTTCGCTTCGTTAGTTGTACAAACAGCCCAAACCTTAATCATTTTCATGATAGTCCCCAAAGCTCTTATTTGCAGGTTTTTTTTTGTGTATGTTCCCTTGATGTTTTTCCATTAATTTAGTCCAACAAATTGGTCGCTGTTTTGTTTTGATGTATCGATGGCTTTGAACTTTTTTCAAAGCCATCGAAACATACGACATGTATGTTTCGAGAATAATATTTCATAGTATTATAAAATTAAATAATAAAAATTATTTAATTTTTATAATTAAAATTAAATAATAAGATTCTCAGATCTTACATTCGGCAAACTTCTCGACTGCGTTTGGTATAATACTTAACTACCGAAAAAAGAATGTGCAAGGTCATCATAAGTGGTGAGAATATATCCTTTAGAAATATCTGGTTTTTTTTAGAAGTTTTGATAGAAGCATTTGAAGAATTTGTGCGCTGCCCAACGTATTTTAAAAGTCTTTAAATTATGTCTTTAAGGATGACAGCCCCCCACAGCCCTTAGGGCAAGGGTTGTAAGTCATGCCTTAGGGGCATGTAAGGTTTTTATAAAGAGGGGGGTTCAAAAAAGGCTCACTTGATTGGTAATCAGAAGTTCTAAGTCCTTTTTTAAGAGTCAAAGTGATCGGAGGGCAGGTACCTCCCCCCCATACACCTCGTATTTTCCCGAAATGCTTCTGATTGAAATTTTGAGATAGCCATTTTGTTCAACGTGGTTGAAAGGTCTGGAAATCATGTCTTTGAGGATGACAACCCCAACCCCCCCCCTCCAGCCCTCAGGTCAAGGGTTGTGATCAAAATTTTGAGATATCTATTTTGTTCAACGTAGTTGAAAGGTTCGGAAAATTACGTCTTTGAGGATGAAAAACCCCCACAGCCCTCAGGGCAAGGTTTGTAAGTTATGCCCTGGGGGGCATATAAGGTTTTTATAGAAAACAGGGTCATATAAGCTTCATAAACAAATAAACATACAAACAAAAAAGGCTCATTCGATTGGTAATCAGAAGTTCTAGGCCCTTTTTAAGAGTCAAAGTGGTCAGACGGCACATATACCCCCACCCCCCAAACGCACACGTCGTATTTTACAGAAATTTATCTAATAGAAATTTTGAGATAGGCATTTTATATATAATAGTCTAAATATCATATAACAAAGCTTTTGGGGTTGAAACAAACCGCCAGAGCCTGGGAGCAAGGATTGTAAGTTATTCCCCAGGGGCATTTAAGTTTTTATGGAAGGGATGATTGTATAAACTTTAGGGGAAACTCAGTTGGCTGAAAATTGGAAGTTCTAGCTCCCTTTTAAGAGTCAATAGTGATTGAAGGCAGATAGTCCCATCCCTGACTATCCCTCTTTTCACCAAATGAATCTGATTGAAATTGTGAGATAGCGATTTTGCTCAAAATAGTCCAAAGAACAAATAACAATGCCTCTAGGGTTGACACAACCCCGAGTGCCCTAGAGATAGGTTTTTATGGAATGGGTGATCGTATAAACTTCCATGGGGCTCATTCGATTTGAAATTGGAAGTTAGAGTGTCCTTTTTAAGAGTCGAAAGTGATTTAAGAGCAACCAGCCCCCCCCCCTCCTCACGCTCATCACTTCCCCAAAGACATACAATCAAAATTTTGAGATAGCAATTTTGCTCATTGTAGTTGAAGGGTCCGGAAATTATGTCTTTGAGGAAGACACCCCTACACCCACAGCTCTCAGGGCAAGGGCTGTAAGTTATACCCTGGGGGCATATAAGGTTTTTTATAGAAAGGGTGGTCGTATATACTTCAGAGGGGACTCACTGGACTGGTAATCAGAATTTTTAGTGCCATTTTTAGGAATGCCCTTTTTTTAAGTGATCAGCGGGTAACCCCCCACCCACGTCATGTTTTCCCGAAATGCATCAAATAGAAATTTTGAGACTGTCATTTTATTCAAAATAGTCCAAGGATCATATACCAAGGCTTTTATGGTTGATACAAACCACCAGAACCTGGGCCGAGGGTTGTAAGTTATGCCACGGGGTCATTTAAGGTTTTTATGGAAGGGATGGTTGTATAACTTTAGAAGAGGCTCATTTGGTTGAAAATTGGAGGTTCTAGTTCCCTTTTTAGAGTCAAAAGTGAGGGAGGGCATTTAGCCCCCCCCCCCTGCCTCGACAACCCCTCTTTTCTCCAATTAAACTGGCTCCTAACGCAATTTTATCGGATCGACCTATTTTGCCCCCCGCCCCTAAAAAAATCCTGGATCCGCACCTGAGAACGTAATTTGTACTTTACTGAAAACAATACAAATGAATGAGTATTGTCAGTTTAATGTACATATGCTGATATTTATTCCTTAAAATTTTAAAAATATTTGATTTATTAAAGTTATAAAATTAAAAACATTTAAAATTTACTTTCTTTAAGTGAAGTGCAAATTATGTTGCGGCCTTCGGAAGGCATAGGGGTTTTGAGCCCTACTCATGTTAATTTCTGCTCGTTTTGAGTATGACTCGGTTATTTATTTTAATTTCTGTGCATTTTGGGTTCATTTATTTATCGATGCTGATTTTTGGTACTTTCACACTTGGTAGGTTATTTTTTAGTTTTACACTTGGTAGATTATTTTATTCTATTTTTGTTCATTTTTGGTTTAATGGAGTTTTTACTTTTCTTTGAAAAAACTTACTTTTTGGAAAGTTTTTTTAATTAATTTTAAAGTCTTTGTTTAAAATATTATGCCTTGTTTTCATATTTTCATTTTTTTGAATTTGTAAATGAAAAGGCAGTGTGATCTAATTTATTATTTACGATACAAGAATTTTCCTTTTAATTTGAAATCTGGAATTATGAAACTTCTTTTGACTTTTGACAATTTTTTAACTTCCGACTTTCGATTAATTTACTTGGAAGATTTTAATTTTTGATGAATTGATAATTTTTTTTTTTCAAATTGACAGACTTTCGACAACTTGTGACAACTTTTGACTTTTTGAAAAATATTTTCAGGTTTCGCAAATTCAATTGGCCTTTTTCCTTTTGACATTAAAATGTCGGGGATAAAATCTAGTCGTCTCAGTTAAATAACTGAGTTTGTTTGAGCATAAATATGTTTAAATAATAAAAGAAATTCACATTGAAGGATGCGAAGATACTTAGGATTTAATCATTTTACATTGAGTGAGGAATTAGCTCGTTTTTGCATCGAGTCAGTCTAACGCTTGGATCACTCTTTTTGAACCGAGCCGGGACTTAGTTGCGGCAGAGGGGAAAGGGTTTGAATGGGTCACAAGCCCAATATGTATGTGTTTCCAATCAAGCATATTTAAATTCTTTACATGAACTTGAACAAGTTGCAATATACCCAAATTTGTACTAAATATACCTTAGAAGAGTTAGCAATGATATGGTTTAGGTCCCTTGTCCGTTGAGCCAAGTAAGGCATGACCTTCGATCATTCTAAGAGAAAGATGTATCTGAAATTTTGATAGGAGGTCATTGGAAGCTGGTTGCCTCCCGGTCGCTTTCGACCCTGAAAAGTACGCTAAAAATGTGTTCACCAAAAATTCGACTTTCAAGCTATCGAGCACCTCCTAAGTTTCTAAAACCATCTGTTCTACACGAAGCGACAAGGAAAACAGTTGCTTTCTAAGAAAAAATTACTTCGTCGGGTTTCTCAATTTTTTTTTCTTCTTTGGTAGTTTTTTTTTATCTTGAATCACCCTTTAATGAAACTAAAATCGGATTAAATCCTATGAGTTCAACATCAGCCCTTTAAAAAAACATCAGCCCCCTATGTCAGTGAAGCGCTATTTTCACTTACCACATTTTCCAGCTTCGTCACCTCTTGCGTTTTTTTCGGGGGGTGTTCTTGAATTTGAGGCTTCCATTGCACTGATGGGGGAGGGTTGGATAGCACTTTCGGTATAGGACTTGGTGATTTTGACCCAAACGTCGTTTCATCTACCAAACAACACAGTATTAAGAATAATACATTAGCAATTTGTTAGAATTTCGATGAAAGAATAGAAACATTAAAAATTGTTTTAAATTTTTCAAAGCTAAAAAGTTACATTTTTCCTGAAAAATATTGCATTTTTTTAGAGAATGGGTTTTTCTTCAGCCAGGTCTACTGAGTAACTCACACTCTGAAACCACTATAAAAAAAGTCAAATATTGCCAGCCAGGGCCGTATCCAGGATTTTTTTTCGGGGGGTGTTTTGCACAAGAATGTTTTTTCGGGGGGGGGGGGGGGGTACACAAAAACGCTCAAAAACGCATAAAAAATTTGTTTATATCTATTTCTGTTACGTTTTTACGAATCAGATAAAACATTTCGGGGGGGGGGGGGGGGGGTTCAAACCCCCTAACCCCCCTGGATACTGCCTTGTTGCCAGCATATCTCCTTCGACACAGATAAAAATGGTAAAAATGAAATCCCGAAACATTGCAATATCTGGTGCAGGCACGTACGTAAACATATGGTGGGCATGGTGTATTGCAAAGCATAGAAAATTACAGAAAATTCACATGTCAAAAACGTAAACACCACGATATTTCGGGTCTCAAGGTCTCGTATAAGCTCTATTTTCGGTATAAAAAAAAAACTTAAATATCTTCTCTGTTACGCATAAAGTCGCGCGGTCACTTGTGACATTTTTAAACTTCTGAAATTTTTGCCTCGGAAAACCGTTTTTCGAGCTTCATTCAAAGGGAGGGTCCGTAGGGACTTCAGTCCTCTTGATCTCTATCATCCTGCTGATCCTCCCTTTAAGAACAGCCAAAAATTAACAGCTAATAAAATATGGCAAAGACACGTACACTGGATTTTTTATTTGAGGGTGGGGATAGTTGTAAAAAATATAAAAATTAGAAGAATTAGATAAGCTACTTGATCGTAGGAAACCACAAAAGTCCTATTTTATGCTGGCCATGCCCAGAACCCTGCCCCCGCGTGTGTACTTTGTCATTTCTGGTATCCTATAGGTATCACGACTAAAAAAAGAAAAACATTCTGAAAATTAAATATCGCATATTGTTCATTAGTTTTGCTTTTTTCGTCCTCTTCATTAATTATGCATAAATAACATAGTTTAAATTAAACTTCAATAAAACGAACACAAAACAAATAAGCTTTCAGAAGCCAATCTGACCAAGCACAAAGTTTCATTTAATCTTTTTTTTGCTAGAACTTTTGATTGAGGCTTTGCATAATAAGCACGGATATTTCCAATAAATAAGGTTTAGGCCTAACCCTAAAATGGCACAAATTATTATATAATAAATATTTTTAGGAGCTATCGAGGGGGCACCAATTTTAAGAAATAACGTACACCAGGTGGTACGTGCCAAACGAGGCGATAGTGTGCCAAGAGTGGCGGAACTATGCAGCACACAGAGCGCTCCCATATGTGCACCACGTGGCGAAAAGTGGGAGAACCCTCGGGAGCTATTTGAGTTAAAGAAATAAAGGATACAACGTGATCTTCTCTTTTGAGCGGGGGGGGGGGGGTGGGGTGTCCAATGCCTGGTTTATGGACTTGTTAAAACTGGCCCCTGAATAATTAATATGAAAATTAGAAGGCAAGTACAGGTAACATCATAAACTAGCAGGCGATAAACAAAGGAAAGAATGTGTGCATCCAATGAGTCTAACCTGATCTAGTCGTAATCAAAAGATAGGCTAGGCTAGCCAAACTGACTTGTCTGACTACTAATTTGAGAAAAATATTTCTTTTTAAAACTGTAGCAAGCGGCCGCAAGCCAGTGGCGGATCCAGGGGAGGGGCGAGGGGGCGCGCGCCCCCCTAACGTAGTCTAAAGCAGAGTAATTTACTTAATTAACGCAAGTTTGCGTTAAATATACTTGCTCCTAACGCAAGTTTATCAGATCAAGCTATTTTGCCCCCCCCTAAAAAAATCCTGGATCCGCCCCCGCCGCAAGCAGCACACTAGCTTTCATAAATCGGTACATCTTTACATCCCCGACTCTCCAGACCTCCAGAGAGCACCAAAACTGTCCGCTTGATGCCTTGGTAAATTCGTTCAGATATAAATATCTTCAACTCTTCAGCTAGCTTCCAGTCCTCTTATAAGCAAGAACATGACTGCATTATTCAAACTTGCCAAATACAGCTTGAAATGGGCTAAGAGTGAAGCAAAACCTCTTAATACTTATTCTATTGTAGATAGCATTGCAGCTAACCGTTTTCCTCCAAAGTTTTTACTTGCCGGTGAAGCGTCACAAGTTGTAGGTCGCAAGTATGCTAGAATATTTTTAGGCACTGCAATTTCCTAAACTTTAAAATGAAAATTCTGCTCTGCTCAATAAAAAGCAAGCTAACTTTGTTTAGAGAGTGTTAAGTTACATAGAAAGTTAACGTTTTGTAAAAAATTAATTAGAAAGTGTTAATACTTTCTAATATTGTAAGTTTCATTAGATCTAAATATTTCCATCTCCTGCAAAAAACGGGAGAAGTTAAATAGGTTTTAAGATCCCGGGGAAAGTAAGAGTCAGCTTTTCGTTTTCTGTCGTTAATTTAAGATTCTTATCCACAAAAATCAAAAAGCTTATAATAGACGAGATAGGGTGATCCTTTAAGATATCTCGTGTCATGATTGGTCAGTTAGGCTGGGATATTTTAATCCATATTTAGTTGCTAAAATATTGGAGGCGGGTGAAAAAAAAAGTTAATTTTCAGATGGAGGGGGAATCTCAATTTACGCCATACAAATATTCCTATTTCGGCCGTTTGTGTCTGAACAATCATAAATTCCAGAAATATTGGGATATACAATATAATAGTCACGTGGATAAAGGTGCCAGTTTATAATCTTAGTGTGTTTTGCCTAATCCAAAAATTTAAATACAGGCGTATAAAGATAATAATGTTGACAGCTCATTCATTCTCAAAATCTGTAATTGTAGTTTGGATTTTACAAAATTAGAAACAAGTTTTCTTCTTCTGCAACTGAATTACAGGTTTTTTCGGTTTGGCACACAATTGCAAAAGATATGATTTTCCGGGTATACCAAACTTCAAAATCATGTTAATTTAGTATTTTAAGGCGTAGCAAGTTGTAGGCCAAATATGGTGTGATGAAACAGCTTTATGCATGGTGAAACCATGTTGAAAAAAGATGATACATCATCACGAAGTTCTTTTATTGGAATTTACGCTAACGGTTCTATTTTTGCCTTCTTTTTCAGGATTCTTTACTTAGGCAGTGCGCTGCCTATGATAAGAGAAACTGAAAATGAATTTAACCCCCACCCCTATATACCAATTCAGGGTATATATTTGCACATTAGGGGGGGGGGGCAAATTTTATTTCTGATGTAAATGGGAAGTAAGTTTAAACGTTAAAACATACCCCCCCCCTCGCCCCCTAATGTGCAAATATATAACCTGGATTAGTATATAGGGGTGGGGGTTAAATTCATTTCCGACAAAAATGATTATTATATTTGGAAAGAGCATAAAAAAAGGCATCAAGTGGTATATTCACTTTTCGTATTCAATTTCGTATTTCGTTATTCACTATTCGTAAGTCAATAATATGATTTGGTAAAAATTTACCCTGAAAGCTTCTGAATGAAACGATGAATACTCGATTAGTTAACAATTCACAACATTTGTTATCAATTATCAATAATAAAATTCATGGCGAAAAATCATCAGTCATTGGGATTTGAAACTAGGACTTCAAGTTTACCCGAGCAGAGGTACTTGTGCCCTAAATGGTACACGCGAAAGAAGTCAAGTTTGGTTAATGCTAATCAAAAAAATAAAATAGGATGAATATATAATAATTTAGAAACAAATTTGGGCTATATATTTTCACATTAGGGGGTGAGGGGTAAAGCATAGCATATATTAAATACGTAACCTAACGTAGGTACCCCCCCCCCTAAACCCTAAGAAACAAAAGTTTAGATATTGTAAATTCAATGAGAGACCAGGCTCTTCGATCAATTTAGATAGCAATTACCCGCTTTACGGGTCTCTATCACTGCATTCCTTCGACAGTCTATAGCGTTGTGTACCAATTAGTGCACAAGTACCCAAACAGATATGTACAGAGGGTTGGAGGACGCGTTAAAGCACAAGTTCAAGTCTGGACATACTCCCCGCCCGTGTGGCTGCGCTTATGTTAGTGTTAAAGTATAATGTGACTTAAATTAATTACTTTTACAAAACTTAGAGCTTATGATTGCTCTGTTTTGATGCTTGAAAACTAAGATTAATTAGCCCCTAAAATGGACTGAATAAAAAGCTATACGCCTGAATGCTCTTAAGCTTTTTATACACATCCATTTACAGCCGTCGCACTCGGAAAAAAAAACAAGAAAGGACAATGATTCGTTCTTCAACTTGGGATTTCTAGTCCAATACAAACATGGTAGTTTATTTTTTGGGTTAATTCTACAGAACAGAAAAAAAACAGGCACCATGGACATGTTTTGGAAGGGGATGAGGATTCTTAAAAACAACAGAAAAGGGGGCAATTTCAATGCAAACAGTAGGGAATCAGGCAGGGAGGGGAATCGGTAAAGTCATGGAGTTTCGAGGGGGTGGATATAAAGCCCATCTTCCCAGCATGAATGCCACGTCCGGGCTATTTACCAATAATTGGAAGTTTTGTAACTGGATAAGGAGAAAATATGAAAGACTCCTTACGAGACTGGACAAGGCTGGAAAAGGCATACACTGTTCAGGCTTTTAGGGGGAGAGACTGAGGAAATTTTTCTTAGAGAGGAATAGCGTATGGTGTCAGATGGGAATTTCGTCAACACATCCCCAGTTTACAAATATTTTAAAGTGATTTCGCTTCTCTCTTTTGTGCAAGGTCAGAATGTTCATATTATTCTAATGTATTAAGGAATGCCTCTCGTCATACAGGAATTCTTCCACGTTTCAAAATAGGTAGTTTCAGGATGCTTCAAAACGGTAGTCTCAGGCAAGGCGTATCTAGAAGATGGTGTAAGGAGGTTTGAGTCACCCCCCCCCATGAAAAAAATTATGTCCCACTCGTAAAAATGTAACACAAATTACATATAATCAGATTTTTGGTGCGTTTTTGTAACTCCCTCCCCCAAACAAAAATACTGGCTACGGTCTCGGTCCCAAGCCAAAATCTGTATTTTTGATCATTTTGGCATGTCTTCCAACGAATTTACTTTGGGCGATGGTAAGAGAGAATTCTTCCAATACCCTTCTATGTACAGGTAGGCTAAGCCTTCGCTAACCTTTCACTAGCCATATTATTGGGCTCCATTCCAACACAACCCTCATGTAACTTAAACCCGAGCAACTAAACCCCTGTAACTCAACCCTTGTGCAACTGAAACCCAGTGCATTTGAGCCTCATGTAACTGAACCCCGTGCAACTCAACCATTCTTAACTGAGCCCTCCTTTAACTGAACCGTTGTGCAACTGAGCCCCATTTAACTGAACCCTTGTGCATCTCAGCCCACGTGCAACTCAACCCCATTTCTGGTTTAATGGTCTGTATTGGAAAACTGAGTACGAAGATTGAGTTGCACGAGGGTTCAGTTGGATGGGGTTGAGTTGAGAGAGGGTTCAGTTGCACGGTTCATTTACACAGGGGTTCAGATGCACGAGGGTTGAGTTATACGCACACCATATAATTGACATCGACCCAGCAATTTTTTTTGCATAAAATTAACTTGAATATTGTTATGAATTAAAATAAATACGCAAATGCATTTACGCAACATTATTCAAACAAGATTTATGCAATTCGCCAAATTCAATAGGGCTGAACTTACATCATACAATGTCAAGGTTAGATAGCCTACGAAAATTCGCTAAAATGAGACGAGGGCCGGAAGGGAACTGGTGAGGTCAAACACTGAGAAAATGTACTAAGCCTCGCAATTCCGGTTAGGCCTCGGACTCATGGATCCTTTGCATGGGGATTCGCGGCTTATATAAGAAACAAAATGCGTTATTAATGCAGAATTGGAGTTATTGAGAAGAAAACATGTTAAGAAAAAAATTCTTACTCCATAAAATGCAGAAAAATTGTAATTACCACTTTTGAGGGCATTTGTATTATACTTTACTCTTCCCCCTAATGTGAAAAATATATAGCCCATATTATATATTTCCCATGCAATTTGCCACCTGTCACACTTGTTTCAACTTGACTCCTGCAAATTCAATTCTGACAAAATTAAGAAATGGAAAAACAAATAGGGAATTTCGGCTATACATTTGCACATTAGGGGTGGGGGTAAAGTATAGTGAAAGCACCTTCAAAATGTGTTAACTACAATCTCGCTGCAACATCATGAAGCAAGAATTATTTTCTTGACATGTTTCATTTTCAATAGTCCCAGATGTACATTAATACCAAAAGATGAGTTACTAAAACCATTAAACAATTATTTAGGCAGGTTAGGTTAGGTTAGGTTAGGTTAGGTTAGGGAAATTTTTCAAATAGTTCTGTAAACTAAGTCAAGAGATCGTCAAAGATCATTTGTGTTTGGGATACCCAGCCAATGATGAAAAATACATTTCATTGTTTCTTTCTTTTTTTACTTCATTGCAGAGTAAAGCCGACTGAGGCCAAAAAAGATTCGCACGCTCCTCTTCCACTTAGATTTCTTCGAAGCTAGACTCTTTAACCTCACATGTGAAGTTTTTATTTCCTTTAAATCCTTCATTTGTTCCCTTTCAACCCCATTTAAGGACGATCTTTTTTTTTTCACAACAATCTTGGGCAATCTGTCATCCGTCATTCGCAGAACTTGGCCTAACCCTTCTTTTATTATATCTATAGAAGGTGGAAGCGAACCACATTTTTCAGGCAGTTTATTGTTTGATATGCGCTAAGTCAAGCGAGTACCTATGATAATTATTAGACAATTTCCCTTGGAATACAAATATTTCTCAGCCTTCCACAGCGCCAACGCTTCAAAATCAAACTTGGCCACTGTCATTACCGTCGCTTCCAATCAGGCACGTACGCAGGAATTTGTTTCGGGGGGGGGGGGCAAATCCTTCAAACCCATTATTCTGTGAGAAAAATCAGAAAATTATGGGAAAATGAAAAAAATCGTGAGATTTCGGGGGGGGGCGGAGGCCCCCCCCCTGCGTACGTCCCTGCTTCCAATCTTCGGTCGCAGATTTATCTATTTTTCCAAGCCTTTTTCCAATTGCGTAAAATGCCATACGCCTCAGCATTATACTTTTTAAATCTTCGCTGTACCAGCATCATTAATATTAATAATATTATCAAAATCTACGTTCAAATCCAAATAAGACAGGTTTTGTCCCTTCTGATTTAGTTATATCACCAGCCATCTGCCATAAATTCAACAATAACTTGTTGAAAGGATCTTATCTGATGCAAGTTCAGCTGAAACGGATGTAACCATGAATTCCATCTGGCATCCACGACACCCGATTCCCCTTTTATGCAAGGCCGGATTTTTAAGAATTCTTGTGGTTTCAACAACAACGACGAAAAATTAAATCTTCTGTATAGTTAATTTTAATCAACTATTAATTCAATCAACAATAACTTTATTTTAAATAATCAAAGTAACTAGGTATAATATACTAAAATGAAAATTATTAAAATATAATATATAAAAATATTAAAATTAAATTGTATGTAATTGTACATTATAACAAAATTATTGTATAACACCAAAATTGCATAAACTATAATAAAGTTATACATTATATAATTATAATGTAATAATAGTAAATATTAATAGCAATTATCAAATTGCGAAGTTACTTAAATAGTTATATTAAAGTTAGTAAAAATAGTTATAGTAAAGCTAAGTACATTGTGCATATAAATTGACTGAAATTGAAATGGAAAAGTGGTTACCGTACTAAATGCAGAGAGTTTTTACTAATCATCATTGTAATTTGAGGGACGGTCAGGGCAGTAGCCCCCTCTCTTCCAAGGCAGGCACGTCAAGAGAGCGTACTTCATCTTCAGTCACAAGGTGTTTGCGTGTGTATGGGATTAACGACGCTTCTCACTACTAAGGTCCTTGTGTCGGCCCTGCAGTGTGTTGCTACAGCTCAGTTAGAACTCTGGGTTCTGTATTACCAAGCTGAAGTCACACCCACTGCGCCAACACAAGACTTCATACGATGTTTAGAGTGTGTGCTGTATTTTTCAAATAGCTCACCTTTGCTTTTTGCCCCCCCCCCCAAAAAAAAACTCTTGTATCCCCGTGTACTTTTAGGATTCAAATTATCATAGCAACGGGGATAAAGGATTATTTTTCCATAGCCTTAGGCTCTACTTTTACAATTCCTGACGTATACCCAGGGCTGTCAAGAACCAAGACTGGCCTAAGGGGAAAGATTAAGGGGAAAATTTTCTCACTGAAAAATTCTGCACATTAATGTACAAAAAATTAGATAAACAGAATTTTTTCAAGAAAGTTTGCATATTCTCGGTTAATTATTTGAACTTCCTAAAACATAAAGAAGAAAATGTGCTTGGTTAAACCACAAAGTACCATGTTAAGTGAGGTAGTAGCCTACAATGGCCGTATCCAGGATTGTTTATGAGGGAATTAATAAAAAAAAAACAAATGGGAGGGGTTTCACAAAAAAAACCTATGAGCATCATGGTTTGTAGAAAATTTGATCATACGTATTTTTTTTACTTACTACAAGTCAGTCAAAATTCTGGAGGAGAAGGGGTTCAAACCTGGTAACTTTTTTCTAGTTACACCCTTCGGTAATATGTAACTCTGCATATCTTACATTGAAAATATTCCAACATAATGAGAAAGTGTCTCAAGTTGAAAAGTTCACCGAAATAACATTTAAAGTGTGCGTCAAAATAGAAAAAACTTCTAGTTCTCATAAAATTGTTTAAAGCTCACTTAAAAAAATGTTTAAAGTTCACCTAAAAAGTTCAAAATGTGCGAATAAAAAATTGAAAGAACTCCTTAATTCAAATGCTGGCGTAAAATCCGACCGTGTTGAATAAATACGAACATTTTTGGCTTGAAAAAAAAACTACGTCTGCCCAAATGCTGACAGGAAAAAGCATTCAAAATTATGATTACATAACATTCTGAATTTCAAAAAAGTTTGGTTGCATCTTAAAAAAGAAGAACATACCTGAAAAATTCGAACTGCGTAGCAGGGCGGTTTCTGACTGATTTTACAAAATCAAAGGGAGCAGCTACCCTCCATTTGGTCATAATTATGAAATTGGTATTAAATTATACATTATAGGCATGTAGTCATAAAAAAGGGTGATAATCAAATTGTCGGGTTACAGAAATCAATCAAGGATTGTACCAACATTATCAACAATTACCAGAAATGAGGAGTTGGAAATTGGAAGTGGGGAATTGGTGTGTTTGGATCAAACTCCACCACAAGTTGATAACTGTAAAATTTCTCAGTAAAGAAAAATGCAAGGGCATATCCAGGATTTTTGTTCGGGGGGGGGGGGGCACAAAAAATAAACTTCGAAAAACGCATAAAAAATTTGCAAATACTTATTTTGATATGTTTTTACAAGTCAAGTAAACATTTAGGGGGTGAGGTTCAAACCCCGTACCCCCTCCCCCTCTTGGATGAGGCCTTGGGAAGGTATCTGGGCTCTACCTCCCAAGCCCTGCGATTCTGACAATATGCTATATAATTTGCCCAATAGATTGGCAAACTACTACCGCATATGGTAATGTCACTTTTTAAGAAAATAATTGCTGAGACTAGCGACGCATTGGCTTTTGCTGGAGCTGAAAATCATGTTATAAAAAAAGAACTATAAAAAACAAAAATAAACTTATAAAATAATATTATAAAAAATAAGCATTATATTATCTTATTAAATATAGGCTACATACCCAAACAAGCCAAAAATAAGCTAAAAACGCGTAACATCAAACAGGTTAAGATGTTAAAGCTTTCCCTTGAAGGTAATTGTCTTTGGGATCAACATATTGTTAATATTTAAATTCTTAAGGACAAAAATGTGGCACTACAGTAAAAACTTCAAAAGAATACAAGATAGGCTGCTTGCATGACATACCCATGGGCTCCCATAAGGGGGGGGGGACCAGCCCCCCCCCCTGGCTGAATGGCGGTGTCATATATTTGTTTTAAGTTAAAAAACATTTTCCACCGAATAAGTTTTCAAAGAAAAGTAAAGAGCTCTATTAAGCCAAAAATGGGCAGAAATTAAGTCAAATAATCTTCCAAGCGTAAAACTACCACAAATCACTATCAACAATTAAATGAAACTCAAAACGAACAAAATTATAATAAATAGCCTAGTCAAACTCAAAACGAGGAAAAATTAATATTACTAGGGCTGACAACCCCCATGCCTTCTCCAGACCAGAACAAGACTTAGGCTTTACTGAAAAAAAAAAAAAAAAAAAAAAAAAAAAAAAAAAAAAAAAAAAAAAAAAAATGACCGTGGATTGTCAGTTTAATATACCTATACTGATATTTATTCCTTAAAATAAAAAAAGGGTAAACAAAAGTGAGTAAAAAAAAGTTTTTTACTTATTTAAGTAAAAAAAAGGTGAAAACATTTAAACATATTTTGTTTTCAGTAAAGCGCAAATTATGTTCTGGTCTTGAGAAGGCATGGGGGTTATCAGCCCTACTAATGTTAGTTTTTGCTTGTTTCGAGTTTGACTCGGCTATTTATTCTAATTTCTGTTCATTTTGAGTTTCATTTATTTATTGATAGTGATTTGCGGTAGTTTTACGCTTGGATGATTACTTGACTTCATTTCTGCCCAACTTTGGCTTAATGGAGCTCTTTAGTTTTCTTTGAAAAACTTGTTTTGTGGAAAAAGTTTTTTTTAGATGAATTTCTATTCGTTTTTTATTGACAAAGTAATTTTCATGAAAAAAATTATATCTTTTCGGTTTTTTTTTTATAAGAATCTATAGTTTGGCATAATTGTGGGGGTTTGACATGCCCAATATCCCTAAAGAAATAGTTGGTGGACCGTTCTACTATGCCCAAGAAAATAGTTGTCTCAAAATTGTGACTAGATGTGTTTGGGAAATAAATCGGCTTGACAGACGGGCTGATTGCCCTCCAATCTCTTTTTAGTCTTAGAAAGGACCCTAGAATTTTTTATTTTGAATCGAATTAGCTTCTTTAAAGGTTGGATATAGACGGGGAAGCCGAAATACTGTTTTAATGGCACGGTTTTGGGGAAATTTGAGTTTTTTAATGAAGGACCGGTTTGTATTTCCCCAAACTGATCCGCAATAAGAAAAGTAAGGAAAAATAAAGGAATAATAGAGGGTAACTAGGATGTCAGGAGGAAGAAAAAAATTCACACGGTTAATCATAGCTACTTGTCTCAAAATGTGTCAATGATATTTCTAGCTATTATAGAATGGTGCTGCCTATGATATTGCTTATATGTCTTTTTGAAAATCTGCATGTTTACAGTTTTTCCGTTTAATTGGAATGCCCCCTAAACACTTCCTAGAAATTTCACCTTAATACTCTTGGTGTCATTAGTTACAGTATATGTAGTTGTAGTACTAAAAGTATACACATAGTGTTTTCTGGCTACTTCAAGATCCCCCACAACTTACTCTTAAAGATCTAACTTAATAATATAAGCTGTTCTTGAGATATTGCTTTATCACCTTTTTGAAAGTCCACATGCTCAGAGTTTGTTTTGATTTAGTTCAACGTCCGCCTAAATATTTCTTATATTTGTTTACTGAAGACTTTGTTATATTCTCTTTGGACTATTGGCTACAAAATGGCTATCTCGCAATTTCGATCGAATGTGTTTGGGGAAAATAGTATATCAGGGTGGGGGGGGGCTATTTTCTCTCTATCAAGCTTGACTCTTAAAATGAAACTAGAACTATGCATTTCAAATCAAATGAGCCTCCTGTAAAGTTCACAAGACCACCTCTTCCTAAAAACCTTACATCCCCCCGGGGCATAACTTAAAACCCTTACCCCCATACTCAGGGGGGTTGTGTCAACCCCAAAGACCATGTTATTAGATCTTGGATTATTTTTTAACAAATGGCTATCTTAAAATTTCTATCGAGTGCATTTGGGGAAAATATGACGTGGGGTTGTGGTATAGCTGCCCTCCGATAAATTTGACTCTTAAAATGGCTCTTCAACTTCCGATTTCCAATCCCATGAGCCTCCTCCGAAGTTTATACGACCACCGTTTCCATAAAAACCTTAAATGCCCTCGGGGCATACCTTACAACCCTTGCCCTGAGAACTGTGAGGGGGTTCTCATCCTCAAAGACATTATTTCTGGACTTTTAAACTACGTCAAACAAAATAACTATCTCGAAATTTTGACTGGAAGTGTTTGGGGAAATGATGGGCGTGGTAGGAGGGATGGTTGCCCTCCAATCACTTTTGACTACTAAAGAGGGCACTAGCCCTCTCAATTACCAACCGACTGAGCCCTTTTCGAAGTTTCTACGACAACAAATGGCGATCTTAAAATTTCTATTAGATGCGTTTCGGGAAAATGCAACGTGCGTGTGTGTGTGGGGGGGGGGGGGGTATTTGCCTTCTGATCACTTTGACTCTAAAAAACACTATAACTAACACCATAACTTAAAAAAGCTCTATAACTGGTTGCCCTCCATGAGCCTCTTTTTGAAGTTCCTATGACATTTCTTTCTATAAGAAGTGCCCTGGTCTAAAAAAAAAAACAAAAAACAATATATTGGGCCCACATCGCTCTTTACTTAGGCAGCGCTATCGCGCTGCTGATGATATTTTGTCTTGAGATTTCAATTATACAGTACTGGAATTGCCGATTAGACCAGGTAAGCCCCCTCCTGAAATTCAGCCAATGTAAGCATAAAAAAAGTATGTATGACGGCACTAGACCCTTAAGGTCCAAACCACCGGTGCTGATCTCGTTTCGTGGCCCTTCAGCCAGGAAGTGCAATGGGGGGGGGGCTGGGGGCCAGCCATCCTGAGCCAATGGTCGCCTATGCGAATATACCCCCTGCATCTCATGAAGTGAAGTTAGGTTAATCCTAATTAAATATAGCCTACCTGATGAATATGATGAAATATAATACTTTAGAAATATATTCGGACTATATATTTGCAGATTAGAGAGGGGGGGGGTAAAGTACAGCGGGTCTACATGCCTAATTTATTAGCTACAATTATTCTGCATATTATGAAGTAAGAACTGTTTTATAACTTCACGCTGTCCTAATACTTTATCCCCCCCCCTCAATGTACAAATACATAGCCCAAATTAAATACTTCCTATCTATTCTGTCAATTTTCTTGGTCTTGTCTCACGCTAAGTCGAAAGAAACTAACGAAAAAAAAAAACCGTTTTTACAATACGGCAATGCATGAACAACTTGAAATGCAGGGGGCATATCATACAAGTACCCAAGATAGATTAAATTTCCAAAAATTCCGAGGTAAAGAGCGTGTTTTATTTTCATTGCTCTACGTCTCCGACAAATTTAATAAGGCAATGCGATTAGCCCTTGAGGAAAAGGAATTTCATGAGAGATAACTAGCCCCGCTCTTTCAAAACTAAAGCTTTTTTTATAATATTAGCATATTTTATTATTAAACAAAAAATAATTGTATATATACTTGTCAGTAATACTTTTTTAGAAAACAGCAATATATTTGTTCTCCCTCCTAGTACTCTTAGTATCTTCTATAAATCGTCTTCTGACTGAAATCAGAGACCCCAGGAGGTTGAAAGACTTGAACATAAGTAGGAGGGGTCTCAAAATGCATTTGATTTATTGACAAATGAGTTGCTTCCGAACTTTGGGAAAAAGACATCCCTGTCTGATAGCTGTGAAGTAAGTCTGATAAAAAGGATTTTATTTATTTGTATGTGTCTCATTGTTTAGTTTAATTGAAGGCTATCATAATTTTTCATTAAGTTATGTTATCATCATATACCATTAATTTTTGCCGCCATACTTAACGGTCTAGATAGGTCAAGACTTCGTGAAAATTTGTGAAAACAAATTAAGTATATATATCAGCATATATATATATATGTATATATATATATATATGTGTGTGTGTGTGGTGTGTGTGTGTGTGTGTGTGTGTGTGTCTTAAACGGAACGCACTCAAGAATTACGCTGTGTAATATTTGACAGAAACCGGTTCCTCATCCGGCATCGGTTATGATTTGCTGATTTTGAATGAGAAAACTACAATTTATGTATTTTTTTTTAATATATAGAGGCGGTTAGGGGTTAGGGTAGGTTATGTATTTGATTTAATGCATTCTGCGCAACCTGCTTCTCATAATTCTTTGTCGTAGTTTCCACATTTTTTGTTTTTGATAAGTATTATATTATCATCATGTTTTGGCATATTTCATTAGGATTAACATAACTTTACTTCTTGAGTGCGTTCTGTTTAACAGACAAGAACCCCAAAAATCATCCAGGGGGCCCTGTCAAAAAATTATATACCCAGACGTCCAATACCCTGATAGTTTTACCTTGTACAGCGAATAAAATACAATGAAATTAAAGTTATTTTGCAAAAGATTAAGAAAAAACGGCCTTTCTTTTATCCGAGCAAAGCCTCGGATCCCTTGGGTACTGTAGTTTTAGGCAAAATAATAATCAAATTGCCTACTTACAGAAATCAATCAAAGATGGCACCAGGAGACTAAGACTATCAACGATTTCCATATCATTATATACTAATTCATTCTCATCTCGTACTTTGAAATTCCTATTCAATTTTGTTGGAAGATTCTTTGTGCTTGACACCTTCCGGTTTCCAAAAATTTGCCTACCCATAAATGCGACTTCATTATGATCAAACAATGAGTCTATTTTAATGCTGAGCAGCTCATCAGGAGGTATCAGGGTCAGCATATTTAATTTGTCACAATCAAAAAAATTTTCCGACGAAAGATTATTTATTTTGATATCACCATCAGCACATTCCACAAGAATGTCCCCTGAGTCTGTTTTATCACCGAAATCTTTAGCAACAATGATCGGCTGATCATGGGGCATCAGCGTCGGTGCATTTAGTTTGTCACCATCAGGAAAAAATTCAGAAGATCGATTTAGCTTATCTGTATCAAAATTCGCCGATTGGACAAAAATGTTCGTTGATTCTGCTATTTGATCATAATTTTTAGCTACACTACGAATCTCATCACGAGGTATCAGTGTCAGTGCATTCAACTTGTCATCACTGGTAAAAAATTCTGATGATCGATTTATCATATCGGTATCATCATCTGTTGGTTCGATAATTAGGCTCGTTGATTTTGTTATATCACAGTAATTTTTAGCTACACTTAGTGGCTCATCTCCAGGTATCAACATCAGCACATTTAATCTGTCATCACCGGTAAAAAATTCAGAAGATCGATTTTTCATATCAATATCTGCATTAGCAAAATTGGTGAACACATTTGAGAAGTCTCTTTCATAACCGCACGTTTTATCCGTACTGATCAGCCCATCGTGAGGTACCAATGTCAGCATACCTGAGCTATCACTACTGAATTTCTGTTCAAGGAACTGATCATCAACAGAAGAGATTAATAAGTTTCTAACGTCACCATTCTTAGCAGTATTAGTTTGTGTTCCAGTTGTAAAATTTCTTTTAAAAAATTTAGTTCGTTCTTTTGTAATTATGCCAGAGAGGCTTTCGTCGCTATAAACACTAAATAAAGGTGCAGTATCAATTATCAGGTAATCGCTCGTCGTTTCCGGATTAGTATCCAGGAGCGATAAAATTGCAGTATCGTCGCCAAAATTTCGTTTTAAGTTCGTTCGTTGAGTTACAGCATCTGTACTACTAGATTGGTTTTTAATGGCACTTTCAATTATCACATCTTCGGAACCATCAATCTCATTAATCTTCGGGCCAACACCAAAATATCTTCGCAGATCACCATTAAAAATTGAATCAATAGCGTTATTACAAATATTGGAATTACGAAAATTAGGCTTCCTTCCTTTCTCATTCTTACTACTTACATCTTCTTTCATCAATCGATTAAGACTTTCGACTGAACTTTGAAATTGACCATGCTGTTTAGAGTGATCAAGAAGTTTTGTAACGTGATCGACATCGCTTTTATTCTTAGTAATACCGGATTTCATATCAATCACATGTTCTGTAGTAACATTATGCATTTCAATATCTTCTGCAATAAATTCATCAAATGCTACATTTGCTCTTTTGTCACCCGACTTTCTGCTTAATTTTAGTTTCAAAATATGTTCTGCTAACTCAACATTATTGACTCCGTAATTATCCATATTCATATTTGAAAATTTAATATTTTCAAACGCAATCTCATTTTTGTCATCACAAGTTAACATAGATTCCTCGAAATTTCTTTCATTTTTATCATTAACAATTTCACAAGTACGATAGCTTGACGGGTCCTTAGTCATCAATCTCGGGTTATTTTCAGAAACGGGTAATTTGTTCAGTTTTTCGGCAATTATATAATTTGATACACTTTCTGCCATGCAGTCGTTCAATTCGTTATAGTCACACTTAGATAAATCTCTGTTTTCAGCAGCTCCTCTGAACTGCCTTATGGCACTGCTTCGTTTTTCTGTAATGTTAGCAACAAAATGCGTTTCATGTTCTAAATGTACTTTTTCCAAAACTGGCTCAAGGTAATTCTTAATTACTTCCACTGCATGCGGGCAGGCCAAAGAAGGAAGTATGCTAATTCCCTCGCTAATTTTATTTACCGATTGATTTTCTATTTTGTCGCATGCTGGGTCGAGTAGCGAATTGTTTCCAATATTTTGCAAAAATCGATTGCTTCTTAATGCTGGAGAAATGCCACTGAAATCATTCACCGCATCTGACAGTTTATCATCAATAGCACTCCGCTCAGATTCCGTTTGACATTCGGCGTCAGATGAAAGAGTTCGATCATCGGCTTTGTAAAAAACTTCAGCCCCGTCAATCAAATTAGGACTTAAGTGGCTTATGCTAGCTAAGGATTTTTTATGAAATTTGTTACACTCCATCTCTTTTTCGACGTTACAAATCATTTTTTCTAAAGATGAAATCAGACATGGCGTGAACAAGGCTTCGGTGTGACTATTTTTAGATGGAGCAATATCACTAGAATTATTCAATTCACATTCTTTTTCGCCACATTCAACTTTGGGTTGCACTAAATTTTTCAAACTTGAAGGGCTATTCAAAACAGAAAGTGGTGACTCACCTTCAGCATACGTGTTATCAGTTTGACTTGTGTTGGTGGATTCAACCGATTCAGAAACAACACAGTCTATTAAACTTAAGGAATTAAAACGTGTTTCATTTTGAATTACTTTACTTTTTGGTTGAGGTGAGTCAGTCTCAAAATTCACAACACTTACCGAATCCGACTTATTTCCGAATCCGAAGTCTGAACCTTCTACGACTTCGGCCCTGCAAGTTTTCAATAAAAAGTGTGGGTTTTCATAATCATCTGAAACAACAGTCCTGTCCTCAGCTATATTGTGATTAGATGATTTATCATTTTCATCAGCAAAAGAGTGCAAGCTCGCTTTATTCCAAGACATAATTCCCTTTTTTGAACCTTTTCGTTCCAAAGCTTTCTGGTATTTCTCTATACCCACTCGAGTATCATGAATTACATCCATCTTCTCCGAATATGGCTTCTTTTTTCGCCGAAATGACCACGAAAACCAAGGCACTTTTTCATTTGAACGACTTCGAGGTTTTTCTAAGGATACATTACTCGAATCGTGATCATGTTTCACCAATCGACATGCAACTGAATCGGGTTCGAGAGGTCGTTTTTTTGATAAAGGGGGGTGGCTTCTATCACCCTTGAAAGCATTATTTTTTCCAATACAACTAAACATGATTTTTGTTGGTACCAATCAGACCCTTGCTCAAATAGAAACAAATTTAAATTTTGGTTGTTTTTTCTTGATATATTAAGAAAATGCCACTATTGTCCATAATAAACTCCATATATGACACTAATAACTAATCCGAAACTAGAAACATGGAGAAAGTGTCAAACATAATTTAGCAAAAGTCACCAACACAAATGTTAGAAATCCATTAAACTTGCTTCATATCACACGGCTGGTAATGAACTGAAGCGAAACAATGGTAAAAGAACCCGAAGAATACGAAAACGCACCGTACCAACCAATCCTGCAAACTAAACACGAAATCGGGCTTCTCTCCAGCGATAATGTTCCCCAGGCAAAGTCAAAGACTCTGTGACAGGCGTATACAACGTAATCTTACCAGACTTACGGATTTAATATACAAATGAAAATAAATACTGGCATACGTGGGGGCACACGCCCCCTAAGTCTGATATCAACAAACAACTTTAAAATCTAGTACAATCCTGTACTTCAAGAAAATGTATAGATAAAATTCCAAATCAGCTGTTAACCTCCCCCCAAAGCTAAGTTAGTCCCCTACTAACGTAGCTGCTTAGAGAACGTTAGCCCCCCCCCTAATTGCAATGCTCTTGTGATTTTTTGTGGTAAATTCTTGTGTTTCCCCAGCAATTCAAGTATTTTTTTGCGTTTTTTGTTCACTTTGTGCTCAAAAGCATATACGTCACACCAAAGGCCGTATCCAGGGGGGTTAGGGGATTTAACCCCCTCCCCCCCCCAAAAAAAAAATGTAAGACTCATAAAAACGTAACAAAAATGAATATAAAATTTTTTTTGATGCGTTAAAAAAATTGCTCCCCCCCCCCGCCAAAGGTTTTTTTGTGCGACCAAGGTCGTATTCAAAATCCTGCATACTGGTCACACCCCATCTTATAAGATAAAAGTATGTGTACATACCTCGGCCCAGACTAAAAAAAAAAAAAAAAAAAAAAAAAAATTATACAAATTTAGCATGTTAAAACAATTATTTAAAAATGCATGTGTAAAACAATAAATAATGTTAAGTAAAAAAATAAAATAAAAAAATAAAATAGAAACGTAATTTATATTCATGAGTATAGCTTGTTGGATTCCTTGCAGGTGTAGCTTCAACGGATTTCAGGTTTTGGGTTGTCCAGGCAAGACAAAGATCTTTATGTATCGTTATTGTAGGTCTATAATATACATTTATACCCAGTTTTTTTTTTAAGTTTGGGGTAAGGAGTCTTCTAATCTATGGGATAACAGCTAGTGTCAAAGACTTTCCTCATATTCACCGAAAACAGTGTATGGGCGGAACAAGGAAATTATTAGGAGGGGTGATCAAGATCTCAGAAAACCCCCCATTTTACACTTTTCTCAACGAAAACTTAGTGTTTATACATACTTAATCAATCTCTAGGCTATGACAAGGCAGCTGCATCATTCCCTGCAACCCCTGGTTGCAGGGAATACCCATGGAATAAATACCATGGGAATACCCCACAAAACACTTTAAGTACCCCTTCTCAGTTACCGATATTGAGTGAACTATAGCTAAAATATAAATAAAATTGGTCAAAATTTTTATATTAGCTATATTAGTTAACAAATATGCTAGTTACAAACCTCAGTTACCAGACTTAGAGTTAAAGGGTTGTTTGATTTTAATTTCTTTTTGTTGGCCGGTTACATACCCCCTAAAAGTTTTTGCTTACCCCCAAGGGGGTACACGTAGGCTACCACTGGCCTAGATGAATAGACAATTGAACTGAACAATTGTACATCGAGTTTACAACGGAACTTACCAAACACATAAGCATGAAATTCATCTCGAGAAGGGGGAACGCTTAAAAAACAATATGCGAACAGAAAATATATACAAAATTGTGCCAATATATAACACACATCAACATTTCGGGGGAGGTGGCGCAGGCCCACAGACTAAAAATTCTCATTTTAACATTCTTGTTCAGATACATAAAGAGCAAGTAAGTAAAGATCTACTCGTAAGAAGTTTATGAATCAACTCTAAAGTCTCGGAAATTATGTGCATATTGCAAGAGCTTGAATATTGCTGCTGGTAGCACTGGAAACAGGTGCTACCAGATGCGCAGAAGGTCAATGGCGGTTCTGGCCTCTCTTGCACCTGGGGTAAATTCTTGATTACCAGCCCCCTCCCCCCTTGGTTCCTATGAAGAAAAATATTTTTAATTTATTAATTAATTCCTAATTTATTTTTAACTTATCATTTAAATTATTTAATTATTATTAATTATTTTAATTATTATTATTTAATTATTTTTGTTTTTATAAAAATAAAATAATTAATAATCAATTAATTAAAATTTAATCAATTAATAATTATTAACTATCTTCATTTATTAACTGCGTCCTCTGTGCCCCCTCTGTCCTCACCTAAAACCGCCTCTGCAGAAGGTGCAATTTTTAAGAATAAATTTATTTAAAACATACATTGATTTTAAATATTCAAAGCATAACCACCTCAAAGAAGCACAAAAATAGTAAAAATGTGCCTCATCTAGCAATACTGACGTTGCAGTCAAGCGCTTACCCAAATTCCGGGTTCACAGTTAAGAAAGGAGAGAATGTATCGGCCAGAAGCGTACACAAAATTGTGTCCCCTCCTTTGCTCTGGTTTGAACGTCCCACCGTAACATGAAATCTCAGAAAGCAGGTCAATATTATGGAAATAAGAATGTCAGCAAGGTTTGTACTTTCTAACAGGAACGGTATGATTTAACTACGGCAAAAACAAATTATCAATTTTTGTTGGAGTGTAATTAAAAAACAACCGGTTACAACAAAAGCCTGAACTTTGTAATCATTGGTCATAAAAACCTCCGATTTCAAATTTTGCTGCAAATTAAGAATATTCCACTTTAGCCTTCACTTTACAGACTGGTTACTACCCCCTCCCCTTTTCTTTACCATCAACCCTATCAAACAACTTTCATTATTGAAAGTTGGCATAATGAGACCAGAGTTAAGTGTTCCGTTTGAGAATTTAAAAAGCGGTGCTTTTCAACAAAAAATTTACTTCTTGCCATTATTTGCTCTAAAATATAAATTCTTATTCTAGCATTATTGATGCTAATGAGGTAATAACGGAGCTCATCCAAACCAACAATCCAATCAATCAATCAATCAATTCAATGCAATTCAACCCTTGGGTCATTACAGCATAAGTGCACAAAGGACAATGGGTACTTTCCCATTATAAGGGGCCTTTCTAAAAAGTCAAGTTTGTTTAATGCTAATGAAATAAAATAGGATGAATATATAATAGTTTATAAACAAATTTGGGCTATATATTTGCACATTAGTGGGTGGGGAGTGGGGGGGGGGGTAAAGCATTGCATATATTAAATACGGAACCTAACCTAGGTACCTCCCCCCCTAGACCCCCAAAAACAACAGTTTAAATATCGTATACGCAATGAAAACCACGCTATGCGTTACATTACTCTATAGCGGTGTCTTGAATTAACCCGTCAAAAACGGGTTTTTCGTGACTGGTTTCCTTGTAAAGGCCCATATAATGGGAAAGTACCGGATCATGTTTGCCGTGCCACTTATGGCACACATGGTGCAGGCCAACTGTTGCACAGGATTTCTGAAAGCAGTTGACTCCTCAGACCACCTATTATAAATCATATTCTTATTTGCTTGACTTCAAACCAAACATATGAAAAACTGATCGGCCAATAAGAACATTTTACTAATTTGGTTTAACGATTGTTTGCTTGTAGTTATTTAAGTTACCCCTCCCTCGTTTGTCTGCTAGAACAGGTAACATTCTTCTCAGATAAATAAGTCTCAGAGAGAGTGACGATTTGTTTACAAATTCTCAATGACTCTAACATCTCTCTTCTAATGACAATAGAAAATAGAAACATGTCTAATGCTTGTTACGGAACTTGGCAATTTCAAAATACCAATCAAAGGGTAGCACACTTTATGACGTGGTGCATACAGATTTTCGTCTTAACCTTCCATCTAATCCTGACTACCATCCCTCTGATTCTGCCTCCCATGTTCCATCAACTTATACGAACATAATACAGGTCCTGTCTCTGTACCTTAGGTGTGGGAAATGACCTAGTTTAGAACCCCTTGTGACTAAGCTTGCCTACATGTTGGCTACAGAACATTCAAATTGGCATCAAATTTTCTTGAAATCCGGCTTTAAAAGTGAATTGAAATTTGCCTGCCTTTAGAACCAGTCTTCATTGTTGTTCCCATTGCCTAATATTGAACGTTTCGTGTAGCAGATAAAAACTCCCCAAAATTCGGAAAAAGTCCAGAGAAGAGATTCACAAGTTTATTGGGCTACCACTTACCTAAAATTGTTGTTAACAGTAATAAATAATAAATGAACAAATAAAATATTTTTCAAGGATTAAAACCCTGGCAAATACACACGGTTTTTTTTTGGGGGGGGGGGCAGTACCGAAAAGTTATACTTGATAATTTGCATTTGAAAAATGGGATGAAATGTGGCAAATTCAGGATTTCAGGGGTCTGGGTTGCAAATCCTCCCTTGTGTTGTACATCCTTTCTGGTACAACCTATGTTAAACAAATACAAAATCACTTTACCAAGAGAAATGTAGATGACAGCATCTAGCTGTTCTTCAAAGAAAAGTAAAGAACTCCATTAAACTAAACATGAGCAAAAATAAAATCAAATAATCTACCAGGCGTGAAACTACCACAAATCAGCATCGATAAATAAATGAAACCCAAAACGAACAGAAAATACAATTAATAACCGAGTCAAACTCAAAACAAGCAGGAATTAACATGAGTAGGGCTCAAAACCCCTATGCCTTCCCAAGACCAGAATATAACTAACACTTTACTGAAAAAAATTAAATGTTTTCACTTTTATAACTTTAATAAATCAAATAATATAAACATTTTGATTACTAAATATCAGTATATGTATATTAAACTGGCAATGCACATTCATTTGCATTTTTTTCAGTAAAGTGCAAATTATATTCTGGCCTTGGGAAGGCATAGAGGTTTTGAGCCCTACTCATGTTAATTCCTGCTTGCTTTGAGTTTGACTCGGTTATTAATTGTATTTTCTGTTCGTTTTGGGTTTCATTTATTTATCGATGCTGATTTGTGGTAGTTTCACGCTTGGTAGATTATTTGATTTTATTTTTGCTCATTTTTGGTTTAATGGAGTTCTTTACTTTTCTTTGAAAAACTAATTTTGTGGATTTTTTTTTCTTTTTAATTAATATCTGTTCGTTTTATATTGAAATAGTCTTTTTAGGGAAAAAGAAAATAATACTTTAAATCTTTTCGTTTTTTTTAAGACTTTATAGTTTGGCCTGCTATTTGTATGCTGGAGAAAAATTTGCAGCCATTTTTAACAACATACACCCTTTTAAAAATATGGACACAAATAGTAATGTTTAATTTAGTTTCATACCTCCTCTAGTTGACCTGAAATAGAAAACTTGATACCATTCGCAAATAAAATCTGTTTACTTTCTTTGATAGCTTGGATACACTTACGCTATTTTGATTTGGTTAAATTTTAAAAGCAGAAGCAGCCCTAAAAGTCTGAACATATTACCTTCAGTCGTTCTTGGGATACTGCTGAGATGCCTTATTGGGAAGTAGCATTAACACAGTGCATTTTGATTTAATCTTAAGGCAACATTTAGTTCTTAAACATAATGGGAGGGTGGGCGTGGGAGGGGATTAGTTGCCCTCCAATCACTTTCGACTATCAAAAAGGACATTAGCCCTTTCTATTTTCAATCGAATGAGCCTTTTTCGAAATTCCTACGACAACTCCTTCGATACGAAGTGCCCTGGTCTAAACAAAAAAAAAAGAGAAAAAAATACATAATAATAATACATTGCACCGGCATTGATCTTTACTATAAAAATGTCAAGCCTTCCAATCACTTTCGACTATTAAAAAGGGCACTAGCCTTTCAATTTCCAATCAAATGAGCCCTTTTTGAGTTTCTACGACAATACTTTCTATATACACCTTATAAGCCCCCAGGGCATAAATTACAACCCTTGCCCTGAGGGCTGTGAGGGGGTTGTCATCCTCAAAGACCTAATTTCCAGATCTTTCAACTACATTAAACAAAACGGTTATCTCAAAATTTGATAGGATGCGTTTTGGGAAATGGTGGGCGTGAGAGGGGCGTTAGTTGCTCTCCAATCACTTTCAACTATTAAAAAAGCCAATAGCCCTTTCAATTTCCAGTCGAATGAGCCCTTCTGAAGTTTCTACGACAACGCTTTCAGTAAAAACCTTATATGTCCCCAGGGAGAAAAGGTGGGCGTGAGAGGGGGGTTAGTTACCTTCCAATCACTTTCGACTATTAAAAAGGACACTAGCGCTTTGAATTTCCAATCGAATGAGTCTTTTTTGAAGTTTCTACGACAACGCTTTCTATAAAAACTTTATAGGCTATGCCCCCAGGGCATAACTTACAACCCTTGCCCTGAGGGCTTTGGGGGAGTGTCCTTCTCAAAAACATAGTTTCTATCTGGAAATCAACTACGCTGAACAAAATGGCTATCTCAAAATTTTGATTGGACGTGTTTGGGGAAATGGTGGGCGTGGAAGGTGTGTTAGTTGCCTTCTAACCACTTTCGACTATTAAAAAGGGCAAAAGCCACTCCAATTTCCAATCGAATGATTCAATTTTGAATTTTCTATGACAACGCTTTCTATAAAAAAAAGCTCATATGCTCACAGGGCATAACTTACAACCCTTACCCTGAGGGCTGTGGGGGTGTGTCATCCCCAAAAACAAAATTTCCGTGCTTTTTAACTTACAATCCTTGCCCGGAGGGCTTTGGGGGAGTGTCCTTCTCAAAAACATAATTTCTATCTGGAAATATACGCTGAACAAAATAGCTATCTCAAAATTTTGATTGGATGTAATTGGGGAAATAGAGGGTGTGATAGGGGTGCTAATTATCCTCCAATCACTTTCGACTATCAAAAAGGGGACAAGCCCTTCTAATTTCCAATCGAATGAGCCCTTTTTTGAAGTTTCTACAACATCACTATCTATAAAAACCTTATACCCCCCCCCCGTCATAACTTACAACCCTTGACCCGAGAGTTCTGAGGGGGCTATCATCCTCAAAGACCTAATTTCTAAAACTTTTAACTACGTTGAACAAAATAGCTACTTAAAAATTTTGATTGGATGTCTTTGAGGAAAAGGTGGGCGTGAGAGGGGGGTTAGTTGCCCTCAAATCACTTTTGACTATTAAAAAGGGCACTAGCCCTTTGAATTTCCAATCGAATGAGCCCTTTTTCAAGTTTCTACGACAAAGCTTTCAATAAAAACCTTATATGTTCCCAGGGCATAACTTACAACCCTTACCACGAGGGCTGTGGGGGGATTGTCATCCTCAAAGATATAATTTCCGGATCTACTTTCAACAAAATGGCTATCTCAAAATTTTGATTGGATGTGTTTGGATAAATGGTGGGTGTGGAAGGGGTGTTAGTTGCCTTCCAATCACTTTCGACTGTTAAAAAGGGCACTAGCCCTTTGAATTTCCAATCGAATGAGCCCTTTTTCAAGTTTCTACGACAACGCTTTCAATAAAAATCTTATATGCCCCCAGGGCATAACTTAAGACCCTTGCTCTGAGGGCTGTGGGGGAAGGGGGGGGGGGTGTGGTCATCCTCAAAGACCTAATTTCCAGAACTTTCAACTACGTTGAACAAAATGGCTATCTCAAAATTATGATTGAATGTGTTGGGGGAAAAGGTGGGCGTTAGAGGGGGGTTAGTTGCCCTCCAATCACCTTCGACTATTAAAAAGGTCACTAGCGCTTTGAATTTCCAATCGAATGAGCCTTTTTTCTACGACAGTTTCTACGACAACACTTTCTATAAAAAACCTTATATGCCCTCAGGGCATAACTTACCACCCTTGCCCTAAGGGCTGTGAGGGAGTGGCCTCCTCAGAAACATAATTTCTATATGGAAATCAACTACGCTGAATAAAATGGCCATCTCAAAATTTTGATTGGATGTGTTTGGGGAAATGGTGGGCGTGGAAAGGGTGTTAGTTGCCTTCTAATCACTTTCGACTATTAAAAAGGGCACAAGCCACTCCAATTTCCAATCGAATGAGCCCTTTTCGAAGTTTCTACGACAACTCCTTCGATACGAAGTGCCATGGTCTTAAAAAAAAAATTTAAAAAAAAGTGCCAACATCGTTCCTTACTTAGGCAGCGCTGCCTATGATCAAAGAAAGCAAATTCTTTTGGTGTGTTCGGGATAATACAAGTACCTTCAACGGTTCTAATTTAAACTCAACCAATTCAAATAATCATATTTTAATTTTACTGTCTTGGTATTATCATATAGGTATTATTATATCATATATAGTTTACTGTCGTGGTAACAATCATTACATTTATGAGTATAAGTCTAGAATTGGGCCTCTTGAGAAGGAAACATGTTAAGAGAACAGTTCTTACTTCATAATACGTACCGAATAATCGTAGTCCACATATTCTCACTGTAGCTACAATATGCGTTACCCACCCCACATCCCCTAATTTGCAAACATTTACCCCACATTACATCATTGGCAGATGCAGGTTTTTTTAGGGGGGGGGGGCAAAATAGGTTGATACGATACACTTGCGTTAGGAGCAAGTTTAATTAACGCAAACTTGCGTTGACTAAGCAAATTACACTACTTTAGACTATGTTAGGGGGGCGCTCGCCCCCTTTCCCCTCCCTTGGATCCGCCACTGCATTACATATTTCCCAATTGCGTTGACTAAGTAAATTACACTACTTTAGACTATGTTAGGGGGGCGCTCGACCCCTTTCCCCTCCCTTGGATCCGCCACTGCATTACATATTTCCCAAGTGTTTTTCTGGTTCTTGATTTCGTCAACGTCGATTTGATACAAGAGTGACGCATGGCAAAATGCATGGTAAACATATAATTTGGGATATATATTTGCACATTGGGAGGGGATGCGGTTTAAGTGTAGTACAACAGCCCCAATTCTAGATTTTACCCATTTATGTTTACAAGATTATACCCTGGTTTCATCTATGGATTTTAAATACGTAACTACACCAGACGAATTTCCCGCGCATTCGTTTTTCCCTTATCCGAAAAACCCGGGAAAACCTTATCCAAAAATTTGTTAGGTTTTTGGGAAAAAAATTGATTACTAGATAATCTGTTCTTTGGAAATTGTGTGGCCAACTAGATTCTTACAAACCCATAGAAGCAAATTTCTTAACGAATTTCTATAAATTCTTTCCCTTAAACAAGGTGATTTTTTGAAAACTTTGGACGCCAACTTAGAAGTTGATTACCACTAAGCAGGAAAATTAAGCCATCTGCAGGTGTGTCGAATCCGATGGGGGCAAAGGAGCCAAATACACCCCTGTATATTGAAAAATATTTATTTCTAAAATTTTCACTGAAAGAAAAATTGAAAAAAATTGATCCCCTACATTTTGAACAACCCTTTTTGGGATCTTAGAATAAAACTTTTTCCCTGCCCCTGACTTTTTTTGTGAATTAACTTATCTGGCATCAATGCGAGGACCTCTTTTTTACATCAGCAACTAGATTAGCATACCCGGAAGTCTCCAGACTCATGGCCTACTACCATACCAAATGCTATACAAATTTGTAATTCTAATCATGGCTTGTAACTCCACCCATTCAACTCCCTATAACTTGTATAGCACTATTGCTCTTGTAGAACAATGGATGAAGTAATCAAGGAGGCACAGTTGTGCCTCTATAAAGAGGCGACCCACCACAATGTTAAGCGATTTCAGGTCCTAGAGGTCGCAGAGAGACGGCGGTAATCGCATTTTGTAGCCCAAGCTCAAACTAAGAAACTTGCAAAATTTCATCCTCCTCCGACTTTATCTTCATGGGGTAAACTGGGCCGGAAGTTTGGACCCTCCCACCACAGCCCCCCTTTAACGTTGTCCGATTGGGCTGAAATTTAGAAGTTAAGCTTTCCTAGGGCCCGGGAGCTTATCCTCGAAATTTCAGCTCAATCCGATCACTCCTTCCCTGTTTTCAAAAAACCAAATATAGCCACTTAAAATTCATTTCTTTTTTTTTTCTTAGCCACGCCTACAGGCCACAGTTGGCAACGGATCCGGTTGAATGAGGACTCATTCGAAGCAGAATTCGACCTGTTAGGGCCTTTTGATATTTTCAGACCGAAAAAATTATCCCCCGAATTTACATTTACGAAAAACCTTGTTTTCCTATATTAGCCCATGTTAATTTTTCCGACCACAACCCCCCTTTAACGTTGCCTGATCGGGCTGAAATTTGGAGGATAATCTTTCTAGGGCCTGGAAGCTTATCCTCGAAATTTCAGCTCAATCTGATCACTCCTTCCCTGTTTTCCAAAAACCAAATATCAAGTTTTTTGGGAATTTGCTTGCGTCGAAAAATAGCTTCCATATACTAAAAAACAATTACTGTTGTGTCTGTATAGTCTAGCGGTTACACTCCAGACTTTCAGGCGGAAAACCCGGGTTCGATTCACCATCAGAGCAATTTTTTTAATACTGAATTCAAACTTTAAAAAGAAACCCAGTTTCTTTTTTAAATTATTTGAAAAAAATTACGTTTTCTAAAGAGTTAAAGAGGCTGAGTTACAAGGAGCAATAATAAGTAATAAACTGTACAAAAACGTGCAGAAATTATTTGAAAAAAACTACGTTTTCTAAAGAGTTAAAGAGGCTGAGTTACAAGGTCGAACCTTAAAACGTACAGGGATTGGGAGGCACAGTTGGGGGGCTGCCGCCCCCCAAACCCCCCGCTTTCGCAGCCTTTAAATAAAAAAAAAGTTTTTTAAACTGAAAGTAAGGAGCGACATTAAATCTTAAAACGAACAGAAATTATTCCGTATATGAAAGAGGCTGTGCCCTCCTCAAACGCCTCGCTCTTTACGCTAAAGTTTGACTTTTTCACAACTCTTTTTTTAAACAATAAAAACTTTAGCGTAAAGAGCGAGGCGTTGAGGAGGACACAGCCTCTTTCATATACGGAATAATTTCTGTTCGTTTTAAGATTTAATGTCGCTCCTTACTTTCAGTTTAAAAAACTTTTTTTTATTTAAAGGCTGCGAAAGCGGGGGTTTGGGGGGCGGCAGCCCCCCAACTGTGCCTCCTAATCCCTGTACGTTTTAGGTTCGACCTTGTAACTCAGCCTCTTTAACTCTTTAGAAAACGTAGTTTTTTTCAAATAATGTGAATAAAAAACTGGTTCTTATCACCTTCTGCCACTCAAAACCTGTCATTTAAATTGTTCTTTTTGTTCAAAATTCACAAATGGGAATTCATGGAAAGGTTCGTTTCCTCTTAACAAAATAACCTGTAATCACGATTGCATTAAAATTTCAGACAATTTTTATACCAAGAAGGGGAGATAAAATTACATCTAAGGTGTTCTCCATTGAAAGATATTTAAAGTCCAAAATGTAAAAAGTCCCCGCAATTGGATGGTGTAAAGAGATCATATTTCGGTGTAATATTGAAGTAGTTGAAAACGATCTCGTAGAAATCAAGGGATCATGAGGGGAGGGAACGATTCAGGCCACTCTCTTCCCTGCTTGGATCCCCCTAAAAAAGGTTGAGTAGAAAACATGCATACGACACTGGGCCACCAATAGACAATTTGCCCCACCAAATTTCAAAAAATACTTTTTTTGGTATTTTCAATTAAAACAAACAGAAAAGAGGTAATTTGACCTAGCTAGTACACTTTCGAGAATCTGGATCTGCAAAATCATACGACAACAGGTTTATAGCCACTGGCGGATCCAGGTGGGGGCTCGTCCCTCCCTAACGTAGTGGTGGATTTGGGGCTATTAAATATAATATTTTTTTTTGTAGAGGGTGAACAGCTTTTTAATATTTTTATGGCGGGGTGTTTTTTTTTTATTTACTATTTTTTGTACTAATGTTTTTAGATCATTTTAATTTTAACAGATTTAGTATAACTTTACCAGATTTTAGATTAAATTTACGACTGTTTCCACTACATACCTACGACGTACAATATTAGAGGATCCCTTCAAATTACTGTTTTTTTTGCAAGTTTATCGGAGCAACCTATTATGCACCCCCCCCCCCCCCCGATGAAAAAAAAATCCTGGGTCCGCCCCTGTTTACAGCTGTCTGTATACGGAGATAATTGGCTTAGGGTCAGTTGAAATCTACGTTGTAGGTATATTTTCATTGATTATTTAATATATAGAGATGGTATTTTGGTTGGTTTAGGTATTTAATAAAATGCGTTCTGGGCCCCTTCCATAATTCTTTGTTGTAGTTTCCATAATTTTGTTACTAAAATATTGTATTTTCATCATATTTGGTATATTTCATTATGATTAACCAAATTTCACTTCTAGAGTGTTCTGAATAATACAGGAGTACCAAAAGAAAAATGCCCCCCTTTAAATCTTTTAAAATCCCTTCTTTTTGTATTTCCATAAACAAACTGACAAAAATCCTTTCCGCCACTACACCTTCGGGATTTTGCACCTGGTACGGCCTGGTTCCTCAAAGACCCCCCCCCCACAAAAAATCCATTACAATTTACGCCCATAGTAGTCTATGCCCAGAATGATTGGATCGATAAGCCATTCTCCTAAATCAGATAAATCCAAGACTCGTTATGTTTTACAATTTCTGGTTGTTTATAAACGTTTCTTCAGGAGTATCCATGAACATGGAAATTAAATTCCTTATCGCCATCGTTCCGTGGCAGAAATCGAGTAAACATCGCGCAATAAAAACCTAAGAAAATAGCTGTCCCTAATAATTCATTCGCTTTGGAAAATATTGCTAGCTTCTAGAAAAATAACAGGCAAATATGTATATTTTGATGAATAGAAATAACGATCCTGAATAAAAAAAAAAAAACTACAAACAAGTTACCCCCCCCCCCTAATTTGGAGCTACAAACAAGTCACTTCGTGTGTGCTTTAGGCGAGAATCCCAAGCCGTGGGTGCATTTGTGCTAGGTTCAAAACGCTGTATTATAATACAGTAGGATCATTCCCTATCTCAATCATTATACAAAGCCGGACCGAGATGCAAGTGCTCCAGAGAACACTTAGACAAGCATACACATAAGCGATATTCGATTTTTTTTCACGGATAGACAAGTCAGATTTCTCTTGAACGCAAAACTTCGCTTCACCTTTGTAACACTAAATTTTAAAGAATCTAATTTTAAATTAATTAATTCCGATACATATATAAAAATCGGTAATTAGTGGTACAATGCTCTTATTAGATGTTTTTAGAAATTGCAAGCAGGTTTCGATGTCTTGAGTTGGTTTCAAAGGCATTTGAGAAGGTTTCTGCGAAAATACGTGTTCCATGGTAATATACACTGGACCGCTGATGGCAGATCAAATGGGAGGAGCTGTTTGTACGCACCGAGAATGCAGTAGCCACAAATCCCAGAGCGTGATATTACTGTATATTATTTATATACAGTGGTTCAAATAGTCAAATTTCGGGTTGGCAACCGGATTTTAAGTCTTACTGACGAAAAAAGTGCCTTCATACAGGCGAATATTTGATTCGCTTCTGTTTTGGATCACAGTTGAAACATTTATTTCTTTGACCGGGAAGGAATTGTGTTTATAATTAATAATATCTTCCTGCTTATACACTAGGCATCTAGGATATTCAAAATACTTATCTAGCATGAAATATCTAGGCTACATCTTTTAGATAGGGAAATTGTCTCGGAAGATTTAAGGCCCATTCACAATGAGATAACCACTACTTAAGCCAATCAGGTTTTTTATGGAATTTTTTGATCCGTTGGAATATTCTACAAAAACGCTGATTGGCTTAAATTAGCAATAGCTTATGTCATTGTGAAAAGGGCATTAAGAGAATTTAAACTTCGATCAGACAAATCTCTCACTTGGACTTCTAATCATGATGTTGCTTGGTTGTTTTTGGTCAATGGGGTTTTACTTCTGTCAGAAAGCGTTTCCAAATCAACCCATTTTCAGGAGACCTACCGAATTTCCAGTCCATTCCTCGAACAAAATAGAAGATAACGAAACAATTTTCAGTAGGAAATGGGTAGATGGCTCTACGTTTAAGAGCAGTCTACCGAATTTCTACCTAATTCGCCGAGGTTTTACAGATTGTTTAAAAAGAAAAGTGGAAACATGGTCACAAAATAACTTCAGAAGGAAAGGAAGCGAAGTTGGGGGCAGGGACGGGCTTCAGAACGTGTCCTCCGGAAACTTCTTCTTTAATTTGAATCTGACACGTGCAGAGGAATTTATCTGGAGGGAGGAAGCCAAGTAAGGAAAAACAGACGAATTAGATGGAAAATAAAGGGAATTAATAAAAATTTTGACATTTCCGGGACTGCAACCCCAGATTATACGCCCGATACATAAATAATTAATATATTTCACTGTTTTCGAGAAGTAGACCCTCCCCAAACACACACACACAAAAGAAAACATGTGTACGTGCCTGGAACTGTGACATATATTTTTGTACAACAAACAATAAAGCGATACATCAGCAGGCAAAAATACATTCGATACCTAGGACGATAAGTCTATCCCCCTAGAAACAATAGTTGTTATCTTGGAAACTCTTCTTTGGAATTTTTATAGAAAAAATGAATAAAACGAAAATATCCCCCCGGATTTTGAAAATATCATTTTGCCCCCCACCCCCCCTCTATTTTCGTGATTTAACACTAGTGAATAAGGGCGTATCCAGGATTTTTTTTAGGGGGGGGGGGGTGCAAAATAGGTTGATCCGATAAACCTGCGTTAGGAGCAAGTTTGCAATTAAAGCAAAATTGCGTTAATTAAGTAAATTACACTACTTTAGACTATGTTGGGGGGAGCCCCCTCGCTCCCTCACCCCCCATGGATAAGCCACTGCTAGTGAATAGAAATACTGACCAGTAAAGGGAACGAAGGAATTACACACTCGATTGCTTTATGCACGCAAAATCAGGGGCTTCTCCAGGAATTGATTTCGGGGAAAGGTCTAGGCTACATTTAAATGGGTGTCAAATCATAGTAAAAAAAAAAAAAAATAAAATAGGCAGACTATGTGAAAAACCGGCGGGCAAAATCGTAAAAATCTTGAGATTTTGAAGAGGAGTGCGGGCCCAAAGGTCCTCCTCCCCCATGCGCATTCCACCTCTGAAAGAATCAAGGGGGAGCAAGACTTTCAGATGTAAAATAGAAAGCAGAATTGGGAGCGTTACCAAAATGTCAGAGGAAGTAGCTCGTATACATCAGGAAAAACAGTGATTATCCCTTCAGTGGAAACAAATAACTAAATAACGTAACTTTGTAAAAAGATTAAAAAGCATCAAAGCTCAAATTGTTTCCGGTAATTAAGTTTTACTAGGATCATAACATAAATTCAGTTGCGTTTAATAAAAATTTGTTTTATGGCAAAAAAAGTACTTCTTTGCATTTTTTATCGTTACTTGTCGCAATATTACTTTTACAAGACAATTAATTAAGATAAGAAAATAAATAAGAAAGCAACTGGCAACTGTCGTTGGTTATGTTATTGCTAAACATTAAACATTACTACACCCGTACATATATATAAAAGCTGAAATTAAAGAAATTTAGTTTAAGTCAGTTTTCACGGGGTACAGGAACGCTTTATGTACGCAATATCAGGGGCTTCTCCAGGAATTGATTTCGGGGAAAGGTCTAGGCTACATTTAAAGGGGTGCCGAATAATAGTAAAAAAAAAAAATAAAATAGGCAGACTATGTGAAAAACCGGCGGGCAAAGTCGTAAAAATCTTGAGATTTTGAAGAGGAGGGCGGGCTCAAAGGTCCCCCTCCCCCATGCGCATTCCACCTCTGAAAGAATCAAGGGGCAGCACAAAACAAGATAAAAGTTTGATAAATTTCCACACGAGGCAACACCCCCCTTCTAAACACTTCCCCCTTTTACACAAATAAAGACAGCTTGTTAATACACAAAAAAACATCGGGTAAATACACAAAAAAAAACAACTAAAAACTGTTTGAAGCATCGAACAATCGGCACAAGAAAATATTCTGACTAGAACAATGAATCGTCCCCAGTTAGGGTGGGAGAAAGTCGCAAGGAAAGATTTAAGAGAAATGGGAACTATCTAAGAGGGTGTAAAGAGGGAGGCTTTCAATAGACCAGGATGGAGGAGGAAGGTGCGTAACTGTGTTGGCCTCAGGCGGCTTGGTGCTGCGGTGAGTTGCTAGTAGTAGTAGTAGTATAATACCTTGTTTCAAGAATAAAAAGGGCTGTTTGATGTGTTTTTAAAGCCCCCCCCCCTCTCGCTCCAGCAAACGTCAGATCCATGATCTCCCAATCTTCATAATTTATAAAATAAGAATCGAACAGGAAAAGTTGGAATGGGAAAAAGATTGGTTTCCTTTTACTGCTACGAACAACGAAAAATAATTTAGTTAATACATCCTGTTTTTAGACCGTCTTTATTTTTTTGAAGCCATGAATCTTATCTAATTAGGATCAGCTGATTAGGATACGTTTCGCCAGGGCTGGATAAAGGGCGATCGGAGCGATTGGGCCCAATCGGGCTCTGTATTTGAAAGGACTCCTCGTTACCATCAAAATGAAAAAAAAAACTAAATTGAAAGCATATTACTTTTAATGATAACGGATAATTATGACAGAAAAATATTAGTTGAAGAAATGGCAGCTGAAATGTATTTTTTATTCAGAATTTTTTTTTAATCCGCTTAAAATTGTTCAAGTTTAATCAGATAATGTAGAGCAATCGCATTCCCAAACCTGTTTTTTTTTTCTCAGAATATTCTTAGCAATTCCAATAAGCGTTGCTTCTGGAGAGAGATAATTTTCCACGCTAAAACTAATAAAAAAAAAACTATCTGAGATCGACAATGAATCAGGGTGGATTTTCAACAGTTTAGCAATTATGTCGATTGAAAGTGAAGACGCAAGGAAAACAGATTTTCAAACAATTTTAGAAGAATTTAGAGAACAAAAACTTAGACATGTGTAAACTCATGTTTCCATATTCGGTGATGTAAGTCAACATTCAATAAATGTTTTGAAATTCTGAACATTTTTATTTTTTAATTAAAGAAGTTTACCTATCTGATGATCCATGACATTTGATATATAATATATATATATATAGATATATATAATATATATAATATATATATATATATATATATATATATATATATATATTATATATAATATATATATATATATATATATATATATATATATATATATATATATAATATATATATGCCTAGTGAATTTGAATTTTATTAAAACATTTTATATATAGAGAGGGCCTCGTTAAAAAAAAAAAAAAACAATCGGATCTCGCACCTATTCGATCCGGCCCTGCGCTTCGCTGTGTCATTGGTTTTAAAACATTCGCAGCGAAGGTTTTAGCGCCTTTTGTTTGTAAAAGAAATAAGGTCGGTTTTCTCCACATTTATTCCTCATACCTCGCCATGTACGTACGCAAGACGAGCCTCCCCCCCCCCCCTGGACTTCTAAATTTTCCTAACAGTGCAGTTTTTGCCAATAGAGAATATACTTTTGGAGTTTGTCCCATTTAGGACTGAAATAGCGTCTCAACTCTGTTTACCTATTTTTAAATGACTGTTATCTAAATGATGGTAGAACAAAGAGGAGATTGTCTCTAAAACACTGTCCAGCACGTTTTTGAAAGCAAGCTGAAAAATGATTGATAGAATGCATATGCGTTATCGTAAATGTTTTCCATGTCAGGCCAACCTCATTAGGAGCAGATAAAAATGGGCAGATGCCATTTTTTACAACGAAAGTTTTAAAACAGGTAACCAATTTGATTATAGAAAAATTGGCAAGTGAGTGCTCATTGTGAACAGCAATTAAAGAGCAAAGTTCAGAGTAAGGTATGTAGTAAACACTTGAAAGTTAGGGAGTATAGACTCTGAACTTGAAGCGAATTGAGATGGGTGAAATTACTCATAGTCGAGTCATCTTTGAATATATAAATCCAGGGATACCAATTCACAAAAATGTAGGAATGGGAGGGGACAAGGATTCTTTTAAACTTTTTTTGATGAAGAAAAGAGGAAAAAGTTAATTTTAAAACCTAGGAGAGGTTTCTTTTGGGGAGGGGCAACACAAATCCAGGGGGAGGGGCAATAAAACTAGGGGAGGGACAATTGCCCCCGTATGCTAAAATTAGACTATGACTAAAATGATTAAAAATTAAAACGGTCCCAGAATCATTACTTCACTGAGTTAAACTTTTTTAACTTTAAAGATCGTATTTTACTGCAAGTCTTATTTTATTTATATATATGCTGAGGACGGCTCTCGGATATAGAGCCGCAATATTCATTTAAAGTTAAACAAATTTCACCGTCTTTTGCAGCTGCAGTTTATGCAGCTACTAGGGCAGTATCACATTTCCGTCAGCATTGCCACATTGAACTGTGAAAATAAATAAGGGAAAGTAATTGGTTAAATATGACAATGCTTTTCATCCATAAAATTTGATTTACCACAGATGATTTCAAGTAAATACACCTCTATAAATACGATATGTTAATACGGGACACATGAGATTTATATCAAATACATTCTAACCCATATCGAAAACCCAACACATGATAAATAATTCCTAAGATCTCACTAGCTATGTACGATAAAATGAAGCAAATTATGAAGCAAAAGAAAACCGAGGAAATTTCCAGCCAGGAAAAAAAGGAAAAATATCCTTGTTTTTCCTCCTTCGCAATTTGCTTCATTTTGACGAGATAGTTTAAGACAGGAGGATACATCCTTTATTTTGAATATTCTTCAATACCCTCTTGAATTTGCACCAAGCATTTTCGGTACTATCCCATTATGCGGGCCTCTCTAAAAAGTCAAGTTTGGTTAATGCTAATGAAATAAAATGAAATAGGATGAATATATAATAGTTTAGAAACAAGTTTGGGCTATATATTTGCACATTAGGGGGGGGGGGGGGTAAAGCATTGCATATATTAAATACGTAACCTAATCTAGGTACCTTTTTCCCCCTCCTAAACCTCAAAAACCACAGTTTAATATCGTATACGCAATGAAAACCTTGCTATCATTGCCTGCTCTATAACAGTTAAGACGTCACAAAACGGGTTTTATCGTTGCCTACTCTATAGTGATTAACCCGAGAGGCCCGCATAATGGGATAGTACCGCATTTTCTTCGTAGTTATAAGTCAATTCTTGCAACTGGCTGTTACGCAAGAATTTTTTTTCATATGGTCAAAATTTGGAGGAAAGTCGGTAAAAAATTAAAATCTGGTAATAGTTTTGCGTTCCCCAACCATCTACTGAAGACTGTGGTTCTTCAAGGCAGCATATTGGGTCTCGGTCTTTTCCTTGCATATTCTGCTGACAAGGAAGAAACCTAGTGGACCACCTACGCCATCTTTTCCATCCACCTAACCCATTTCCTTCGCAGTTATGAATCAGTTTCTGCAACTGGCTGTCACGCAAGAATTTGTTTCAGGACAGTCAACCTTTTGGAGGAAAGTCGGAAAAAAATTTGAAATATGGTAATAGTTTTACGGTCCCTAACCATCTGCTGAAGACTGTGGCTCGTCAATGCGGCATACTGGGTCTCATTATTTTCTTACATATTCTACTGACAAGGAAGAAACTTAGCAGACCATCTACGTCATTTTATCCATCTACCCAACATTTCCTTCGCAGTTATGAATCATTTCTTGAAACTGGGTGTCGCGCAAGAACTTGTTTCAAAACAGATGTCCCCTAACCATATGGTGAAGACTGGAGATTCTCAAGGCAGTATACTGGGTCTCATTTCTTACTCGTATATTTTTTTGACAAGGGCCCTAGCGAGCAATCTGCACTATTTGTTTCATCTACCCAACATTTCTTTCGCAGTTATGAATCATTTCCTGCAACTGGCTGTCATCGCAAGAACTTGTTTCAGAACAGTCAACATTTTGGAGAAGAGCCAAAATTGAAACATGATGATCTTTCATGTCCCATAACCAAATGGTGAAGACTGGGGCTCCTCAAGGCAGTATACTGGGTCTCACTCTTTTACTCGTGTATTTTATTGACAAGGGGAAAACCTAGCGAGCCAACTACACTATTTTGCAGCGACACCAGCACCGCATATATCCGTCTCATGGAATTAAGACTTCAGAATGCCAGAATAGTCTCATTATTTCTTTATATCAAATTTCATGGCACCTGCTAAAAACTTAGGTGCCACTTGTCAACCATTTACCTAGGTTTTCTCCCTAAGATTTTAAGGGATAACATCCCCCAGGAGGCCATTCCAACGGGAGGTGGAGCGTTTTACGACGCTATATTTCAAGTACTCAGTAAGAGCGTCTCCTTCTGTACGTAATAAAGCCACACCATAGTCCTGTGTATTTGCCGTATTGGCTTGATAAACGGCAATACATGTAGAGATATACTAGAGGGTACTGGATATACTTGTAAGAAACACCCATTGACGCTACGTTACATTTCTCTACTGGGGTTGAGAAAAGGTCTGGCACCTTAATACCTCAACGTATATCCCTCATCTCCTCCCAAATTCATCTTTAGAAACATTCTATCGTCTCCTTAAAATTCATTTCACAGCTAATATTTCACCTTAGTCGAACTACATTTCTCTAACGCGTGTGCCTGTTACCGCAAGGAATGTTACTAATAATTATGCAGAAAAACGCTAAAATCCTTCAGTTCTTGTGGGGCCCAAAATCTGGGCATGAAACCCAACCCCGCATGTGCTTACTAATACGTCCTATTAATAAAGAAAGGCAACATGTCAAACATGAAACAACTTTTAAGAATAGCGCAAAAACAAAAAACGAGAAACTGTTTGGAACAAAATAGCACCTCATACGTGCTTATACTGCTCTTTGCAGTGCTTTTACTATCCCAGAGTTTTCGAGTCTCCGAAATTTCCTAAAAAGACAGCTGGGTTCGCCGAAGATTTCCTCAAAAATAATCATTAACGAAAATTAATAATTTGCATTTTGTGCTAACGTTATGCATTTACAAATGTTAATTTTCGGTAAAACTTTAGAGGACCCAATTTTCTTTGGAGAAATCTGAGAAAACCCTATAAAATTTGGGAATAGCGGAAGCACCAACTCTATAGGCCTTCCCTAAAATTTCTGGATTAATTTTGTATTACTTTTTTATTGTATAATGGTCAAATCGTCTTTTTTTAACAAAACGATTATATGATAACAAAAAAATAATAGCCTAGTAAATAAATAGTCAGAAAAGAAAGAATTTTAAGCAATTCAGCAATTCTCTCACGGTATCCTACCAATTTTATTTTGAAATTAACTATGGTTAATCTTGTCACTATCATCAAATTATCTTGGATGCATACATTGCACTCGATAGAGCGCATAAAATTGAAACTAAACCGTGGTGACACTGCCATTTCAGATAGAGCATAACAAAGCTAGTTTATATAATCATCTCAGTTGTAGAAAACGAAAATTATGATAAGAAACAAAAAGAAGAGCATCCCCAGATATGAAGCAACGATAAAGTGAGGCGAAAATATAATTTATACGGGAATCTTATTTAAATATGTCGATTTTTTCCAACAATACCATTCTCTAATAAAACTTGAAAAGGCACAAAACACTTATCAAAAACATAAAAACAACAAACAAGCTAATTATAAAAGACTGTTCCTTAAATTCTCGACTGGGCCGTTGTTTAAAAAAAAAAATCAAAAATCATAAATTTTAGCTATGGACAATTGAAAATTCTAAGTGACATAAGATTTAAATTAAATATAATGTTACTGAAAGAAATGTAGTCATTTTTTGTGAATACTTCTATTACTACTAATAACAACTTACTGAAGCACCAAGCTGCCTGAGGCCAACTCACCTCAGTGCACTCCTCCTCCATACAAATCTATTCAAAACCTTCCTCTTTACACCCTCCAAGGAAGTACCCATTTCCCTTAAATCTTTTCTTACGACATCATAACCCAATTCGTCGACGACCTGCTTTTTCTTCGGCTTTAGACTGTTGGCCGACAAGGACAATCTCTGGAACCTCCGTCCGCAGAATATGTTCAAGCCACCTTAACCTTTCCCTCATTATACCCATAGAAAGTGGGGTGAACCATATTTTTCGTACAGCTTCGGGCACCCAAAACAATTTCACTGGAAAACTGGAATCCTCCTCTGTTTTTAGGAGCACCTACGCTTCAGACCCATACTATTGTTTTTGAACTGTAGAGCACAGCAATCTATGTTTCTTCTTAAAGATTAATTTTAAATCATTCGAAAATTTCAGGAAAAATTCATGGCTGTTTGGACAAAACGAGTACGCCATCTACATTCGGTCTATTATAGAGGCATGTTTCAACAAAGACTACGACTACCTGAACAAACAAGCCGGTTTCCGTTCTCAATTTTTACAACGCCAGCGTTCAACAGAGGCTACTACAATTAATTGCAATAATTTACTGAATAAGCGTAATTATTGTACTCTATTGGACACGGACTGAACATTAAAATGAATTTCAAGAACAAAAAAAAAAAAAAAAAACAAAAAAAAAAAAAAAAAAAAAAAAAAAAAAAAAAAAAAAAAAAAAAACTTACAACCTAGAACCCTTGAAACAAACAAAAATTCTTCATAGCTATCCTGACAGATATATACTACTACTACTACTACTAACAACTCATCGCAGCACCAAGCCGCCTGAGGCCAACACAGCTACGCACGCTCCTCCTCCACCCCAATCTATTCAAAGCCTCCTTTTTACACCCGCCCACGAAGTTCCCATTTCCTTTAAATCTTTCTTTATGACGTCCTCCCACCCCAGACGGGGACGACCTACTTTCCGTTTAGCCCTAGATGGTTGGCCGAAAAGAACAATCTTCGGCAATCTGTCATCCTTCATCCGCACAACATGCCCTAACCACCTCAACCTTTCTTTCATTATAGACCTAGAAAGCGGTATTGAACCACATTTTTCGTATAGCCTATTGTTGAAATACGGTCAGTCAGCCGGGTACTCAGAACAATCCTTAAGCAATTTCTCTGGAAAATATCTAGCAATCTTCATCCGCTTTTCGGAGCGTCCATGCTTCAGAGCCATATTTGACCACTGTCATCACTGTAGCTTCTAAGATTCTAATCTTGGTTTGCAGACTTATCTTCCTATTCTTCCAGACTTTTTTTAACTGTGAAAAAACACCCTGAGCCTTGGCTATTCTATTTTTAACATCTTCACTGCTCCTACCACCTTTACTAATAATACTACCAAGGTAAGTGAAGCTGCCCACCTGATCAATCTTTTCATTACCCAACGTCACCTTTTCATCTTCACTTATTCCTAGCCTTAGTGACTTAGTCTTCCTAACATTAATTTTCAAACCAATACTAGCACCCTGAACTCGCAAAACCTCTAAAACTTCATTCATTTTGCTCACACTTTCATCTAGGATGCTTAAATCATCAGCATAATCCAAATCCAGGAGACTTTTTCCTCCCCATTTGATTCCGTGGTCTCCCATTGCCTTCCTTGTGCTCCTTAAAACCAAGTCCATCAAAATAATCCATATAAAGGGGGATAGAACACAACCCTGCTTAACTCCTGATTTAATACAAAACCAGCTGCTAACCTCATTTCCTACCTTAACCGCAGCAGTGTTATTCTCGTACATAGCACTAATCACTTTAATGTATTTGTCTGGTATACCATACAAGGATAAAACCTTTACTAAAGCTCCTCTATCAACAGAATCGAACGCTTGCTCATAATCTATAAAACTGAGGACCAAAGGTGTTTGAAAACTTAGGCACTTCTCAATTATTAACCTAAGAGTGAAAATTTGGTCAACACATCCTCTACCTTTTCTAAAAACCGCACTGCTCTTCTCTTAAAACTTTGTCTACGGCATCTCTCAGTCTAAAAAGTATCATATTACTAAGCAATTTGCTACCTACAGAGACCAGACTAATGCCTCGATAATTACCACACTCACTTTTATCACCTTTCTTATAAAGTGGCTTAATTAATGTTTTCCTAAAATCGTTAGGTACTTCCCCTTTTTCAAAAATCATATTCATAATCTTCAATAACTTATTTCTAACCTCAGAGCCACCATATTAAGAAACTCATTTACTACCCTATCAGCACCTGGAGCCTTATTATTCTTTAATCCTTTTAGTACTGTTGCTAATTCCTCCTCACAAAACAAATCTTCCTTCACATCCAAGGTATCACAAACTTTTTCATTTTCCTCTATATTTTTTCCTGCAACTCTATCTCGGTTAAGCAAGTTCTCAAAATGTTCGGCCCATCTCGCTTTAGCTTTTTCCTTATCGCTAATTGCCACCCCATTCCTATCTTTAACTGGGACAAGTCCGGATTGACTACTACCTCTCAATTTGTTAACGTGCCAGTACAATATTTTACTATTATGCCGTCTAGCTGCATCTTCTAAATCCTCGGCAATTTTATCCATGGCCTCCACTTCACACTCCTTAGTTCATATTTCAATGCTTTCTCCACTTTCTTTACATTTCTTTTGTTTTCATGCGATCTATCACTCAGATAATTCTTGTACAAGTCCTTTCTCCTTTCTATTAAACATAAAGCTTTTTCACTAGTATTCTTAGCTGCAGTTCTAGCTTTCTTCCCTAATACACCTTCAGCAACTTCACAAATTATTTTTCTAAAATTATTCCAACCATCTTCCACATTATCAAATTTAAACTCTCAAGTTTAGTATTCACTGTTCCTGGAAAGTTTCTCTCAAATTCTCATCCTGGAGTCTACTAACATCATAACTTCCCGGGAGGTAATTACCCTTCCGATATTTCAGCTTTAAATTAACCCTTGACACTACTAGATGGTGATCTTTACTTTTAACATCAATAACAGCACTCCTATATACCCTAGTATCTTGTATTGATCCTGCCAGTCTTCGGTTTACTATAACATAATCAATAAGTTTGCTGTCTTACCATCACGTGAATACCATGTTAGCTTATGAGCCATTTTATGACCAAACACCGTATTGGTTATAACTAGATTGTTATACCTACAAAATTGCAAAAGTCTGTATCCATTACTGTTTTCTTTCCTACACCAAATTTACCTAAGCTGGGATACCATCTATCCTTATTTCTACCAACCTGGGCGTTAAAATCTCCCAGTAAAACATCATATTTCTACCTGGGACCTTGTCTATTTGCTCCTGTAACTGTAAGTAAAATTCATCTGAGTCACTAGTATCTCCATCAGTCACTAGTATCTACATCAGTATCTCCATCAGTCGGTTCTACAGAGGGGGGCAATCGGGTAAACTGCCCCAGGCTCCACAGCTGGGGGGGGGGGACGCTGTGTCTGGGGGATTGTCGGATTAGATCAATTTTTTGGTTCAGCTTTTTTTGCTTATATTGAGAGGGAAGGGGACGCTGTAATTAATTTTTCCCAGAACTCCACCAGCCGTAGGAACGGCTTTGTATATATACACAAAATTTTTACTCTATAGAAAGAAGAATTGCAGCTCATTGAGCTTTGAATCACAATAAGAAATTAACAATTGGAACAAGTTGTAATAAACACTTTGCAACACTATTTAATCAATGGAATTAATTGCATTAGTTGGTGGTTTAGTCTAAAAGCAATGGCCTATTCCATAATTTCAGATCTTAATTGGTATTTCTGGAAAGAAGGAAAATACATGGGGACGTAAAACTAAATATTTTAATTCAACTTATCAAAAAGTAGGTGATTTTTTCTTCCTCTTAAGGCTAGTTTTCTGCTTACAATTTCGCTAATTATTAAATTTCACTACGGTAGAACTTCAAATTTTGATTAATTCTATCATTGTCTACTGCTTCTTGGAAGTCAATTTTAAATTACGAATTTGCTGAGTTTTCTCAACTAAAACGACATCTACTTTTTTGACTGGCTTGAAATAGATAGATGTCAGAAAAGATGTTTACAAACTATTCTAGTCGAATAATATAGACCAAGGTCGGATACTCGACTACTATAGTTGACTTGACAACAGTCAAGTCAACCGTAGTTCTGACAAGGTCTGAACGTCGAAAGTTTGCTTCTTTGTCAGTTAGGTTATTTGCAGACAAAATTAATAGAGGAACTTAAAATGAGTCCTTTTTAAATAATTAATTGCATATATTTTAGTTAAATCAAAATATATAACCTATAAAATAAACAACAGATAAAAAAAACTGAATTAAAATTAATAACAGAAAGATAATAAAAATGGATATATATGGTTCTTCACTGTTGAAGAAAGTTTGGAAGAATAGGAAGATAAGCCTTCAAACCAAGTTCAAGACATTTGAAGCTAAAGGTAATGACAATGGTCAACCATGGTTTTGAAACATGGGCACTTCGAAAGGCAGATGAAGATTTTAGGTGCCCGTTTGACTAACCCTATGTAAAACAAAGGCTGTGAAACGAATCTAGTTCTATCGTTTTTATCTTTCTAGGGCTATAATAAAAGGAGGTTGAGATGGTGATCAATCTGGAACCAAAAGAAAAATAGGCCATCCCTGAATGCAGTAGGGAAAGGTCATAAAGAAGGGTTTATATAAAACTGGAGCTTCATAAGACGGGGGTAAAGAAGGAGTGTCTGTACCTATATTTCCCTCAAGCGACTTGGTGCTGCCGTGAGTTTTTAGCAGTAGTAGTAGCAGTTACGTCACTACCAACACTTGAGAACTACACACAAAAACTACTTGAGAAGGTGGACCCATTCATGGGGTGAAGATACTAGTTTGTTTTTCTCGTAAATCAGAATAGCCTTTTCAACTGCACCAAGAGGCTCAAAACTGCCATGCTTAACAAAAATATGGCGATTTCTAACAAAATGTGGTATTTGTAGCAGATACCATGCATGCTTAAAAAATATTCTTCTGATATGTTTCTTATTGTGGTCGCTCAAAATCTTCCAAAAAGGGGACAAAAATAGTACCCGAGGCAGGGCAAATGCCTCGAGGAAACCCAATAATAATGAAATATAAGAGAAAGATAATATTAAAAATTCCAGTATCCATCCACTTATCAATACTCAGCTTCCCTCTCAGAGTGTTTCTTCGAAAAATGCCGAAAGCAATCCTTGTAAGTTGCGATTCGATTCAAAATTCTTTTTCAATCAACAACTCTTCCCTTTTAAATAACGGAAAATGTAGAAATACCACCGAAAACAAAGTTCTCAATCTAGTACATCGCCACTGTTACAATGGTGTCATTGCCACCAATACAACGGTGGCAACATAGAACTTCAAATCTTGTGGGTTATTAGACCAATGGCAAATTGGTTTTCATGCAGAAAAAAGTAACTTATGAATTAAAGATAAAAGAGATAAAATCTCAATTGCTTAAGGTTATGATGTGTACACCGTAGAATAGGACAATTTTAACTCAATTCAATTTATTAAATACTACAATAATTACATAAATACACAGGGCCGTATCCAGGATTTTGTTCAGGGGGGTTTTTACTAATTTTTGACTCTTTTGAGGGGGGGGGGGTTACTAATTTTTGACTCAGTTTTCGACTAATTTTACTAATTTTTACCTAGGTTTGACTAATTTTCGAGTCGGTCAAAAATTTCGGGTGGGGGGGGGGTTCAAACCGGGTAACCCCCCCCCCCCTGGATACGGTCTTGTAACTACACTTAGGCGCTAGAGGCCCCAAGAAGTATAGCTTGTGGAGGACCTCGGAATTAGAGGAAAGATGGCTAATAGAGATCAAATGTAACATGCACATTTTTAACATAATTACCAAAGTAATAAAAAAGAACAAATTAATTAACTAAGCAATCATAACTTAAGTTTTATTGAGAAACATGTTAGGAAAGGACCCTCCTTTTTTAGAAAAAAGTTTCTTAATTAGGAAAGGAATTTCGGCCTTGAGTGCGTTAAGTTACGAAATGCTTACGCGCCACAGTTTTTGTTAGATAATGGTCCACGAAAAATTACCTGATTACAATTCGACTAAGTATTGTCAGATGTCATTTCCACCGGTTTAGCACTTCTTTTTAAGAGTAAATCGTTCAAATTTTTGCGGGAAAATTCCACCTTCGAAAAATTTTCACTAGAAATATAAAATGGTAATCTACTGTTTAAGTTCCAAGTTCTATTACCATAATTGTCATAAGCTTTATTACGATCTCTTCCGTGATAATCATTAATTTAATTGTCATTTATTTTCTTACATTTAGCTTAATTTATTTAATTGATATTTTATTGTAATGAGGCTAATGTGTAATTTATTTCTACGAAGTTTTGGAATGTTAGTCTGTGTTTGAATTTTAATAAATACGAGCATCTACTTTTCAATCCCAAATCATCTGCCCATAAATTATCCTGTGGATCCTCAGTAATTCGCCATGTTGCAAACTTTACAGTGGTTAGGGACATGTATCTGATCTACACTCCCTTTTCTGCGACTCTGGGTTCTGAGAAATGTTAAAGAAAAGCTGAAGATTGTATATACGAAAATTGTACTAAACAATAGAAAATATTCGCGCCGAGCTTTATCTAAAATATATTCTCCGTAGGGTCGTGTCCAGGATTTTTGTGGGGGGAGGGGGAGCTAAAAGAAATTTTGGGGGGACAGGGTTTACCAAAAAAAAATTTAAAAAAGGCATAAAAGTTTGCTTATATTCATTTTTGTTACGTTTTTACGAGTCGAACAAGCATTTCGGGACGGTTTAACCTCTTAACCTCCCCCCCTGGATACAGCCTTGATTCCACGTACTGTAACAATTCTGTTTTGTTTTTAATTGGTATGTATTCGTTACTGAATAAGAAAGATTTACACCATATCTGTATTGCTTATTTTAGATATTGCAAATTTTGCTGGACCGTCCCACTTCATATTGTAATACACGTATTATTGAGAAGTATGGTGCTACCGACATTATTCAACCATTTGATTTGGTTAGCGCTAATTTAACAATACATGCCTTTGAGTAATTAGGCCCAAATCATAATATTATCCGTGTGTTTTATCAATGTGTGTGTTCATCAGTTCAAAATGTTACTATAATTTTACAAAAGAAATGTTACTATAATTTTACAAAAGAATATAATTTTAAAAATGTTACAAAAGAAAATATTTGTTATAACACTGGTTTACAGTAAAGTGCCAATGACGCAGTAGGTTTTAGACTTTTACAGTGAGAGAAGGAAGTGATACCCAAACTCTTGTTTGTAGTAATTTTTCTTCGTTTCAAGCTTGATTTGCATATTCAATTTAAGTTTCACTCGTTTTAAGATTTATTTATTAATTTACATTAATATCTATTGTATGTTTGCTTGCATTAATTGTTTATTTAATTTCTGTTCGTTTTAAGTTTCATTTATACTTCAATAGCAAAATATTTTTTTTTCGTTTTAAGCTTGATTTTCATATTCAATCTAAGAATTACTCACTTTAAGATCTATTTATTCATTTATATTATTACTTGTTGTATGTTTTTTGCTATGATTGTTTATTTAATTAATGTTCGTATTGGTTTTAATTTATTCTTTAATAGTAATTTCTAGTCGTTTTGAGATTGAATTTTAACAGGTATTCGTATCTGCTGAGCTTAAGCTTAAAATGGCCTTTACTTTTCTTTGAAAAACTTATTTTTTCGGAAAGTTTTTTTCTTTTAATCAATTGAATAAGAAAGATTTGCACAAGATCTGTACTGCTTATTTTAGATATTGCAAATCTTGCTGGACCGTCCCACTTCATATTGTAATACAAGTATTATTGAGGTGTAGGGTGCTACCGACATTATTCAACCATTTGATTTGCTTAGCGCTAATTTAACAATACATACCTTTGAGTAATTAATTATAACAAAAATAATAGTAATTAAAAATCAAACAATAATAATTCTAAGAAGTAAAATATTACCAAATTAAAAAACAATCGTGGTGACAAATATAAGTACTTTTCATGAGAATAAACTCCTACCCAGGGAGGGTGTAAAGAGAAAGGTCGCAAGGGATGAGGATTTATTAATAAAACATATAATTAACAAAAAAAGACCTTTTTCTACCTCCCGTAGAAAGCAGCACTTGTCCATGGGGGAGGTGGAGGAAACAATTGTGTAGTCGTTTCAATGAATAAAAAGCATAAAACCAAACATAATTAATGTTTTTATTCCAAATAATGCAGGATGTGAAAGCTCTGGCTATGATACTTCCCTCGAAACATAACACATAATCATAACATGACACATTGATTTTAAAAAAAATCTTTGATTCTATTGTATCACCAAGTGATTGTAATATAAATACTGTACTAATAATTGTAAAACTGTGGCACTATGCCGCATTATTATTTATTATTATTATGGGCCTAATCAAAATTCCGTTTTTTAGAATTTCGGTTACTATTGAGCCGGATCGCTCCTTACTTATAGTTCGTTACCACGAACTGTTTGATTAGGCCCAAATCTTAAAATTAGCAGAGTGTTTTGTCTGGGATAAAGTTTAAAGTTGTCTATATGTTTCGGTATTTGCTTTTTCTTTTTTTCTTTTTAAAATAACTTGCTCCGCTTGTTTTGTTTAAAAGTGGGTTACGAATAAATTATTATTTATTACTATTATTCAGTGGCGGTTCCATGGGGGGGGAGGCCCCCCCCCTAGCGTAGTCTAAATTAGTGTAACTTACTTAATTAACTCAAGTTTGCGTTAATTAAATTTGTTCCTAACGCAAGTTTATCGAATTAATCTATGTTGCACCTCCCCCCCCCTAAAAAAATCCTGGATCCGCCCCTGCTATTATTAGGTGCTATGTCATTAGTGCGAGTTTATTTACTTAAATTTGGTATATTCAATCGTTTAAATGAGTTGGATTTAGCATATACCACCCCTTCCCCAGAAAGTAGTTTGAAGGATGCTTTCCCTAAAAATAATTGGAAATTGTTGACCTAAATGTGAACTTATTTTTCAATTTTGAATTGTACCATAGGAGAAATCCCACCGTCTGCAGTTAAAGTCCCAGATTTAAGGTCATTTTTCTTATTGCCCTAGTTGTTCTCGGTTTCAGAGCGAGAACAAAGTTTTTTGAATTAGATGCCACCATGTGTTACCATTTTACCCTTTTTCTGCTATTAACGTGATATCAAGTTTCATACTCATCAAGGTTGAAGGCGGTAGTCTATATATTCAAGGTTGCCTCCCAGTGAGGAAAAAAAAATCAAAAGATTTTAGTGATGTTTTGGTTAATTTGGTGATTTTCTTCAATAATCTAATTATTTATGTGCTGATTTAGTGATTCTTTTGTTTAGGCAACATAAAAAACCACTAAAAGCAGTGATAAATCACTAAGAGTGGGAAGCCTGTATATATTCATGCTCATTACTTACGCCAAGCTGGACAAAATAATTATTGAGCATAATATGGAGCAGGCAAATACGGAAGCGGAGGCTCTCAAGACGTCTGCACCTTCATTAGAAGAATTCGAAGTTGTTGCGATTTTCGCCCATAATTGTCTATGTAATTCGCAAAATTTTGGCATTCTGTCTTAATTATACCATCCCCCCTCCCCAAAAAAAGTTAATACCTGGTCAAGTGCCGTATTTATAACCATCAAAATTTTTTAAATTACTATCGATTAATCTTAAACTTTGATAGCAAAACCACCAATATCCAACTATTTCTGCAAATAATAAAATGACATATAAAAAGAACTGTCAAGATTTGACACAGAAAAAGAAAACAAAAAAAAAAATAATAATACAAGAGCTAAAAAAAAGAAGAAGAAACGAAAAAGAGAAAAAAAAATTCTTGAAGTATTTTTTTTGTCTTTTTTATATATAAACCTTTGGGAAGTCGGACCCCAGTAAGAAAAAAACCTTTATTTTTAATGATTTTGAAAATAATTTGCCTCTTTTTTTAAATCCCCTCCCATAAAAAAACTGTTAATTACCAAAAAAATTTACAAGTATATTAAATATTATAATATATTAAAAATCTTAAGTACCTTAGTTATAACATTAAAATATGCTAAAAACTTTCATTACACTTCAACTTTGATCTCATAAAATATAAGTATGTCAACTGCAGGCAGAAATATTCCTAGGAGGGGCACAATCGGGTCAGCAGTCCCGAGCGTCACAGCTGAGAGGAAGCACGGCTGGGGAATTGCCCACTCTGATCAAATTATTAACTTGATTCGTTTTTTTTGCTTATATTTGAGTTGGGAAGGGGGAGGGGCTGTAATTAATTTTTCCCCGGGCACCAAAAACCCTAGGAACGGCTCTGAGCCAAAACAGCCGTCTGTATACCACTATCGCATCGTCGTTGTCATAGATAAGGATCGTATATGACATTCTCAAAGGTCTCACTAAGTCGTTCTCAAATAAAGGATCAGCAAGAGAAGGTAGAGCAGGATGAAGAAGTATTATTTAAGCAGACTGCCGTGCTAGTATGCCCTTTGAGAACAACTTAGCAAACGGTCTTTTTTGGCCAATATCCAAGAAGCGTGAAAATGTTGAATAAAACCTTTAGGAAGGCAGCCATGATATGTAATACAGTACATTTATGCTCTTTTAATCCGTTCGTAAATCTTAAGTAGATACAATTTCATCCAAGGGTGGTAACCATTATTTTGTGGTTTCACGCTAAAGATGCTTAAAATTAGTGGGTATAGTTACCACACAATATCGTTTTCAACAAAAGTGAAATTTAGAGTTTATATCTACAATTTTCATACACCAAATCATATCTCTTTTTTAAGACGAGTGAAAACAACGAGAAAAAGTATTTCTGAAATCCTCGCTGTGTTACTACTACTGCTAACAACTTATTGCAGCCCCATCTGAGCACACTCCTCCTCCACCCCAACCCTATAGTTTCAACTGGGATGACCGCCAGTGTATGCAAACTTAGATTTCAGAGAGGAGAAGCTAAGTGCCCACTTTGTGTCCCCATTACTACAGATTTAAATTCTTTGCACAATTCCGGTTGGTTTGAATGGGGAAAATGCCGCTATTACCATCATAAGACTGGACATGCTAAAATAATTCAATTTACATCTGGATAATGTTTTCTCCTGTATTTTTTAGATACGTTCTTGTCCTTCTCCACAGAGAATTTATGTATCTTTTGGGTGGGGTAATCTTTTCTTTCGTCCCCCTTTTTTTCTTCTGTAACAAGTCAAACACAAAGCAATGAATTCATTTTCAGCAATTTACAACCTACAAAACTACGGGTGTTGCCGAATAGCAGCAAAGGATCTTAATCAAATTGTAATATATATTAATAATCTATATTAAAAATATATCAATATATATTAATAATATATATTAACAATATAGTAATAATTGATTAATAATCTAATCAATTGTAAATTATCCAGTTACAGTTCATAATAACAACTAAGCCATTCAGAAGCCAAAGCGATTTGGGCAAACATGACGGACCTAAAAACCATACAACAAAACCAATATACAAACAACCAACCATGTTACACCAACACCACAAAACACCAATAAGCAACACACCAGTTGGTGTTTTACAATACACCAACAAAACCATATTAAAATAAACAACAACAAATCGAAAATATTCTTTTTGCGCGTGGCAGATTTTAAATAATAAGGTTCGGCTATACAGATTTAAGATTCAGCTAAAATTTTAAAGAGTTTGTTTAGGATCATTCTATGCTGCTTTATATTAAAGCTTTGGAGCGGGGGGGGGGGGCAATGACCGGCCAATGATATTACATCCTTTTGATTCTTTTAAGATGTTTCAATTTCTTGCCCCACCGTCTATCGAAATTAATTAAAAATTAATTCATTTGCACTTTACTGAAAAAAATACAAATGAATGTGCATTGTCAGTTTAATATACATATACTGATATTTAGTAATCAAAACGTTAATATTATTTGACTATAAAGTTATAAAAGTAGAAAACATTTATATTTTTTTTTAGTAAGGTGCAAATATGTTTTGGCCTTGGGAAGGCATAGGGGTTTTGAACCCTACTCATGTTAATTTCTGCTCGTTTGAGTTTGACTCGGTTATTTATTGTAATTTCTGTTCGTTTTGGGCACAGTTCATATAATTATCCAGTAAGCTTATCGCAGATCATTTCTGGTCTTCGTTCTCGGTGCGAACAAAAAGCTCCTCCCACTTATTTCTGCATTAGCGGAATGCGGGTTAGTCTGTTTTCGATTGTTTCTAACAAAGTGCATTATTCGTAATAGCGGGTTTCCACTTATTTCCGATTAGATCACAGTCTGACTTGTCTACCCATGAAAAGATCTGACTTCGCTTATGTTTATATCTGCAAAAACGTTCTCCGGAGCACTCGCACCCCGGTCCGGGTTTTTATAATGGGTGAGATAGGGAATGATCATACTGGATAATTATGTGAACTGTGGTTTTGGGTTTAATTTATTTATCGGTGCTGATTTGTGGTAGTTTCACGCTTTAATTTTCTTTGAAAAACTTATTTTGTAGAAAAAGTTTTTTTTAATTAGTAATGAATAATACATTGTGCCAACATCGTTATTTACTTAGGCAGGCACGATTGCGCTGCCTATGATAACAAGATTACCTTCTTGCTCTGACTGTAGAAAGGCCCTTGAAAAATTACTTTGAAACAGCTTTGGTAGGCATCCGAATCCACCCAAAGGTTGCTTATCTTTGAGTTGCTTATCCTATCAAAGTCATTACTGGAATCCTTTAAGCGAGGATTACATATGACTGTTGCATTCGGTATTATACGGAACAGCCGTTGCACAAAGAGTTTTTTTTACACGTTGATTTGGAATTTCTCTTATTTTTACAATATATACATATATACAATTAACTGTTTGTAGTCTTGTGTTTTTTGTTTTTTTGATACACCGAAAACTTTTTTTGGATACACCGAAAAGCAAGCTTAACTAACTAGGAATGAACAAAACTCACGCTAGAACCGTATAATTCCTGCAGAATAATCCAAACCAAGAGAATGAACACAGGGGTATATAAATGAAATAAAAATAAACAAAGAAACGATATACAGCAGGTATATGATGTCATGATAAACTAGCATATGAGTATTGCTTTTAATTTTCTTTTCCTAATGAAGCTTTAATATTGGAGTGTTACAATAACTGATATTTGATCGGTATTAATATTTGATCATATCATTCCTTTTTTATGTGTCTGGTGCCACAAAAGAAGGTACAAACGAAATAAGCAATTTAGCCCTTGTGAATCGTAGAAATAAAAACTTGACTTGACAGGTTGGAACCACATACTTTCAACGACAGGATGCAGCATGGATATTGCAAAATCAAATACGATTTGAATTGTCATTTACCCAGACCAACTTACAAGAATGTCTCTACCCAAACAATCTCGCGATTTCCCCACCATTTTTTAAGTTTTAGTTTCGGTAGTTATGAGCCCCATCCGCGTCTGCAATTTTTTTTTAAGTAACGCCTACATTTACCACAGGCAAAATAGCGAGTCTAAGTCCCTATTTGGCAAATACGTATAACCCCGCAGAGAAGCCTTGCACAAGTGCTTGCATATAGGCTACACCAACTAAGCATCTTGTTCCCATTTTGAAAAATGTAGCCCCCTCCCAGAAAAATCCTTACCGAACACTCACATTTACCACTGGAAACTAACAAGATTAATGTCCCTATTTTGATAAATATACCCCCCTCCTCCAGAGAATGTCAACAGTAGTGCATATATCAACCCTTGGCAAGGGGTGGTATGTTTAACGTCCCCATTTTGACAAATATACCCCCCCACCAGAAAAAGCATGCAGTAGCACACATATTTAAACTTGGCGAATAGTAAGTCCCATATCTTCATTTTGAGTAATGTATCCTCCCCCCCCCCCCCCAATAAAAATAAAACCTGCACTAGCACCTTTTACTATAGGCAAATATCATGTTCAATGTCCCCATCTAGACAAAAATAACCTCCCGTCCCCACATAGAAATATATACCCTAGAGTAAGCCTGCTCAAGCACCAATATTTACAATTGGCAGATAGCGCCCCTATCTGCCGAATATATCCTTTCATCCAAAAAAAAGGCCTGCACAATCCACATTTGTCTACATTTACCGTTTACAAAAACAACAAGTTCAATGTTTCCGCAACTTTGCTATGTGTCCTGAAACATTAAAAAGTTGTAGTTTTTGCAATCACTAATTAATGTTTCCTATGCAGTGTTTTGAAAGGAAATTTTTTATGGACGCAAGACTGAAATAACCAGCTGCATCCTTCAGTTTCGGCCATTTTTTTTTTTTTTTTATCTTTACTAGCATTACATTCCCTCCCCTATGTTTAATATTTCTTTTAAATTAATTTTTTTTATTTTTTTTTAGTTTTTTATAATATTAAATTTTTTTTAATTCATTAAGATTTAATATTAATGTTTAATTCCCTCCCTTATGTTTAATAAGCATTACATCCCTCCCCTAAAGAGTCACAAGAAAATACGAGACTCTCCCCTCCCACGAGATAAGAAAAAATAAAAAAGGATCACATTTAGATATTGACAAGTTCCTGGTATTACATGCTCCTCCCCCTCCTTCCTGGGGAATCTCTATGGCGGCGTTCATGGCTTCTGTGCATTCGGGTTTGAGTGGCTGAGCACTTGGGTTTATTTAAAAATAAATTGAAAAAATATTTGTTACGTCAAGGTTCATAGTTGTTTTTTTTTTTCCTGTTTATAGTTAATTATTAGTTAGTAGATGAGTTGTATGTACCCACCCAGTCGTAAGTTATATATATATATATATATATATATATATAATATATATATATATATATATTATATATATACTATATATATATAATATATATATATATATTATATATATATATATATATATATATATATATATCTTTCTCGGGAGGGTATTGGAATATTAGTTAAATGTATTTTTGATGTTTAATAAAATGAACTGAACTAAACTTAACTGTGCAAGTTTTTGGTATGTTGATTTTCGTCAGAACTATGATTTTAATCGTCCAACGTATGACGGCAAGTTTGTATTACATTTTCAGATCGAAAACCACGTTGTTAACATGTCAGAAACTTGCGAAAATCTCAAAATGTTGCTATATATTCTAGACCGGTGAATGGTTGGCTCAAAAACTAACAAATCCTATCATCTAAAGGACACCGTAGACGGTCAATCATTTTGATCAAAAGCTTCCGTCAATCAATTGATTAAAGCCTGATTGACCGTCTAGGACCTAGATTGACGCTGAGTCAAGCGTTGATGGTGATCGATAGAAAGTTTGAATGACTCAATCGGTTCCTAGACTGGTCAATCATGCTTTAATCAATTGATTGAGTGAAGCTTTTGATCAAAATGATTGACCGTCTAGGGTGTCCTTAAGTATTTGTCTTTATAGCACTAACCGCAGGTGTAGGTCGGTCGCAAAATTACATGTTCCACGATGAGGCATAGAAGGCTAAGCCTAACATTATCAACCTTTTAGCTCGCACGCCTATTGTCTACTTTTATAATGTCACACGCCCCGCCCCAACTAACCACAGAAAGGTTGCCAAAATAGCGTTTACTTTCTCATTAACGTTTTTTTTTTCACTGGCCAAAAGATCACAAAAGAAAATTATGACAAATTTTGTGACTAGATATGCATTAATTTTTCAGGTTTTTCCTGAGTTCTTACCCCGTATACACCGTTCAAAATGGCCCTATACACCCTCCTCTTGACTCCCGGTGAGCACCTGACTTGCGATGCTTCATGTACTGTCAAGGCATAGGTAGCCTAGGGGAAGGGCAGGGTCATAATCAGAATTTGTTCAGGGACAGGGGGAGGGGTATAAAAAAACTTTCAAAATGCATAACAGATTATTTATATGGATTTTTATTACGTTTTTACGAGTCAGACAAACATTTTTTGGGGAGGGGGTCAAACCCCCAATCCCCCTGGAGACAGCCTTAGGGAAGGTTATCAGAAAATTTTTCAATGGAGGAAAAGTGAATATCGGAAAAAGGCATTTTCCGGTTATTGCCTTCCGAATTTTTTCAGGAAAAATGTCCTTTAGACTCCCCCCTCTATGACGATATGCACCCCGCCACTAAATTAGGACACTAAAGTGAATAAATATCAGCGCTCAGAGAAAACGAGTCATATATCCTCAATGTATCAGCTCCAGCAATGCAATAGGCGTTATGTTGAATAACACTAATTTTACATGAAAACCAAAACCTGAAAATATGTTTTGGGCTTTTTGGCTAGTTATTAGGAGGAAGCCAATTATATTTTTTCTTAGACCATTACGGGAAAAAATATAATAAATAACTATTTCTGTAAGTGGGAAACCTTTTACATGAGTTAGAGCATTGCTGCCCAAGATTCAGAGATTTTTTCTGCAAAGATTAATTTCTTACATTTTCTTTTATGTAACTTGTCTATTTTGATAATTTTCTGACATAATATCCACCCCTCCAAAAAAGCAAACAACTCTTGCATAAGTGTCAAAGCGGATACCCCTGATAAGGATTTTAGCCAGGATATTTTTTTCGTAGGTGGGAGGTTAGGCTACAAAAAAAACTTTAAAAATGCATTAAAAATGTATTTATACGCCTTTTTCTGTTGTCACGAGTTGAAACTTTTTTAGGAGGGGTTACACCCTCTCCTAGATATGGCCTTGTCTCTGATTAAAAACCCGTCTTTAGCTTCAAAAGAGGAAAGGGGAGGGGAATAAGGCGGGAAATACAATAATATTAGATATTTGCGTGCACTAGCCAATATTATGCAGATATCAGAGAATTACGACGACTACTACTACTACTACTAGCAACTCACTGTAGCACCAAGTCGCCTAAGGCAAACACAGCTAAGGCAGGTAGCACTCTCCTCCTCCACCCCAATCTATTCAAATCCTCTCTCTTTACATTCTCCCAACGGACTGTCAACATCCTCGACTGTCCCTTCGTCTTGCACCACTTGGGCCCTCAGGGCCTTACAGTTCCATTTTGCCTTAATCTTTCCTTGCAACATCCTTCCATCCCAAACAAGGACGACCCGCTTTTCATTTAGCTTTAGACAGCTAGCCGAAAAGGACAATCATTGGCAACGTCCTTCTTCATCCGCAGTACGTGCCGTACTTCGGATGACGTGCCGTACTGCTGGCCCAAGAAGCCAAGCTTCTTGGGCCAATAATTTTTCTTTACGTTTGTAATAGAGTCTAGCATTATAAAATGATTGATGATTGATTTATAGCCCTAGAAAGAGAGATTGAACCACATCTTTCGTATAGCCTAATTTTTGAATACAATTATCCTTATCCTTATCTCAGTTCACAGTTGGGTACCCAAGACAGTCCGTAGCCTAAGCAATTTCTCTTGAAAATATCTAGCAAATCTTCATCCGTTTTCAGAGTGCCAACCTTTCAGAACCATACTTGACCACTGTCATCACTGTACTTCCAACATTCTAACCTTGGTTATCAGACTTATCTTCCTGTTCTTTCAAACTTTTCTCAACTGTGAAAAAACACCCTAGGCTATTCTACTTTTAACATCTTCACTGCCCTCAACGTCTTTACTAATAATACTACCAAGGTCAGTGAAGCTGTCCACTAGATCGATCTTTTTGTTACCCAACGTCACCTTTGCATCTTCACTTATTCCTAGCCTTAGTGACTTAATCTTCTTAACATTAATTTTCGAACCTATTCTAGCACACTGAACTCGCGAAAGTCCATTCATTTTGCTCACACTTTCATCAAGGATGCTTAAATCATCAGCATAATGTAAGTCCAGGAAAGCTTTGTTTAGGGTCAAGAACTATTGTTTAATGTTGTTTCACAACGCTGTTAATACTCACAAATAGGCTCTAAATGGTTATTAAGACATTGCAAGAACAATAGAAGTTGCTCAATGTTCTGTTTCTTAGATTTTTAGTTGATCATCGTCTTTATTATCTTGATTATTGGATAGATAGGGGTTTCTCAGCCACTACTCTATACAGAAGGTTCCGCAAAAAAGAGGGCCGCTATTACAGACGAATATGCTCTGCATATCCTTAAGAAATGTAATTTGAAGATCGACGGAGAACAGGTGTGAAGAGATCCGGGGACCGTGATTCTTCAAAAGTTTATATTTTAATATAGACTTTAATACAAAATAGTTTAGTATAAACGTGATTCATAAAAATTCTCAAAAATAGAATCGCATTAGACTGAACTCAAGGCTAAGAAAATTTTTCCTGGTTGATGTTCAGGCAAAACCGTTTCCTCATAACCAGTTTGAGATAAGTCTTATTACAATAAAACACCTCAAAAAACGCATTAAAAATTTGTTTTATATGCATTTTTGTTACACTTTACGAGCCGAACAAAAAATTGGGGGTGTGGGAGAGGGCTCCCCCCTGGATAAGACCTTGATACAAAGTTGCAACATATTTTTCGCAAAAATTCGAGTTTAGGGAGCTTTTTACTATTTTAGAAACTAGTTGAGTTAGGAGAATGAAACTTTCAGGAATGAATCCGTGAAACTTTCAGGAATGAATCATACCAAAAACATACCACGGAAGTAATTGTCAAATTGCTAAGTCTATTCATTTTTCTAGGGCTTAGAAGATTGCATACCAGACAAATTTATCTACATGCTGATAAAAAATTAATTTGAAAATTATTGATATTATAATTATTTTGTAATTAAAAAAATACCTTAATTTTGGGTTTCAATCTCTTTTTCATTGGCTTTACTTTTTGAAAATGCAATTGCTGTTATTTCAATAAAATTTTAAGCCATTTGACGGTTTTTTTTTCAAAATTCAAAAATAGGTTTACAGATCTTTAAAATTTAATAAATTGGGATTGAGCAAAGACATGAGGCTCAAAAGCACTTTTTCTCTGGTCTCATTCGAGCATAAAGCCTATTTTGCAAGGTTTCACTTTTATATAACATAAAAAATAGTAAAGGTGATCAAGGTCAGTGCATTCTGGAGGAATAGAGAATTGTGCTAGGCACTTCAAAATGCCTCCCCGAGGCAAGGCCCGTAACCAGAGGGGGAGGAGGTTAGGGGGGTTTGAACCTCCTCCCCCCGAAATATTTTTTTGACTTGTACTAACGTAACAAAAATGGATACAAACAAATTTTGTATGCGTTTGTGAGGTTTTTTTGTGTAACCCTTCCCCCGAAAACAATCTTTGAGTAAAACCCCCTCTGAAAAATAAATCCTGGGTACGGCCTTGCTACGAGGCATGTTTTTGGGCTTGGATTCCTTCCTGAAAGTTTCATTCACCTAGCTCAAATAGTTTCCATGAGAACAAGAAGCCCCTAAACTAGAACTGTATCATGTTTTTTCTTATCCCCAGTGACATATTTATATGGACCAAGAGCTGGAGTAGGTTTTTTCTCAGGGGCAGGGGGGTTTTACACTTTGCTCCCCCCTGCCACACCATCAATACTGTAAATATTAAAATTTTTGCCAAGAAAAATTTAAGGTTGTTTCATCCCTCCCCCCTGGGCGTGCCACCCGGGGCACTTGCCCCGTTTAGCCTCCTCCTACATCTCGCCCTGTACGCACCTGCAGACGCATATACATAAATTTTTCTACGGAGGGGGAGCGGGATAAATTTGAAAAAATGATATAGAACTATATCATTATATTGGAATAGGACTGTTTTCGCTGTAAGAATCAAAAACTCGTAAAATATGTGCCAGAAGCAGGGGCGGCTCCAGGATTTTTTTTTAGAAGGGGGGGGGCAAAATAGGTTGATCCGATAAACTTGCGTTAGGAGCAAGTTTAATTAATGCAATATTGCATTAATTAAGTAAATTACACTACTTTAGACTACGCTAGGGGGCGCCCCCCTTGCCCCCGGATCCGCCACTGGCCAGAAGTATTCTCTAAAACAGAGAAAGACGGAGCGTTTAAAAATGGAACTTTCATATCCCTGCACAATAGCAACTGAAATGATATCCATGGCGCATATATTTGAAAAAAAACTAAGGTGCTAAATCTTCCTTGATAATAGGGTAAAAACATAGCTTCATGGCTCCTTTTCTAAAAACCGTTGGGTGTCCCTATCGCATATCTTCGAAAATAAAAAATAAAACTTACTGACGTACCAAAGCCAAATTTAGAACATAATGTAAGATTTCGAATGGTGCACCACCATTCTGGTGAATCCACAGTCATCCTTGGTTAATTCCGTACAATTCACACAGCCACTTGGTTAGCTCACAACAACTAAAAGTCAACTAAAAAACCTACTACAAGGTCTATAGTAGCGTTTAACTATTAATTAAAAGATAATAAGCAAAAATTCACCTGTCTACCCGGTGCTTACGTGTCTTGAATTTAAATGTATTCATAATTTGAAAGTTTTTTTTTTTTTGTATCGGTAGCTACTAAATAGGGATTCCAAAGGTTGAACTGAGATCAAATGAAAGAAGACACGCAGATAATTTAAAAACATAAAATGTGGAATCGAACTTGGGAAAAATAAAATCAACATTCACAGGTACTTTCAAACAAACTTCAACAAGTCATAAAATGTGGTTAAATGGGAACTTCCAGGAAGGGTGTAAAGAGGGACAATAAATATATTGGAATGGAAGAGGTGCGTGCGTAGCTGTCTTAGCTTCAGGCGGCTTGGTGCTGAGGTGAGTTGTTAGTAGTAGTAGTAATAAAACATGGAGCGAAGCAGGGGCGGATCCAGGATTGTTTTTTAGGGGGAGGGCAAAATAGGTTGATCCGATAAAGTTGCGTCAGGATCAAGTTTAATTAACGCAATCTTGCGTTAATTAAGTAAATTAGATACTTGTGTATTATACCCACTCTTTTATATACTGCTAGTTTGGTTAATGGTAATGAAATAAAATAAAATAGGATGAATATAGAATAGTTTAGAAACAAATTTGGGCTATATATTTGCATATTAGGGGGATGGTGGGTAAAAAAAAGATAAAAAAAGACAGATAACCGATTATAATGGTCTATTAACAAAATTACAATAATTACATGTTACAATTAAGCGCCCAGAACGTTATTATGTCTTCGAGAATCGGTGTAAAATTATCTCTACCTTCACACTTCACTTTCGCATGCCACATGTGCTCGGCCAAGTAAGTTGATAAATGTTGGCTCTAACAACTCGACTCTAACAACTGTTTTATGATCGGGTATCTCTCCCGTATCTGTCCCGGTAACTGCCGCGTCTTATTTGACATATATAAAAGAGTGGGTATAATGCACAAGTACCGTAAATTACACTACTTTAAACTACGTTAGGGGGAGGCGCGCCCCCTCACCCCCTGGATCCGCCACTGGAGGGAGGACGGGAGAATAGATTGTTTTTATATAAAGAAGAACAGTTTTTTTACCATATTCAAGCAGAGGATGCAACATGGGCGCCGGCAAGGGGACAGGGGGGGGAATGGCCCCCTGGAAATTTGGGACTCTAAAGTAATTATAAAGAAACCAAAGAAAAGATAGCAGAATAGGGAAAAAACCATGGAAATGTTTTGTTGCTCCATTGTTGGCTGCCTGCCAATAGATTTGACCGATAATAAGGAAAATATAAGTTCTAATTTGTGACTGAGTTACCCCTAACCAGTTTTCCCGCGAACATTTTTTCTATATGATTTAGTTGGAGCAAAAAAAAAGAAAAAAATCGTCATAGAAAAAAATTTCGTCAGAAAAAAAAAATCGTCATAGTAATGAATGGTAAGTAAATAACTATCCTTGTCAATAACAAAAGTATAAGAGCTTAACTATTGATAACATTCAGCCCAAGAGTCAGCTTTTTATGGTGATCTTAAATATGCATTTGTTTATTAGTAATTAGTGCAGTTATTTAGAACTCAAGAAACTTCGTATAATTATAGAAAACACAAGGAAACAACTTAATAAGGGGCAATTTCGGTAAGAGCTGGCGGCGGGAGGGGTTAAACCCTGAACCCCTCTTAGCCCCTTAGCACAGCCTAGCAAAAGTGTATTCCTATATATAATATATATATATATATATATATATATATATATATATATATATATATATATATATATATAGATATATATATATATATATATATATTATATATATATATATATATATATATATATATATATATATATATATATATATATATATATATATATATATATATTCGTATGTAAGAATATTAGCCAAAAATTTCAATTTGAAAAAATGGCTTCTATGAATATAAAATTTAAAAAAAATCATAAATAAATAATCATCATCAAATTAAAAAAAAAAGTAAAGCTTGTAAACACTTCTAGTCTATATATTTCAATTCTAGTTATATAATTGTCATTATATTTTAACATAACCATACTACAAAGCATCTATTAACAAGTCCGTGAGCGTTTTTCTCGTCATGCTTAAATTTGAAAGAGAAACAAATTAAAAATAAACATTGGTTTGACTAATTATTTTTCGCTGTCCCTTTTTCAATCTTTTTATATTTGCCTTTAAGGCGGCAACTAAATACTAAAAAGGTTGCCTCGTATTTATTTAACTTTCACACTGAACCGTACTTGAAAAGTTTTATCCGTAAAAATAATTTTCAGACAAGCGAAAAATTTTGAGTAAACATTAATGGATTACGTAAAACCTACTGAAAAACCAAAAGAAAAACGAGATAAGTAACTTCCTTCTTTGAAGATGTTTCCCAGGATTTTGACGTATTTTTGAATCGCGAGTCTCGTTCTACGTGGCCTTTTTAACTTAAATAATTTCTTAGATCACACCTTTTCCTTTTTTCCAACAATTTTTCTGTGTCTATGTAATTTTTTTCCCCTTTTTATCCCGTGCATAGAAAAAAATTTATCAAGTTAAGCACTCAAACATACTGTACTGGGAAAAGTAAAGCCCAGAAAGTTTTTGGAGGAAGCCCTAAAAAGTTCTTGGAACTACTTGAAAACAATCATAAAGACTAACCTCATTTTTATAGGTGCATTGCTTCACTTTGCCCCCCCCCCCCTTATGGATGAGTACACAGCCCATTACCCCCCCCCTTTCCGCCCAATGATAATTCCCATTGTATTTTAGAAAACGAACGGTGAACGCTAACATTTCACAAAGGCGAGCGCTACACAAACGACGCCAATTAGTAAATTATAGTGAGAATATACAGTGGGACTGTATATTTCTTCACCAGTAAGGGGGCGGGGGAGCGAATTACTGCGGCTTTAAAAATAAGACAAGTGAGTGTTTATGGTTGTTTTGAGTAGCTACCAGAATTGTCTAGGCCTTCCATTCAAGTTATCCCCTATGATCTTCACCTTTATCCATGCGTGGTTTTCGTTATTACGGGTTCGTATTCAAAGTGATTGTAATCTTTCTTTTTTTCTTACAAAAATAATTTCTTTGAGTAAGCTGCCTTTTATTGATAATTGAAATTAAACGGTAATATATAAGAACGGACAAAACTTTTGATTTAGACAGTGAAAAACAGTTTAAAATACATATTGTAATAAAAAAAAACCAAATATTTTGGCTTTCCCTCCAGCAGCCATTATCAATGAAAACAAAAGGTGAAAAAACTAGACTAAAAGCTTCATATATACAAGAAAATAAAATGACGAGATGAAAAAAACGGTGTACAGCAAAAGGGAAAAAGAATAACAGAGGAAAGTCATATGTGATAAACTACATATGTAGCTCATATTCTGACGAGATGAGAAAACAATGACAAGATGGCGAAACTGACGAGATGGAAAAACGCTGTACAGCAAAAGGAAAAAAAGAATAACAGAGGCCACTCATATGTGATAAACTGTATATGTATCTCATATTCTGACGAGATGAGAAAACGCTGCCAAGATGGCGAAACTGACGAGATGGAAAAACGCTGTACAGCAAAAGGAAAAAAAGAATAACAGAGGCCACTCATATGTAATAAACTATGTATGTAGCTCATGTTCTGACATAATTAGCTATAGACAGGGCGTCAATACACAGATTTGTATTGGAGGGGGGGGGCAAATTTTTTTCCCCAAAATCAAGTGGTATACGACTTTGTAAACAAAAATACAAAAAAGAGAGTATTTTCAACGAAACTACCCCAAAAAAGTATTTCCAAAATCTAGAGGGAAGAATTTTCACCCTTACCAATTGACTCCTTCGACTGTAAAGAGTGGTTATGACTCGAGCTCCACTTGATGACATTTAATTCCCCCCTTTCCCTTTATTTGCATTTTTTCACCTTTTAAGATTTTAGTATCTTTTTGAACAGCTTGCTATTTTAAATTCATAAAAAAAACATGCAAATTTATTAATTAAAAAATATATTTGAAAAACCAAAGGAGCAGCCGCAAAGCTGCTAGGGTCCGTTGGGTATTTCTATAAAATACATCCTAGAGATAATAACTTTTAAATGACCGCATTTGAGTTGTCAACATACATAGCTATAAGTTATGACAATTTAGTAACAATTTATTTAAATTCATCAAACGAGAAAGTTTGATAAATGGTTGTGAAAGTCAAATTTACAGCAAGCCAATGGACCAATACAAATTACTTGTTTTAATTAGCTCCTCATGTTAGTTGGTTACGCTTATTTTATGTCAATTTGCTGATATGTTTTAATACTTGACCCAAAGGAATAGTATATTCATCGCTTTACCGGGGTCTCACAAGGTTCAAAACTGTAAGCGCCACACAAGGTTGCAGCCACCGTGGGTTCAACAAAGCCCACCAATGAACTAAAACAGTATACTTAACCTTAAATAGCTTCCCATGTCAAATCTATACGCATATTTTTATGCCAATTCACCTATGAGACCGAGTACCTGATCAAAGGAAATAGGATATTCAGGGTTTTACATGGATATGATAAGATTCCAAAACTACAAGTGCCACAAAAGTCTGCCACTGTCTGGTATCATTGGAAACATGGATTTCAGCACATTTTCATCGAGTTTCTAATATCAGAAATTATTATCTGAAGAGCCAAACTAGATATTAACAAACAGAAGATAGGGTTGAACGTCTGACCCAAGTGAACAGAGTCTGGAGACAATTTTGACATCTCGTGTTCTAACTTACCTCTTTTGAAATTTAAAAACTGTACGTGTCATGGTGGCCGGCGTTTACCCCCCCCCCCAGGTGATTACCCCCCCCCCCGTAAAATACTCCCGGGGTATTTTCGTCGAGGGAGTATTTTCCGCAGGGGGGGAGGGTGAATAGGTGTTATCTTATCGATTATAAAGGACTCATAAAGATGATTTTAATACCCTTCTACAAAAAAAAACAACGGTCTGATTGGTTGAATGAAAAAACATGTCTAGCGAGTTGCTACCGAGGGGGCGCCAACTTTCACAAATCACGTAATCAAGGTGGCGCGTGGCCAAAGTGTGGCAAGTGGTTTGAAACTATGCCAAGTGCTGCGAGGACTATGCCAAACGTTGCGGGGCCAGTGTCACCTGTTGTAAAATTATGTGGGATATGCAGCCCTTCGAGATGTAAACCGTGTAGCGGCAATAGGGTGACCTCTCGGTCGTTCAGACAATGTTGTGATCTTTGTGATCGTTGTGATCTGTCCAGTTGGGCTTATTCTTCATCTCGTTTGACCGAATTCAGATTTTTTTTTTTTCTAACGGTGTAGTATGTCTGCATTCAATCCGACGTGTGAAATATGGCTCACAAATACTTACCTTCAAGTATCGTATAATGGTTTACATTTGGCTAAACTATATTCTAAAGTTGTCCGCTGCCCAAAATAATATCTTGGCATATACCCGTGATTATGTTCTTGAAATTACGTATAGTACAGTATGATGGTTTGCCCAATTTTAAAAGATGGATTGCACCAGGTGGCACAAACCATCCGTGGCGGGAATATGCCATGGACGCTGCAAAGTATGTATATAAAATCGACGTGGTTTGGCGGGGGCCATTTTTGTGGAACAAGTGACTCTCCAATATGTTTACCAGGTGGCAGAGAGTAGGCATCTCCCTGATTCACTATTACACCAAAGTCTTAGGATTAAAATTCTTTATCCAAAAAAGGTTGAGCAACCCTAACTCAACCAGAATCATCCACTACTCCTACCGACAAACTATACCGTGTTTGGCAAACCAACGCTTGATCTATACGTGACAAAAATAATAAATACGTTAAACACGCACGATTTTCCACATTGGTTGATCCTATTCAACATGAAAGCCCGGTTCCTGCCTTAAACTAGCTCTTTTTCTTTTAATCAAGACTTACGAAAAAAGTATAAATTTTTTACGCAAAATAAAAATATCATTCTATTAGTTTAGGAAATATCTATAAACAAATTACGGACCATTGAACCATTTAGGGGCTATACTTAGCCGAAAATGGCACACTTAGCCAAAATTCAGGTGGAAGGTGTGTATCAGAACAGATTTCTGGAGGAGGTATCTGTAACCAAGACTGAATTCAAGGAGTTTCTAGTTTGATTACTTCCCTTAAAGTGTGCCGAACTCAATAAAAGAACTTATTTTCCATTACTCCCAGAACCAAATGCCTTGAACTTTCGTCTAAATCTAAATCGTGGATACAAACCCTTATGACCCCCCCCCCCTCCTATTCATTATTATTACTAAATATCCAATTTCTTTGGGTAAATATATACCAAATCATATTATTGAGTTAGGAATAAAGTGAATACACCATTCGATGCCTTTTTTATGCTGATTACGAATATAATAATCATTTCTATCGGAAATGAATTTTAGCCCCCCCCCCCCTATATATGCCAATTCAGGGTATATATTTCTACATTAGGAGGGTGGGGATAAAGTTTAAACTTACCTCCCATTTACATCAGAAACAAAATTTGCCCCCCCCCCCCTAATCTAGAAATATATACCCTGAATTGGCATATATAGGGGAGATGGAATTCATTTCCGATAGAAATGATTATTATATTCGTAATCAGCATAAATAAAGGCATCGAATGGTGTATTCACTTTATTCCTAACTCAATAATATGATTTGGTATATATTTACCTTTCTTTGTAAGTACCGGTCTTTACGCAATTTGTGTGGGAGAAATCAAAATTTTTTTTAGAAGCACCAAGGAGGAGTTATGTAGAGTTTTGCCTTTCTCACTCCCCTCCTTCGCTGCTAATTTTTATTGACATAAAAATAATTTAAAAAAGTGCTTTCATGGACTCAATTTAGGTCTAGTCATATCCAAACCGCTAAAATATATAATCTAATTAAAATAAAATATTACAATAAATATAATTAAATTGGATAAATAAATAACCAATTCGTTAATCTTGACAACGCTCTTTGTCCGTAAAAGTTCGAATGTTAACAAACTTTTGATTTCCAAAAACAACTACACCTTCAAAGGAAAACTATGCTTTCTTAAGCTCTTTGTCCCCATAATTTCTTCTTGAATTTACATCCATTTTTTTTTTCTAATTTCACACCCGCTACTGCCAAAGTCTGCATTCTACGTACGGGAGGTCTTTTTCGAAAAAAAAAAAGAGTTGCGGATTTTCCCTAATTTTCAAAGATATAGATAGTCCTGTAAGTATCCACTTCATCAGTTAAAACAAACGTTAAGATTTCATTTTTAATGTCCTTGGTATTCAATTGTGGCTCTGCTGATACAAAGCGTTTTTATAGCGTTTTCTGCCCTTGGTCTGGTAAAAATATTACCAAACTGGTTTGAAATAAAACGTCGTTATTGCGTTTTCCACAAATAGTTTGGTAAAAATGTTATACGAAACGTCGTATTTAAAATAGCAAGCTGTTCAAAAAGATACTAAAATCTTAAAAGGTGAAAAAATGCAAATAAATGGAAAGGGGGGAATTAAATATCATCAAGTGGAGCTAGAGTCATAACCACTCTTTACAGTCGAAGGTGTCAATTGGTAAGGGTGAAAATTCTTCCCTCTAGATTTTGGAAATACTTTTTTGGGGTAGTTTCGTTGAAAATACTCTCTTTTTTGTATTTTTGTTTACAAAGTCGTATGCCACTTGATTTTGGGGAAAAAATTTTGCCCCCCCCCCCCAATACAAATCTGTGTATTGACGCCCCTGTTTATAGCTAATTATGTCAGAACATGAGCTACATACATAGTTTATTACATATGAGTGGCCTCTGTTATTCTTTTTTTCCTTTTGCTGTACAGCGTTTTTCCATCTCGTCAGTTTCGCCATCTTGTCAGCGTTTTCTCATCTCGTCAGAATATGAGATACATATACAGTTTATCACATATGAGTTTCCTCTATTATTCTTTTTTCCTTTTGCTACACAGCGTTTTTTCATCTCGTCATTTTCGTCATCTCGTCATTGTTTTCTCATCTCGTCAGAATATGAGCTACATATGTAGTTTATCACATATGACTTTCCTCTGTTATTCTTTTTCCCTTTTGCTGTACACCGTTTTTTCATCTCGTCATTTTATTTTCTTGTATATATGAAGCTTTTAGTCTAGTTTTTTCACCTTTTGTTTTCATTGATAATGGCTGCTGGAGGGAAAGCCAAAATATTTGGGTTTTTTTTATTACAATATGTATCTTAAACTGTTTTTCACTGTCTAAATCAAAAGTTTTGTCCGTTCTTATATATTACCGTTTAATTTCAATTATCAATAAAAGGCAGCTTACTCAAAGAAATTATTTTGTAAGAAAAAAAGAAAGATTACAATCACTTTGAATACGAACCCGTAATAACGAAAACCACGCATGGATAAAGGTGAAGATCATAGGGGACCACTTGAATGGAAGGCCTAGACAATTCTGGTAGCTACTTCAAAACAACCATAAACACTCACTTGTCTTATTTTTAAAGCCGCAGTAATTCGCTCCCCCGCCCCCTTACTGGTGAAGAAATATACAGTCCCACTATTTATTCTCACTATAATTTACAATTGGCGTCGTTTGTGTAGCGCTCGCCTTTGTGAAATGTTAGCGTTCACCGTTCGTTTTTCTAAAATACAATGGGAATATAAAATTGGGCTGTGTACTCATCCATAAGGGGGGGGGGACAAAGTGAATCCCTTTTAACTCTAAAAGAAGACACTAGAACTTTCAATTTCTGATCGAATAATCCCTCTCTTAAGTTTCTACAGCCACCCTTCTATACGAAGTGGACCGGGAAAACACTTTCTACCAAGTATCTCCTGTTGGAGGCATCTGAGAGTCAGAGACGATTATTCCGATCTGAAGAGGCTAAATATAGGACTGTCTAGACCCTAATACTTCCTCTCCCTCCTTTTTGATGTTATTGCGGCGTACGCAGATACAGATACGTGACAAGAATTTTCACGTTCAAGTAAAATATTTAACGTATTTACAACGAGAGCTACACCTAGTCTCTCCAATGACTCCGGCGTCAAATAGAATTTCTGATTGTCTCTGAAGCTTGCAGCTGTAACAATGTCTTCCCACTCCCACCTCACTCCCGTTGTAAACAGGCATTGAAGTTTCGGCTAGAGTATATTTTTGGGTCTTCCTCTGTGGCATGAGCTTTCGAGAAGCTAATAGAATCTTGATTTGGAGATTCTGCAATTACCCATGCACAGTATTGGTCCAAGGTAACTCTATGAAGTCTACATACTTGACTTCGAAAAATCTGACAGAAAATCATCTCATGCAAACTTGATTCTTTAAGTCGGGAACTCCAGACAAAATAAAAAGATGACTTCCGAATTCAAATCAAGGTTTATTCTAATTTTGCGCTTAATTCCTGTAGACTGAATTTATCTAAACAAAATGAATAGAAATAAATTAACAAAATAGTGCATGAAAAGCTCTCGACAAGCTGACCATGACTTAGCACACTTCAAAAGCAGTATTTAACAGCGTCATATTAGCTATTCTTTTTGTTCTGTTGATCAGAGAATCAACATCTGTTGCAAATGTCTGTCAAGCACGGATCTTAAAGGCTCACTAGATGTATTTGGGTCTATATTTAGTGGGAAATTATGAGTATCATAGTGAAAGTTGTTTCGTGACACATATTTCAAGTTTTTGTTCAACAATTCCTTAGAAAATAACACTTGAACATATACTGTGGGGTAACCGGTGGCTCATTCACATGTATGTACTATATCAGCATGTACCATAGTTTAGTATATGTACTAGAGCATTGAAGTATGTACATGTATGTACAATATCACGCATGTACACAGGTTTTTTTAAGGGAGGGGTTAACAAAAAGAAATTCCACGGGGGAGGCGGGCAATAAAAAACTAGATTTGAGTGAAAAACTCGAATTAGGAGTGCCCAGAAATTAAAGAGAATTTATGATTTAAGGGGAGGCAAAGCCCCCTCCCCTTTGTAAGTTCCTGTACTGTATGGATATATTTAGTTATACTGAAGGAGGCGGGGGTCAAGTTCTAATGAGAATTTGTAAGCATAATAGACTTCGTTTATTCTTTAGTACCTAATGTTATACGTTATGATCTGAAACGGTTTATGATTCGAAGTCAGGTGTGTTTTCGCTGCTTTAATATTATCATACCATATATTTGAATGTGACCACTTTTAAAATAGCACTGCATGTGGAGCAAGACCGTATCCAGAGGGCCTATGGGATTTTAACCCCCCCCCCCAGAAATTTTTGTCCTACTCGTAAAAATGTAACAAAAATGCATATAAACAATTTTTTATACGTTTTTAAGTTTTTTTATTGTAATTCCTCCCCCCCCCCCCCCCCCCGACTAAAATACTCGGTCCACCTTATCAATGGAGAGAAAATTTTCCTCTCAAAAGCTGAATAACTTTGTTATTACTGATCTACAATAAAAATTTAAAACATACACACATAAGCGAGCAAATACAATTTTAATCTGACAACCAAAACACCTTCTCACACCTTTAAACATTTGTTCAATCTCATTTGTTTTTAATTTCCCGACATTAGAAATGCTTAAGAATTTAGTGCCTTTTTTGGATAATTTAGAATAATTTTTAGATCTGATCAGTTAAAACTTTCTTATTAAATATATATTTAACTACTTTTACTACTTAGTGCCTATTAGAGTAAGAGTACTTTTAACTATATATTTTCCAAATATCTAGGTACTGTTGTGACAAGGCACTATTCTGACACATGGGCGCTTCCGAATATGGAAGATATGCTATGTTTTCCAGAAGAATTTTCTAACATTTGACCAGTCCGTCTCAAAACGGACGATAGACCAGTTTTTTTGTAGAGGACTTACAACCAGAATCGGAACATTAAACCTCCTGACACTTGCGAAACCAGGAAAGAATATCCTGTACCTCCGCAAAACAAAGCGATACAAGTGAAATATCATTGGTCTCTCAGAAACGCATCTACCGGGTAACAGCTAAGAACAGATAGGAGACACAACCCTCATACTCTCTGGCAGGCAAGATGGAGAACACGGGCAAGGAGTCGGCTTTTTGCTGACGAGAACAGCAAGGAAATTTCTAGTGTCTGCCTCGGATAGATTGATGCTGATCCGACAAAAAGTAAGTTCAGCAACGTCTTTCAACCTCTCAACCTCTCTCTAGTGCAGGTAGTTCTAGTGCAGGTCGAACGAGGAGTCTGAAAAGACTTTTACTCTCAGCTTCAGAGCCTATCATGTTGACACCATTCCACAGAAAGACTTTGTTATAATCCTTGGAGACTTCAATGCCATCTTGGGAAATGACAACAGCGGAAACGAAGATATTGCGGGCAAATTATGAAATCGGACAAATTAACAGCAGAGGAGAGCGACTCATTGATTTTTGTCGAGACAATGACATCTTTGAAACAAATACAATGTTCAAACACCGGCGAAAGAAGAAATTCACTTGGTGGTCCCCTGATGGAAGGACTGCCAACATGATTGATTATATACTAGTATCTAACCGATCGAAATCTTCGTTCAAACACAGTGACTCTCTCGGGTGGAGATTTCGACCGTGATCAGAGCCTCCTTATGTCAGGTCAAGAAAATGTTATGTCAAGAAAATTTTAGTGCAATGCCGCTTCCTATGGCTAATATAAAAGGAATTTTTTACAATGGCTAGGCTGGGTTTTACGGATACATTTTGGGCAAACATTTTTCTCTATGGATAGCACCATTTTAAAAAATGATCAGTTTTCCATAAAAGTCAAGAGCATATTTGAGACTAAAGACCAGCAGATATTAGCGTGGTGTCCAACCACAAACGAACCTACGAGGAAGAAATCACTTTGAAGAAAGACAAAATCTAATACCCAAACAAGGGCAGAACTTTCACCCTTACCCCTGGCCACTTACATTTGGGGCACTTACCCCTGGCCACACTTTTCATGTCTCCCCCAGAGGCCCATTTCTTAGGCCTTTGATCGTTTTAATAAAAATGGATATTATATAATTTTGATCAGATGCCTTGTGAGGTCGGTGACACCAAGGCAAAATGATATATTGGTAACGAGTTTCCTCTCAATCGACTGTGCCCCCCTCCAAAAAAAGACTTTTATTTGATTTTTATCTGCGGTCAAATGAGCTATCTCTCAATTCTCTACAACCATCCGTTCAAAAAGATTTTTGACCTCAAGCTTAAAAACTTCTAATTTTTACTTGCCAAACGTTTGAGATATATAAACAAAAATGAATTCAAATGTATATTGCTCCAATAAGATAATGGCTTCAGCCAGCCTTTGAGTTTATTTTCAAATACATAAAAATAACTGCCTTCTAAGTTCACAACTAAAAAAAGAACGTATATACTTGGCAAACTATATGAAAAAAAAATTCTTTTTTTAAATAGGCCTACTCAATATTCTAGAAAGGGGGAGGAGGGAGCACTTACCCTACAGCTTTCCCTCCTGTTGTGTCTTTTACAACCCCCTTGAAATACTTTCCCTCTTAGTTCACACCTAAAAAAAAAGCCCTAACTCCTACCTTTTCGATAAAGTGTCTCTTCCAGACCCAAAACACCTACAACGTACAAAAAAACTTACAAAACGTAAAAAAAAAAAAAAAAAAAAAAAAAAAAAAAAAAAAAAAAAAAAAAAAAAAAAAAAAACACGTAAAAACTCGACAAATTAAAAGGAATGCACAATGACTTATTGTATTATCTATATATACCAGAGAAATATCTGCCAAAGACCCCGCCTCCTTCTCCTTTACTGTCTTTCGAAAAACCCTTAACTTTTGCCTTCTCAGTTAATAACTTAAAAAAACACGTAAAATCTTTATTTTTAAAATTTCAATTTTCGAGAGGGAGGAAATTTGTTGAAGAGCCCCAAGTGACTTAAAATTTTTTCAAACCCTTTAAAGTACTTTTCTCAGCCAAAAAAAAAACTGACTGAATAAGTGTTATCCTATTTAATCATTTATTTTCCCCTCGATTGTTCTATGGATATTGTGCTGGTTCTCGCCGTTTCTCCTTAATGTTTGGCAAAAACATAAAGCTCACTTTCATATTTTGCATTTTTGGAGTATTAATATGGAAACAATAATTTAAATTTTCCTTGTTCTTCTGCTATCTAATTTTGATTTTCAATAGGTTTTTATTTTGTTTGTCAAAACTTAACAATCAACTTCTAATATATCAAACCGAAGGCATTCAGTTTAGCTATTTTTCAGCCACATAGTTTAGCTATTCCCATTATAAGTTAAGATGCTGCCGCTGTCTTGTCAAGGGAAGGATAATTTAAGATATTCACTTCGGCCTTGGAAATGACATAAAAACAACACTTTTAGTGTAAGTTCATCCAGAAACATCCTGCCTGACATCTATTTGAATATTTCCAATTTAGATAGATGGTGCTGTGTTAGTGACAAGGAATACTGCAAATACTAGATTTTCCCCTAAATTTATCTTCTGTTTTTCATTCATCTGGGTTTACAAGTTCCTATGTCCAACTTTACATAAAAACTTACAAAAAAGAATATTAAAAAAGACCGTAAAAAGCTCGTGGATATACTATAGATAATAGAGAATATATAATGCGGATAATAATATAGAAAATGCTTTACGAGATCTTAAACGGTATACTTCAAGCATATTAGTCACAATTACTATCCTTCAAAACAGTGGCTCCAATCAGAGGAAAGGGGCAGGGGACATTTACCCCCCCCCCCTCCCGAATCCAAAAAATCCTTTTTGGGTTATTTCCATTGGAAAAAACCCTTTATTTTGGTGTTCTCAATGAAAAAAAACACTTCCCCTCGATTTTGAAGAATAAAATTTGACCCTCCCCCTACAATAAAATATGAATTGGCAACACTGCTTACCAATGTCCAATCGAAGGTAATTCAGTCCTATCAAACACATTCTCTGTTAATTTCTTGCATGTTTTCTAATCAAAAGAAAATTAAACGTTTTCTAGATCTTAACCACCAAACGGATAATTACCATCGATCCCCTCTTTTCATCACCACCATCATCAATGATTACATAATTTGGTAAAATTCTAGACAGGCTACCTTCTGCTACCTTGGAAAGTGGTTAAGTTAGTGCAATGAAACTTTCAGGGGTGGATCTCCAGACTAAAGTATGTCCCACGAAAGTATTTACCGGGGACATTATTTACCGGGAAAGTATTTACCATAAAGAAACTTTATGGGGCTGTTCCATAAACTATGAAACAGCTCTGAACGTTGTGAACAGAGCGATTTAGCACTGTGCACCAAAGCTGGCTTTGCAACAGTTCTACGTGGTTGATGTCCTTTGTACACGACTTACTTCTCGTCTATTTAAGGAGAGATCTTCTTGTAAAAATTATCCTACTAATATAACTTTCTAACATAAGAAAGTCGTGCTTGACTTCGTGCAGAGATGGTATAGCTGCCCCCCCCCCTAATCAATCTCATATTTCTATTTTCTCCGTTGAATTGTAACAGATACAACAAATAAACTTCATTAGAACTTCCCTCTCCATGAATCGCTTGCTTCGCTTTTAGCTCATCTGCAAATTTGCGTTTTCTTGTATCTTTTCTTGACGACTCCTTTCTCCTCTGACAAAATAAAAATCTACTTTAAAACTTTTTAACTGTATATGTAATTACTGTATACATATATGCGTATATACGACATTCTAGCTGTATAAAAATCTATTGTAGACTATTTAGCTGTTCAAAGCGATTTAAGGAAATTGCCTTGCATACAGCTAAATATGAAGGCTAGAAGGGGCAAATCACAAAAATTATGGGAGGGGGCGAGAATTGTTTTAGTGAAGATACATAAAAGACATTTTTTTTTTAAACTAAGAGGGGTGGGCATTTTCGTATCTTTTTTTTTTGAGATTTAATAAAACTTACATTATTAGAAAGTGTAATTCTTATTTTTCGATTAAATGGAGCAGAATTTTCTTTGTAATGTACAGGAAACAACAGTCCGTAAGAACGTACTAGCATACTCGTTAAGTAAACGCTAAATTCAGCTTAAAGGAAATGTCATTTACTAACAACTACTAACAACTCATCGCAGCACAAGCCGCCTGAGGCCAACACAGCTACGCACGCTCCTCCTCCACCCCAATCTATTCAAAGCCTCCCTTTTTACACCCGCCCACGAAGTTCCCATTTCCTTTAAATCTTTCTTTATGACGTCCTCCCAACCCAGACGGGGACGACCTGCTTTCCGTTTAGCCCTAGATGGTTGGCCGAAAAGAACAATCTTCGGCAATCTGACATCCTTCATCCGAACAACATGCCCTAACCACCTCAACCTTTCTTTCATTATAGACCTAGAAAGCGGTATTGAACCACATTTTTCGTATAGCCTATTGTTTGAAATACGGTCAGTCAGCCGGGTACCCAGAACAATCCTTAAGCAATTTCTCTGGAAAACATCTAGCAAATCTTCATCCGCTTTTCGGAGCGTCCATGCTTCAGAGCCATATTTGACCACTGTCATCACTGTAGCTTCTAAGATTCTAATCTTGGTTTGCAGACTTATCTTCCTATTCTTCCAGACTTTTTTTAACTGTGAAAAAACACCCTGAGCCTTGGCTATTCTATTTTTAACATCTTCACTGCTCCCACCATCTTTACTAATAATACTACCAAGGTAAGTGAAACTGCCCACCTGATCAATCTTTTCATTACCCAACGTCACCTTTTCATCTTCACTTATTCCTAGCCTTAGTGACTTGGTCTTCCTAACATTAATTTTCAAACCAATACTAGCACCCTGAACTCGCAAAACCTCTAAAACTTCATTCATTTTGCTCACACTTTCATCTAGGATGCTTAAATCATCAGCATAATCCAAGTCCAGGAGACTTTTTCCTCCCCATTTGATTCCGTGGTCTCCCATTGCCTTTCCTGTGCTCCTTAAAACAAAGTCCATCAAAATAATCCATATAAAGGGGGATAGAACACAACCCTGCTTAACTCCTGATTTAATACAAAACCAGCTGCTAACCTCATTTCCTACCTTAACCGCAGCAGTGTTATTCTCGTACATAGCACTAATCACTTTAATGTATTTGTCTGGTATACCATACAAGGATAAAACCTTTACTAAAGCTCCTCTATCAACAGAATCGAACGCTTGCTCATAATCTATAAAACTGAGGACCAAAGGTGTTTGAAAACTTAGGCACTTCTCAATTATTAACCTAAGAGTGAAAATTTGGTCAACACATCCTCTACCTTTTCTAAAACCGCACTGCTCTTCTCTTAAAACTTTGTCTACGGCATCTCTCAGTCTAAAAAGTATCATATTACTAAGCAATTTGCTACCTACAGAGACCAGACTAATGCCTCGATAATTACCACACTCACTTTTATCACCTTTCTTATAAAGTGGCTTAATTAAGGTTTTCCTAAAATCATTAGGTACTTCCCCTTTTTCAAAAATCATATTCATAATCTCCAATAACTTATTTCTAACCTCAGAGCCACCATATTTAAGAAACTCATTTACTACCCTATCAGCACCTGGAGCCTTATTATTCTTTAATCCTTTTAGTACTGTTTCTAATTCCTCCTCACAAAACAAATCTTCCTTCACATCCAAGGTATCACAAACTTTTTCATTTTCCTCTATATTTTTTCCTGCAACTCTATCACGGTTAAGCAAATTCTCAAAATGTTCGGCCCATCTCGCTTTAGCTTTTGTCTTATCGCTAATTGCCACCCCATTCCTATCTTTAACTGGGACAAGTCCGGATTGACTACTACCTCTCAATTTGTTAACGTGCCAGTACAATATTTTACTATTATGCCGTCTAGCTGCATCTTCTAAATCCTCGGCAATTTTATCCATGGCCTCCACTTCACACCTCCTTAGTTCATATTTCAATGCTTTCTCCACTTTCTTTACATTTCTTTTGTTTTCATGTGATCTATCACTCAGATAATTCTTGTACAAGTCCTTTCTCCTTTCTATTAAACTTAAAGCTTTTTCACTAATATTCTTAGCTGCAGTTCTAGCTTTCTTCCCTAATACACCTTCAGCAACTTCACAAATTATTTTTCTAAAATTATTCCAACCATCTTCCACATTATCAAATTTTAAACTCTCAAGTTTAGTATTCAACTGTTCCTGGAAAGTTTCTCTCAAATTCTCATCCTGGAGTCTACTAACATCATAACTTCCCGGGAGGTAATTACCCTTCCGATATTTCAGCTTTAAATTAACCCTTGACACTACTAGATGGTGATCTTTACTTTTAACATCAATAACAGCACTCCTATATACCCTAGTATCTTGTATTGATCCTGCCAGTCTTCGATTTACTATAACATAATCAATAAGGTTTGCTGTCTTACCATCACGTGAATACCATGTTAGCTTATGAGCCATTTTATGACCAAACACCGTATTGGTTATAACTAGATTGTTATACCTACAAAATTGCAAAAGTCTGTATCCATTACTGTTTTCTTTTCCTACACCAAATTTACCTAAGCTGGGATACCATCTATCCTTATTTCTACCAACCTGGGCGTTAAAATCTCCCAGCAATAACATCATATTTCTACCTGGGACCTTGTCTATTTGCTCCTGTAACTGTAAGTAGAATTCATCTGAGTCACTAGTATCTCCATCAGTCGGTTCTACAGGGGCGTATACTACTATAACTGATACCTTGAACTTTCTAGTCATAAAATGAGCAATTAGTATTCTATTATTAATACCTTCCCAGCCTAAACAAGACTTAGCCGCTTCCTTATTCATCATGAGCCCTACTCCCTGTCTATGTAACCCATCCTTCCTGCCTGAGTAAACAAATTCTATATCACCTAATTTCATGCTTCCTACCCCTGGGATATGAGTTTCTGAAACTCCTAATAGATCCAGTTCGAATCGTCTGAATTCGTCAGTCAAAATGTCGATACGATAGTCATTTTTTAATGTCGTAACATTCCAAGTTCCAATTTTCATGTTCTTTAAATCATTGAAATTTTTTTCGCCTCAGGAAAAGCAATGATCCCGGATACCAGTGCAGGACGGGGATCACATATCTTCTCAAGTCTACACCGAAGTGCTTAAGCCGGCTTAGAACCGGACAGCAAGAAGTCCCTGGGACCTCCATGAATGGAGGCTTTGTGCAATCCTGGGCCCATCTTGGTCACAACATGGTTTTCAGCGCTTGGCGATGCTCTTCTATCAACAAGAGTCGAAATCCTGCACAGACAATCTCAAGCCTATTACCTCCGACTCATTATATATTCATGCCTACAAATATTATGCTACTACGGGGAGGCAACCCGTAATAGATAAATTAGCTAGGAAGAGGTTTTTCAGCCCAAAGACGCCCATCAAAACATACCAATCCCAGAAGAATTGTCCATTAGTCAGAATCCCGTGCGAATGCTGTGTCGTTTACTAGGCTATAATTTCCTCGAGGGGCGCCACTCCTCAAGTGGGAATAGAGTTGACCGCAAGGTCCCCAGTCTTGCTGGTACCCCGAAAAGGTCGAGGCAGCCCTTTGCAGAGGCCGTTGTCCATAGATCTGGATCTTACGCCCTGCCACAGTTGTCCTCCTATAGAGGATCCTCCCGCGATGGTGTTCTGCATCACCATGCAATTTAACCCATTGCTGGGAGAAGGTTTGCAACTCATGGAACTTGTGGATAAACAAGTGGGCCCTTTTGAGTGTACATTTGAGGGGCCTTCTTCCTCCTCCGCCTGTATTTATGACCCCGGGCAAGGGTGCCCCAGATTCTATTATGGACCCCCAGGGACAAAGGTCCCCCCTTGGTCCATGCCTCCTATGGAGGTACCCTACATATCTGTAGAGCGTTCCCCTATCGCCACCTGGGGACATGCTGAATGGCCTGGGGGAGGCCAGACAAACGGATCACTTTTGTTTTGCAAAGGCAATAAACTCAGTGACATATTTAACCTACTACTTATAAATATGTGTAACTCACTGACTAGGCCTATATAAGTTATATACAGAAATATATAACTCAGTGACATATTTAGCCTACTACTTAAAATATGTGTAACTCACTGACTAGGCCTATATAAGTTTATATACAGAAATATATAACTCAGTGACACATTAAACCTACTACTTATAACTATCTAGCCTAATTTAATGATTCACTTCAACTAATATCTAATATCTTCAACTAATAAACTAATATCTAGCCTAATTTTATTGATTTACTTCAACATTAGCTTGCAAAACTAATGTAAACCTATATCTAGCCTAATTTAATGATTCACTTCAACTAATATCTAATATCTTCAACTAATAAACTAATATCTAGCCTAATTTATTGATTCACTTCACATTAGCTTGCAAAACTATGTAAAACCATATCTAGCCTAATTTAATGATTCACTTCAACTAATATCTAATATCTTCAACTAATAAACTAATATCTAGCCTAATTTATTGATTCACTTCAACATTAGCTTGCAAAACTAATGTAAAACCAATATCTAGCCTAATTTAATGATTCACTTCAACTAATATCTAATATCTTCACTAATAAACTAATATCTAGCCTAATTTATTGATTCACTTCAACATTAGCTTGCAAAACTAATGTAAAACCTATATCTAGCCTAATTTAATGATTCACTTCAACTAATATCTAATATCTTCAACTATAAACTAATATCTAGCCTAATTTATTGATTCACTTCAACATTAGCTTGCAAAACTAATGTAAAACCTATATCTAGCCTAATTTAATGATTCACTTCAACTAATATCTAAATATCTTCAACTAATAAACTAATATCTAGCCTAATTTATTGATTCACTTCAACATTAGCTTGCAAAACTAATGTAAAACCAATATCTAGCCTAATTTAATGATTCACTTCAACTAATATCTAATATCTTCAACTAATAAACTAATATCTAGCCTAATTTATTGATTCACTTCAACATTAGCTTGCAAAACTAATGTAAAACCAATATCTAGCCTAATTTAATGATTCACTTCAACTAATATCTAATATCTTCAACTAATAAACTAATATCTAGCCTAATTATTGATTCACTTCAACATTAGCTTGCAAAACTAATGTAAAACCTATATCTAGCCTAATTTAATGATTCACTTCAACTAATATCTAATATCTTCAACTAATAAACTAATATCTAGCCTAATTTATTGATTCACTTCAACATTAGCTTGCAAAACTAATGTAAAACCAATATCTAGCCTAATTTAATGATTCACTTCAACTAATATCTAATATCTTCAACTAATAAACTAATATCTAGCCTAATTTATTGATTCACTTCAACATTAGCTTGCAAAACTAATGTAAAACCTATATCTAGCCTAATTTAATGATTTACTTCAACTAATATCTAATATCTTCAACTAATAAACTAATATCTAGCCTAATTTATTGATTCACTTCAACATTAGCTTGCAAAACTAATGTAAAACCTATATCTAGCCTAATTTAATGATTCACTTCAACTAATATCTAATATCTTCAACTAATAAACTAATATCTAGCCTAATTTATTGATTCACTTCAACATTAGCTTGCAAAACTAATGTAAAACCTATATCTAGCCTAATTTAATGATTCACTTCAACTAATATCTAATATCTTCAACTAATAAACTAATATCTAGCCTAATTTATTGATTCACTTCAACATTAGCTTGCAAAACTAATGTAAAACCTATATCTAGCCTAATTTAATGATTCACTTCAACTAATATCTAATATCTAATAATACATGCATACACCCTAGAAGATTTAAATAAAATACTTTTACCACTAAAACTAGGTAAAAAATGCTGTTTGATTAAAAAATTAAAGTTAAGCCAAAGTCACTTATTTCAAATGCAAGGATTATTTAATTTTACAAACTTCTTAATCTTATAACTTTTGCTTTTGCCATTTTTTACACTGCCACTACAACCAAAATACCTTTTTAAAATTATTTCTTTACCCCTGTAATCACAAATTGAGATGGTAGAGAATTTTGATTCTGCTACTTTGGATTTTACGTCTGGGAGTTCCTTTGGGATACCTTTGGGAGTTCCCTGTGGTGCTATAAGCTCTATTTGAAAACATGCCAACCCACAGGGGATGTATTATTTATAGGATAGGTATATTGAATAGACAGTTCTTTGCTTAAAAACTAGTAAAAGATTTTTTTATTATTTTAAACTAGCCTCTCTTTAGCTTTTCGAACTGTTGCCACATTCAAGATCCCCATTAATTTTTTTCAAAGTTTCAAGGAAATATCATTTGAGTAATTCGGTAACTTTGGGACTTCCCTGCAAATGGGCCCTTTGTCTTTGAGGCGGTCAGCCGATGCTGAGGCTCCCAAAATGATTTCTAAGGCATCGAGTGGCTTTAAGTTGTATAAAGATAAATGCTGCTAAAAGGATGAAGCCACTTACTTTTTCTGGTATTTCCCAGTGCAAAAACAGTTTTTCTTCTCAAACGTCGTGTAGCGGCATCTCCTTCTGGCGTGGAATTAGCAACCGGAGCAATTGATTTACCCTGCCGAGCAGATGGCAGCATCGACTGTCTCCCATTGGCATATGGTCCTGGTCTCCGATTAGGTAACTTCTCTATAAGTCGAATATATAACGTTTCAAAACATTTCCCAAACAAGTTTATACAAAACAATATTCTATGTACCTATTATATATACAATTGCGTAGATAAAATTATTTAATTATTTGCGTACATAAAATTATTTAATTATTTGCGTACATAAAATTATTTAATTATTTGCGTACATAAAATTATTTAATTATTTGTGTACATAAAATTATTTAATTATTGCGTACATAAATTATTTAATTATTTGCTTACATAAAATTATTTAATTATATGCGTCCATAAAAATTATTTAATTATTTGCGTACATAAAATTATTTAATTATTTGCGTACATAAAATTATTTAATTATTTGCGTACATAAAATTATTTAATTATTTGTGTACATAAAATTATTTAATTATTTGCGTAGATAAAATTATTTAATTATTTGCGTACATAAAATTATTTAATTATTTGCTTACATAAAATTATTTAATTATATGCGTACATAAAAATTATTTAATTATTTGCGTACATAAAATTATTTAATTATTTGCGTACATAAAATTATTTAATTATTTGCGTACATAAAATTATTTAATTATTTGCGTACATAAAATTATTTAATTATTTGCGTACATAAAATTATTTATTACTAATTACTAGAATAGTTATTCTAATGTTGGCTACAAGAAGCTTCATCTTGTTCCATTCAAATCAGAAAGTGCTGAATTTTCACTGAAGTATCAGATCCCGTATGTTAAGAATAAATTTAGTCGGCTGAAATTATTCTAAAGAATCGTCGGTCAATCAAAAAATGGCGTTTGATGATCATTCCTTGTTGGGATTAATTTAAAAACGTTTCCTACAAAAAAAGTTTTTGAAAGAAAAGTAAAGACCTCCATTAAGCCAAAAATGAGCAGAAATAGAGTCAAATAATCTTCAATAAAAGTCAAATAAGTGTATAAACTACCATAAATCACTATCAATAAGTAAATGAAACTAAACCCGAACAGAATTTACAATAAATAGCCGAGTCAAACTCATAACGAGTATAAATGAGTAGGGCTGATAGCCCCCACGCCTTCTCAAGACCAGAACATAAATAAATTGTATCTGTATTAGGACATTCAATCTGTAGGCCTATTTTTGAGCAAAAATGTCACTATTTCTAGTGATTTTGTTTTATTCCCTAATGATTTTTTTGGTTAATGAATTTTAGTGATAATTTACTCCGGTAAACGAAAATTGGCCTATTTAATTGCCTATTGGTATTTTGATATTTCTTATATAACAATTTAATAAATCTGTTTTAATATATCAATTTGTATGACTTTATTATTTTAAGATGTAATTCATATTTGATTCCTTTTCTTCTACTTGACCAATTTCTAATTGAAGAGAATTTCAAGCAGTCAATTGATAAAAGCAGTTACAGAAGAAAACATTTTCAAAATGAATGTGGCACTTGTGCAAATGATCAAGAACAAAGTGTTCTGTCAAAATTCGTTTTATAATAACAATTAATGGCCAAAATTAGAACATTAGCCACCAAAGGTCGTGAACTAGGGCATACTGAAAAAATACATAGTAATCTCTTCCTAATTATGACGACAACCAGGAAAATTAATGAATGATGACGACGTGAGAATATTTATTTTGTTTCATATCTATTTCCAACTTTCATTTTCTATACATTCTGATCCTCGCTGTTGCTTGTAATTTTCGCTAGCATTTATTTCTAACCACATATATCTTCGTTCTTGCTGTCGCATATCTTCTAACCAGTTCTTCCTCGATTCTTCATTTTTATTTTTGATTCGTTCTGATACTCGTTGTCGCATGTCTTACAACCGCATATTTTTTGTTCTTTACTTTTGTTTTTGACTCGCTGTAAATGTCGTATTTGCAATTATTTTAACCACATGTTTCTTTTGTTCTTTGTTTCTGTTTATCATTGCTCCAATTATTTGTTCAATGCCCTCAAGCTTCTCGGATTGGTTTTATCATCTTTGACGGTCTAGGTTGTTCTCAGGTAATCGTCCTGATCTTGCCTCATTTAATGGTCCAGTTTATTCATTTTGAGGAATTGTTAATTGAATTTTTTGTCTTCTAAGCCTTATGAAACTCCTTTAAAACGCCTTCTTTGTTGTTCACTTTTATTTTTGATTCGTTCTAATCCCCTTTGTCACCTCTCTTGTACCCACTCGATTCTCTGTTCTTCAATTTCCTTTTTTGACTCGTTGTAATTTTCACTATCGATTAACTTTTAATAGTATATTTCTTTGTTCTTCACTTTCGTTTTTGAACCGTTGTAATTATAATTTTCGCAAGTATTCTAACCCTATGATTCTTTGATCTTTATTTTCGTTTGCTTCAGATATTTATTCAATGTCTTTTGCCTTAGCTGCTTGGATCGATCATGTCACATTTGATGGTCTAGGCTGTTCATTTTCACCAATTGTCAATTTATATTTCTCAGTTCGTCCTCTTGATCATGTCTCATTTGATGGTCCAGTTTGTTCATTTACGTTTTTGTCCTTTAGGTATTATGAAACTGCTGAAAACGCATTTTGTAAATAGACTAATTACATTTGGTGTTTTATACGGAGCTATATTTCTTGTGTAATTTTACATGCGTCATAGATACATATGACGTAACTTATATAATTAATTTTTCCAAAATTAAGGCTTTTTACAAAGGTCAGAAAATTTTAGGACGCTATTTTTCGAAAATAAATATGGAGCCGTTTTCGAAAAAAATTTTATACTTTGATGCACAATTATTGCTCAGTTAAATAGATAATATATGTAAACAAAGGGCGGATTTAATAGCTTACAGCCCTTTCTGCGAGGGCTTTGGGTGTTTGATATACCCAGAGACATAGTTTCTGCTTCTTTCAACTATGTTGAACAATATTGCTATCCTCAAATTTTGATTGAATTTGTTTGGAAAATTGACGGGCGTGGGAGGGAGCCTGAATGCCCTTCAATCACTTTTGACTGTTTGAAACGGTACTAGTAATTCCAATTTCAAATCGAATAAGCCCCTTTCGAAGTTTCTACGATAACCCCTTCTATACAAAGTGCTTGGTAAACAAAAAATAATACATATGCCCAAATCACTTTTATTTAGGCAGTGCTATCGCACTGATTATGATCTAAAACTATATTGACAAAATAAGGAATTTCATACTTTTTAATAAAAGAAGGATGGTCAAATAAATGACCGCTCCTAGTATATTGTGTTAGATTATCAACATAAGTTTCATTCGAATGGATACCAAACCAATAGATCTATACCCTTTTTAAGCAATTAATCTCAAATCTAAAGTACTTTGAAATTAATCTCATCAGACGAACAAACGAAGCTTTTTTCATTTGAGACACTTTTCTTTTAAATCAATAATATCTAAGATAAATAAAGCATCTGTTGCCCTCAGTCTCAGTGATTATGGGGGGGGGGGTCGATCTATCAGCCCCCTATTTCGAAAAATAATTTTTTTTAAAGTCCTTGAAAATGTTTCTTTGTTGGTACCTTCATTGGAAAAAAATACTTGACAGAAATACCGGAAAAAATTGCCCCTAAACTTTGAATAATTTGCGCACCCCCTCCTTCATGGTTTTATTTCCAATTTTGACATATTTTAACAGTTGCAGTTGCAGTGACAATCTAGTTTTCATGTTATAAATCCTTGACAAAAAAATACTTGACAGAAATACCGGAAAAAATTACCCCTAAACTTTGAATAATTTGCGCACCCCCCCCCCCCTTAATGGTTTTATTTCCAATTTTGACATATTTTAACAGTTGCAGTTGCAGTGACAATCTAGTTTTCATGTTATAAATCCTGGAATATTAACAAAACAGGAATATTAACAAACATGACATGACATGAGTTTATCATGATAACATGAGTTTATCATAATTTTGATAAACTCATTTATTTACTATATAACTTATTGCTTAAACTTTTAAAATATGTTCTTCATTGTGATTAATATTTCATGAATGAACATAATGTTAAATTTAGAAAATTTGATCATTTTTGTAAAAAAAAACGATATTGTTTTTAAGGTTTATTTGTTAAGTACATTTTTTTCGAAAAAATAGTATAAGTAAAGGAGGATATCTATCTAGAAATTGAAAAAACAAACAAGGTGAATAACAATTTTTGAAGAGTTCCTCCTTTAAGGTCTGGTTAATGCCGGTTATCTTAATTGGGGCTCCGAAAAAGCTTCCAAACTTTTGATACATGAACGTTTCTCATTAAGAATCTGAAAATATGGTAATTTCATTCTAAATTTAGTAAAACGGAACCAAGTTAGTAAATTGAGGACAATTTCAGATGATTTATTTGTAAATTTCCCTGAAATATGAAAAAAAAGTTTCATTATGAAGTTTTGAATGTAACAGATAACAGGTTCATTCGGTACTCAAGGGTGTAGTCAGTTCTCACTCATCAGTGGCGAAAAACTGGAGAAAGAAGATGTGTAGTACCCACTGATGTGGTAAGTTTTCAGTGGGGAGGAAAAACTGACCCATGACGTGATTTGTGTTTTTTTTCTAACGGGTGGACAAAGACCGAGTCCTGCAAAAAAATTCTGACTGGTTTTCACTCTCGGTTGATCGGTTGATTACTCCGAAAGCCCAATGCAAAAGTAGGTAAAAACACACACTGGGCCTGTTGTTGCGATGTGCTTTGAAGAATGATTCAAACATGGGGAATCAAGCTAGCCTACATGAAGCGAGCTATTTTCGTGGGTACTTATTCTAGTGTCCTAGTTCAATTACAAGAGATGTAACGAAAATTGAAACCTTTTATATGATATCTGTAGCTCAAGCGTCAAAGTCTGTAACCATGTTAGTGATATTTTTACAGTAAGAACACCGTAATTGGTAACAAACAAGTACATTTTGAACGAAATATTAGTCTTCCGTTTGGTCGAAATGGAATCCTGACGGCACAGCAGAGTTGAAGGAACCATCTATAGAATACAAAGTGCCATATTTTAAGGGATTCGAATCTCCTGTAAATGGCTGAATGAACCTGAAGTTTCCAAAAAAAATTCTGTTTTTTTTGGCTCATAAAAGGGCAGAAAATGTGAAAAAGTGCAGAAAATGAGAAATAGGGCAGATGATATGATAATAATAATAATAATAATAATACTTTTATTTTCCCTCAGGATACACTATGAACAGTAAATTCAAAATAAATATAAAATATAAAGACACAACTTACAACTAACACGACCAGAACTACCGACAAATACGACCATCTACGTCAATCGGTTAACATATTAGATTTGTTCAAAAAACGGGAATAAATTTCTATATTCAAGATAATTTCGAGCCTTTTGAACTAAAAGCTCACACTTAATCTTTATTACATCAAGCGGGTCCTTTATTCCATACATATATTTAAAAGAAATATTACGAGCACTAAGCGGAAAATCTAGTAGAAATTTAAAATATCTAAAATACGCAACTTTAATTTGAGATGAAGCAGCAGATGGAAAAGTTTTCAAAATCACCGCAGGAAAGCTAATCAAAGGTAGATTTGAACGCTGCATAGATGGAACCAATAAAGTATTTTAGCCCGATTTTGAGCCAACTTTTCCATATATTTGTGCCACTATTTTAAGATTAGATTAGAAAAATCAAACAGTTCGTGGTAATGAACTGTAAGTAAGGAGCGACCCGGCTCAATCAAACAGTTCGTGGTAACGAACTGTAAGTAAGGAGCGACACGGCTCAAGAGTAACCGAAACTCTAAATAACGAAATTTTAATACCAATAGATAGATCAAAAGAATCAGATTTTAATGCTGATTTCAAATATATTCATTTCATCAAGTTCATTCTTACCCATCGAAATTTACGAGCCTGAGAAAATTTGCCTTATTTTCGAAAAAAAGGGGGAAACACCCCCTAAAAGTCATAGAACCTTAATGAAAATCACATTATCAGATTCAGCGTATCAGAGAACCCTACTGTAGAGGTTTCAAGCTACTGCAAAAATGTGGAATTTTGTATTTTTTGCCAGAAGAAAGATCACGGATGCGTGTTTATTTGTTTTTTGTTTTTCCCCAGGGGTGATCGTATTGATCCAGTGGTCCTAGAATATCGGGATAGGGCTCATTCGAATGGAAATTAAAAATTCTAGTGCCCTTTTTAAGTGACCGAAAAAATGGAGGGCAACTAGGCCCCCTCCAACGCTAATTTTTTCCCAAAGTTACATGATCAAAATTTTGAGATAGCCTCTTTGTTCAGCATGGTCGAAAATATATTAAATAGTTCTTTTAGGATGATTTAATCCCCCAAAATCCCCGGGGGGAGGGCTGAAAGTTATGAACTTTACCCAATGTTTACATATGGTATTGGTTATTGGAAAGTATACAGACATTTTCAGGGGGGATTTTTTCTGGTTGTGGGGAGGGGGGAGGCCGAGGGTTATGTGGGAGGATATTTCCATGGAGGAAGTTTTCATGGGGGAAGGGACATTGCTATTAAGGGGGCGCCGGATTTCCCAGCATTAATTAAAAAAACGATCAGAAATTAAATTTAAAAAAAAAGTTTTTCAACTTGTTTCAACATTATTTAAAAAACGATCAGAAATTAAATTAGAAAAACAATTTTTTTAACTGGAAGTAAGGAGCGACATTAAGACTTAAAACGAACAGAAATTATTCCATATATGAAAGAGGCTGCCCCCTCCTCAACGCCTCGCTCTTTACGCTAACGTTAGACTCTTTCTCACAACTCTATTTTTTAAAACAATAAAAAAATTTAGCGTAAAGAGCGAGGCGTTGAGGAGGGGACAGCCCCTTTCATATACGGAATAATTTCTGTTCGTTTTAAGTTTTAAGGTCGCTCCTTATTTTCAGTTAAAAAAAAACTTGTTTTTTTTATTTAATTTATTACAAAAGTGACCTAGTTAAACGTGACCCATAGGTAACCACCCATGGGAAGACATAAATGCACTGGCACTGGGCGGTTACCACAAACTAATTCAACATACTTAAAAAATAACTTTTAAATTTCTAAGTAAATTTCAAACTGAATTTTCACACATACTGATGAACATCACAGAAAAGACAGAAGAAAAAAAACAAAAAAAGAAGATGATAACCGAAGAAAATAAATAATAACATAAATCTTAAATCTCTGAATCTTGGCTCCTCACCCCCTAACAAAAAATTCTTTACTTTCTTTTTAAACAAATGCTGGTATTCAGCCACCTTAACACTATCTGCGAGGGAATTCCATACCCCCTGGCCCAGATGTTTCATTTGAGATCCAGTACGACTTCCACTCCTATACTCTGTTACCAGATTATTCACATTCCTTGTATAATAATCATGCAAATCACTATTATGTCGAACAAAATCTAAAAACACCGATGGGCACACTTCATGAAGACACTGGCAAGTAAAAAACACAGTCTGGTAGTCACGAACTTGTCCCACATCCATCACCTTTAATTTCCTAAAACAATTTACTGTATTATTAGTTTCTTTAATGTACCCCCCTATCAAACGCACTGCATTATTCTGTAATACCTGTACACGCCTAAAATTACCCAAAAAAATTGCTAGCCCATAACCAAGGCCGTATCCAGGGGGGGGGGAGGGGGGTTACCCGGTTTGAACCCCCCCCCCCCCCAAATTCTTTGACCGAGTCGAAAATAAGTCGAAAATTAGTGAAAATCGAAAAAACCTAGGGATCAGTCGAAAACTGAGGCAATAATTAGTAACCCCCCCCCCCGAAAAAGTAAAAATTAGTAACCCCCCCCCCCCCCCCCGAAAATAAAATCCTGGATCCGCCCTTGCCCATAACACAAAGCCGTACGATATATAGGGGCTAATAATCGCATGATAAAGAAGCAACATCACCCGATCTGGTACGAAGTGCTTCAGTCGACGTATAATTCCAAGGCCTTTTGTAACTAATGATACCACAAGATCACTGTGACGTTTCCAAGACATTTTGTAGTCTAGGTAAAAACCTAGATACCTCATACCTTTAACCTGTTCTAGAGAATTACCAGAAAATAATATTCGCCCACCGATATCAATGGGCTATACCACAAGATCACTGTGACGTTTCCAAGACATTTTGTAGTCTAGGTAAAAACCTAGATACCTCATACCTTTAACCTGTTCTAGAGAATTACCAGAAAATAATATTCGTCCACCGATATCAACGGGCTTACCAATTCGACTAAAAACTTTAAAATTTGTCTTTTTTACATTAACCGCCAACCGACTTAAAGACGTAAACACACTTAAAAAATTTAATACGATATTAATTAACTCATTCACAGAAACACCATGAAAAGAAATAGCAGTGTCATCTGCGAAAGAAGTAAGACACGAATCACGAAGGTAAAATCTCATAGTATCTACATAAACCAAATATAAAAGCGGACTCAGCACAGAACTCTGCGGAACACCACAATTCACAAGATATGGACTGGAGGTTACACTATCAATTACAACCTTTATTGACCTCCCCTTTAAAAAAGAATCAAATCAATTCAAACAAGCTCCTTTAACCCCTAAAAGCTTTAATCTATTTAATAAAATACTAAAATCAACCGTATCAAATGCCTTTTTAATATCTAAAAAAACAGTGAGAGGTATTTGTCCACTATCAAGACACTGATTCACAAAATCACATAGGCGTAACACCGCATGTGTAGTTGAGTGACTTTTGCAGAAGCCATACTGAGTATGGCTCCTGAAGCCATACTCAAAGCCCCTATGCCTTCCCAAGGCCAGAACATAATTTGCACTTTACTGAAAAAAATATAAATGTTTTTACTTTTATAACTTTAATAAATCAAATAATATTAACATTTTGATTACTAAATATCAGTATATGTATATTAAACTGACAATGCACATTCATTTGTATTTTTTTCATTGAAGTGCAAATTATATTCTGGCCTTGGGAAGGCATAGGGGTTTTGAGCCCAACTCATGTTAATTTCTGCTCGTTTTGAGTTTGACTCGGTTATTTATTGTAATTTCTGCTCGTTTTGGGTTTCATTTATTTATCGATGCTGCTTTGTGATAGTTTCACGCTTGGTAGATACAAAGTGCTTCAATACAAAGTGTCTAAACAACAACAACAACAAAAATTATATTGTGGCAAAACATTACAGCCACATCGATCTTTACTATAAAAATGTCAAGCCTTCCAATCGCTTTCGACAATTAAAAAGGGCACTAGGCCTTTCGATTTCCAGTCGAATGAGCCCTTTTTGAGTTTCTACGACAACACTTCCTATAAACACCTTAGCCTATATGCCCCCAGGGCATAAATTACAACCCTTACCCTAAGGGCTGTGAGGGTGGTTGTCATCCTCTAAGACCTAATTTCCAGAACTTTCAACTACGTTAGACTAAATGACTATCTCAAAATTTTGATTGGATGTGTCTGGGAAAATGTTGGGCGTGAGAGGGGCGATAGTCTTTCTACAATCACTTTCAACTATTAAAAAAGGCACTAGCCCTTTTAATTTCCAATCAAATGAGCCCTTTTGAAGTTTCTACGACAACGCTTTCAATAAAAACCTTATATGCCCCCAGTGGATAACATACAACCCTCACCCTGAGGACTGGGGGGGCGGGGGTTGTCATCCTCACCTAATTCCTAATTTCCAGAACTTTCTACTACGTTGAACAAAATGGCTATCCGAAAATTTTGATTGGATGTGTTTGGGGGAATGGTGGGCGTGAGAAGGGGGTTAGTTATCCTTCAATCACTTTCGAGTATTAAAAAGGGCACTAGCCCTCTCAAATTCCAATTGAATGAGCCCTTTTTGAAGTTTTTACGACAACTCTATCATTAAAAACCTTATATGCTCCCAGGGCATAACTTACAACCTTTGCCCTGGGGACTCTGGGGGGTTTGTCATCCTTAAATACATAATTTCCAGAACTTTCAACTACGCTGAATATAATGGCTATCTTAAACAATAAGTAGAACAACAGGGAAATTTTTATACAAGACAGTGGAACACAACTTTAAATGAATATTCCGACCCTATATCCAAGGGCCGTCCTCGGCAAAACAAACGAAGAGAATAAAAAACAATATAAAAGAAACTTACATTAAAATTCAATCATTAAAACTTAAAAGTTTTTATTTTTTTAAACAACCCTAATATCGTTACTTCAAGGAAGTTCAACCAGGAGGTTCAACCATGTCCTGGTTGAACTTCCTTGAAATAATGATATTCGGGCTGTTTAAAAAAAAAAAAATTAAAAACTCTTTTCAGTTTTAATAATTGAATTTTAATGTAAGTTTCTTTTATATTGTTTTTTATTCTCTTCGTTTGTTTTGCTGAGGACAGCCCTGGGATATAGGGTCGAAATATTCATTTAAAGTTGCGTTCCACTGTCTTGTATAAAAATTTCCCTGTTGTTCTACTTATTGTTTATGATGGAAAGGCAGTGTGGTCTTCGTCGCTATTTAAATGGCAATCTCTAAACTTTGATTGAATATGTTTGGGGAAATGGTGGGCGTGAGAGGGGGGTTAACTACTCTCCACTCACTTTCGACAATTAAAAAGGGCAATTTCAATTTCCAATCAAATGAGCCCCTTTTGAAATTTCTACAAAAACTTTCTATATAAACCTTATATGCCCCCCAGGCATAATTTACAACCCTTGCACTGAGGGCTCTGATGGGGTTATCATCCTAAAAGATCTAATTTCCAGAGCTTTCGACTACATTGAACAAAATGGATATCTTAAAATTTTGATTGGATGTGTTTGGGGAAATGGTGGGCATGAGAGGGGGGCTAGTTGCCCTTCAATCACTTTCGACTATTAAAAGGGCACTAGCCCTTTCAATTTTAAATTGAATGAGCCCTTTTTGATGTTTTAACAACATCGCTTTCTATAAAAACCTTACATGCTCCCAGGGCATAACTTATAACCCTTGCCCTGAGGGTTGTGGCGGGGAGGGGTTGTCATCCTTAAAGACCTAAGTTCCAAAACATTCAACTAAGTTGAATAAAATGGCTATCTAAAAATTTAGATTGGATGTGTTTGGGAAAAACGTGGGCGTGAGAGGGGGGTTAGTTGCCCTCAAATCACTTTCGACTATTAAAAAGGGCACTATCCCTTTGAATTTCCAATCAAATGAGCCCTTTTTCAAGTTCCTACGACAAAGATTTCAATAAAAACCTTATATGCCCCCAGGGCATAACTTATAACCCTTGCCCTGAAGACTGTGAGGGGAGTGTCCTGCTCAAAGGTCTAATTTCCTGAACTTTAAACTGCGTGGAACAAAATGGCTATCTAAACATTTTGATTGAATATGTTTGGGGAAATAGTGGGCGTGAAAGGGGTGTTAATTGCCTTCCAATCACTTTCGACTATTCAAAAGGGCACTAGCCATTTCAATTTCCAATCGAATGAGCCCTTCTTGAAGTTTCTACGACGACGCGTTCTATAAAAACCTTATATGCCCCCAGGGCATAACTTACAACCCTTGCCCTGAGGGCTGTGGGGGAGTGTCCTCCTCAAAAACATAGTTTCTATCTGGAAATCCATAACACTGAACAAAATGGCTATCTAAAAATTTTGATGGATGTATTTGGGGAAAAGGTGGGCGAGAGAGGGGGGCTAGTTGCCCTCAAATCACTTTTGACTATTAAAAAGGGCACTAGACCTTTGGATTTCCAATCAAATGATCCCTTTTCAAGTTTCTACGACAAAGATTTCAATAAAAACCTTATATGCCCCCAGGGCATAACTTATAACCCTTGCCCTGAAGACTGTGAGGGGAGTGTCCTGCTCAAAGGTCTAATTTCCTGAACGTTAACTGCGTGGAACAAAATGCCTCTCTCAAAATTTTGATTGGATGTGTTTGGGGAAATGGTGGGCGTGGAAGGGGTGTTAGTTGCCTTCCAATTACTTTAGACTATTAAGAAGGGCACTCGCCATTTCAATTTCTAATCGAATGAGCCATTCTTGAAATTTCTACGACAACGCGTTCTATAAAAACTTTATATGCCCCCAGGGCATAACTTACAACCCTTGCCCTGAGGGCTGCGAGGGGGTTGTCATCCTCAAAGACCTAACTTAAAGAACTTAAAACTACATTGAATAAAATGGCTATCTCAAAATTTGATTGGATGTGTTTGGGAAAAGGTGGGTGTGAGAGGGGGGATAGTTGCCCTCCAATCACTTTCGACTATTTAAAAGGGCACTAGCCCTTTGAATTTCCAATCGAACGAGCCTTTTTTGAAGTTTCTACGACAACGCCTTCTATAAAAACCTTATATGCCCCCAGGGCATAACTTACCACCCTTGCCCTGAAGGCTGTGGGGGAGTGTCCTGCTCAAAAAAATAATTACTATTTGGAAATCAACTACGCTGAACAAAATGGCTATCTCAAAATTTTGATTGGATGTGTTTGGGGGAATGATGGGCGGGGGGGGGGCTAGTTGCCCTCCAATCACTTTCAACTATTAAAAAGGGCACTAGCCCTTTGAATTTCCAATCAAATGAGCTTTTTTTGAAGTTTTTACCTTATATGCCCCCAGGGCATAACTTACAAGCCTTGCCCTGAAGGCTGTGGGGGATTGTCCTCCTCAAAAACATAATTTCTATCTGGAAATCAACTACGCTGAACAAAATGGCTACCTCAAAATTTTGATTGGGTGTGTTTCGGGAAATGGTGGGCGTGGAAGGGGTGTTTGTTGCCTTACAATCACTTTCGACTATTAAAAAGGGCACAAGCCACTCCAATTTCAAATTGAATGAGCCCTTTTCGAAGTTTCTACAACAACTTCTTCGATACATAGTGCCCTGCTCTAAAGGAAAAAAAATAATAAATGATACATTGTGCCAACCTCGTTCTTATATGCCCTCAGGGCATAACTTAAAACCCTTGCCCCGAGGGTTGTGGGGCAGTGTCCTCCTCAAAAACATAATTTCTATCTGGAAATCAACTACGCTGAACAAAATGGCTATCAAAAAATTTTGATTGGATGTGTTTGGGGGAATGATGGGCGTGGCGGAGGGCTAGTTGTCCTCCAATCACTTTCGACTATTAAAAAGGGCACTAGCCCTTTGAATTTCCAATCGAATGAGCCTTTTTTGAAGTTTCTACGACAACCCCTTCTATAAAAACCTTATATGCCCCCAGGGCAACTTACAACCGTTGCCCTGAGGGCTGTGGGGGAGTGTCCTCCTCAAAAATATAATTTCCATCCGGAAATCAACTACGCTGAACAAAATGGCTATCTCAAAATTTTGATTGGCTGTGTTTCGGGAAATGGTGGGCGTGGAAGGGGTGTTAAGTTGCCTTACATTCACTTTCGACTATTAAAAAAGGCACAAGCCACTCCAATTTCCAATTAAATGAGCCCTTCTCGAAGTTTCTACGACAACTTCTTCGATACGAAGTGCCCTGCTTTAAAGAAAAAAAATAATAAATGATACATTGTGCCAACATCGTTGTTATGTGCCCTCAGGGCATAACTTAAAACCCTTGCCCCGAGGGTTGTGGGGGAGTGTCCTCCTCAAAAACATATTTTCTCTCAGGAAATCAACTACGCAGAACAAAATGGCTATCTCAAAATTTTGATTGGAGGTGTTTGGGGGAATGATGGGCGTGGGGGGGGCTAGTTGCCCTCCAATCACTTTCGACTATTAAAAAGGGCACTAGCCACTCCAATTTCCAATCGAATGAGCCCTTTTCGAAGTTTCTACGATAACTCCTTCGACACGAAGTGCCCGGGTATAGAGAAAGAGGAAGAAGAAAAAAAAATTATTACATTGTGCCCACATCGTTCTTTACTTAGGCAGCGCGATTATGAAATCGATGCTTGACGGTGCGTGTGGGGCAGTAGCGGTCCGCGCAAAAATATTTGGGACAATTGAAAAAACAGATGCGATTTAGTAAATTGTTCCTCTCATATTTAGTAAATTCTTCCAGGCCAAGGTGGCAACACTGGTTTCTCTAAAAGTAATAGATCATGTTTGTTTTAACAGCTGTACTCAGGGTTACCACTGAACGTAATTAAATAAAAAAAAAACTGTTTTTTTTTCAACTGAAAGCAAGCAGCAACATTAAAACCTAAAACGAACAGAAATTATAACGTATATGAGGGGGCTCACCTCCTCGTCAATATCTCGCCCTTTATGCTAAAGTTCGAATTTTGCTCCAATTCTTTAAGAATGACCCCTGAATCAAAAAGGCCGTTTAATTAGAATAAATAGCTCTTTTGAAATTACTAAAAATAATTTAGCGTAAAGAGCGAGGTATTGACGAGGGGACGAACCCTCATATACGTAATAATTTCTGTTCATTTTAAGTTTTAATGTTGATCCTTGTTTTCAGTTGAAAAAAACTTGTCTTATTATTTAATTTTTTATCGTTTTTTTAAATAATGCTGGGAAATCTGGCGCCCCTTTCATGGATAATTCCTTACCCTCATGAAAAATTCCTCCATGGAAATATCCTCTCACATAACCCCCCAACTCGACCCCCCACCAGAAAGAATACCCCCTGAAAACGTCTGTATACTTCCCAATAGCCAATACTATATGCAAACAATGAGCAAAGTTCATAACTTGCAGCCCTTCCCCCGGGGACTGTGGGGAATTAATTCATCCTCAAAGAGATAGTTATTAGATTTTTGACTATGCTGAACAAGATGACCATCTCAAAATTTTGATAGGGTTGACTTTGGGGAAAAAATGAATGTGGGAGAGAGACTATGTGCCCTCCAATTTTTTGGTCACTTAAACAAGCCACTAGAACTTTTAACTTCCGTTCGATTCAGCTAGGTCAAGATATTCTAGGACCAATGGGTCAATAAGATCGCAACTGGCAAAAAAAAAAACAGATAAAAACAACAAATAACCATGCATCCGCGATCTATCTTCTGGCAAAAATTACAAAATTCAACGTTTTTGCAGATATGAGCTTCAAACCTCTACAGTAGGTTCTCTAATACGGTGAACCTGATACTGTGATTTTCATTAAGATTCTATGACTGTTAGGGGGCGTTTTTCCCTTTTTTCAAAAATTAGGCTAATTTTTTCAGGCTCCTAACTTTTGATGGATTTGAAATCAGTATAAAAATCCGATTCTTTTGATGTATTTATTGATATCAAAATTCCGTTTTTTAGAGTTTCGGTTAATATTGAGCCGGGTCGCTCCTTACTTACAGTTCGTTAACACGAACTTTTTGATACGGGCACTTTCGAATGATAGATTTAGAATTTTGGTTTGATGGATGGCTTCTCATCTTTTTTCTTTGCTCATTCTTTTTTTTACCTTTTGCTGTTGGTTTTCTTGCTTTGTCGTATTTTCGTCCGAAGATATTCGTGTTCTTCTCCATTTACCTATGTATTAAGCAGACACATCAAGCCCTGCTATCCGTTGGCTAGTTAAAATTTTGTTATAACTAATTGAATTACCAAAGATTTAACTTATCCATCTATACACACATAACAAAACAAAGAATCTGACCAACAAAACAGACTTTCTGGATATTTATTTAAAAGGAAAGAGATTTAAAAGCAAAGTTATGTCCTTTTAAATCTGGAAAGTTATTTAAAGAGTCTGACAAACAAAACAGACTTTCTGGATAGTTATTTCATAGAAAATGATAGCTCAAGGATATAGGCCAAGGCCGTACCCGGGATTTTTTCGGGGGGGGGGGGGTCTTAATCAAATATTTTTTTCGGGGGGGGGGGGGTATATCCATTTTTGTTACGTTTTTACGAGTCAAACAAACATTTCGGAGGGGGGGGGGGTTCAAACCCTCTACCCTCCCCCCCCCCTTGATACGGCCTTGATATAGGCAAACATAACGAAACACAGAAGAGAGTGGGGTTCCCTAAGATAGGTCAAAAGAGCTCCCGAAAAAATGTGAAAAGGTTAGGCAGGAACATTTGAAAAAAACGAGGCAAATTATTGATTTTCAAGGCTTAGACAAGCCCTGGCACGGAGGCAGGGATTAGTAAATATAGCGTAGTTTTGCAACTATGATAATGGATCATGCCTAATTTATTTTTTTCCAATATAAAAAAATCGATCTCTCTTAGTGTCTCCCCTAGTATTCCTTTTCTTTTTTTACAACCTTAAAGATTCAGGGGGCAAGGACTCCTCCTTAGAAGAGAAGAAAAACCACAAATCTTGCGACGAAGTTCCAGGGGAGAGCTGCGCTCGGTGAAAAGAAAGACAGTTTTTTAATTTCTTTCACAAAATAAAGTTAATTTCCTTCTATTTTATTGGCTGTAGAGAGTAAAACTATTGGGTATTGGACATATGGATATTTGTGATGTCATTCACATGAAAAATGTTTTTTAAACATTAATTTAGGCCCAAAACGAATTTTCCTAAGGTTGTGACCTATCTAGATCATTTTTCACACCAGAAAACGAACAATTATCATACTAAAAACAAATCTACTAAACCAACAATATCACCGAGCGAAGATCCCCTGGTATACAAATTATTATAATTGTAATGTTTCTGCTGCAAAGGATATAATTTAATGTGAAGCAATTAAGAATCCGCAAGCTACTGCTATCATATGCTATCACTTCACTGCCATCAAACGAAAATGCCTTTCTCCAAAGAACAAAATCAACTAAATTTGTAAACATGCAAACTGTGTTATGAAACTCATCCTACTTATGCTTAAGACTTTCAACATGCAGACGCATTGCTTTCAACCTTCAATTATTGGTCATTTAACAATATAAGATAGGACTTTAGCTTTGCAAAGGAGGCTCCATAAAACTCTTCAACTTCTAATTCGAAATATTTGCTAGGATCTTTTTTTACGTCTGTTTATAATGGGTACGGTACGTAACTTTCATATTAATTTTAATTAATTTCCAGAATAATTTCTACAATACTTTTGCTTACCAGACTCAATGGATTTAGCAGGTTTTGGGGCTGGCTTAGGTGTGCGTTGGTAGGAAATCCTCGAGGTGGACTCTCTGAAATGAAAAAAAATAATAAAGAGACACCAATAAATCAGCTAGGCCAGATCAAAGCCAGAGACGCACACCTGAGCCACATTAAATCAAAGCGCACGACTACACGGTCAAATAATGCGTACCAATCATAATCAGTAAACAAGAACAATGTTTAATATTCAAGTTGACTCGAGTTTGAATGCTTTACTTAACAATAAATCCATAAAAACAACAAATATCAGCTTCAACGTAAGTCACTCCCGTGAGGCTCCATGGCCAGAACATGGGAAGAAAAAGTACCAGCGAAAAATATGATGACCAAAATATTGACCAATGATTAAAGGCAGTAATTTTTGAACAAAGAAAAGGTAAGAGTATTTTAAGGAAGCTTAGACATACTTTTCCAGGATCGATTTTGAAAATCCTTTTCACTGCTTGGTCCAATTTTACGTTTCTTACTGTCCAATTGTGTGGATGTCAACTTTTCCTTCGCTGTTAAAACCACTTTCTAAGGTTTACAATAAAGCTAGAAACCTTATTCAGGAGACTAATCGTTCATTAGTTATACCATTACTTGATCTTGAGTCACTATACATTCTTTCGTGTGCATGTTTTACTTTTGCTCAGCTTCATGGTGACCTCCCCCGGCCCCTAAGTGTTCCGCTATCTTTTACCTCTGATCAAAATAATTATAATCTTCGTAATATGACAAATCATGTTCAAGTTCCATTTACTCCTTGCATAAGGTCAGATTTTAATCCTCTAATGGCGTGTCATATTGTTTGGAATAAGTTGCCTGAATCAGCTCGAGGGTGCCACTCATTCAGTTTGTTTAAAAAAATTGTTAAAAATTCTTTGGCTTCGTAGAAGTTATTTTTATTTATGTTTTTATTTTTTGTTTATTTTATTTTTTGCAGTCTATTTGATCTAATTAATTAATTTAGTTTATTTATTCTATTTTTTCTATACTTTTCATTTTATCTATATTTTCTTTTCTTCTCCTTCGTATGTGAGTAAGTGATCATTTTAAGTTTTTTTTTGTTTTTCATCTCTGAGTAAGCAATTTATATGTCTTCCCCCTTTGTACAGGCCAATGAGCCTTTGGGGGAATAATAATATGTAATATTGTATGTGTATCTAATGAAGAATAAAACTTATCTTATCTTATCTTAGAGCTTGGAACTTGCTAAACAAGTCTGGAAAAGGGTACAAAGACATGGAATTAACAGGCAAAGTTGAGAACAAATTAGCGTTGGTGTAAGCAACTCAATTAAATTTAATAATTGATCTAACTAAAGTGATGCATGACCTGTCTTGGGTGGTATTTCTCAATAAAGACATTATTAGGAGTTATCTTTTTTTTTTCTTTTTTTTTTACAAAACCATAGACATGCAGCAAAGACAGTCGTCGAACGATTACAATGTGTTTATAGTCTATCGAATATTCGTGGTAACGAGTGTAAGCAAAATGCTACCCACGCCAATATTAACCAAATTTCGAAAAAGATAAGCCTTATAAGGAAGACAATAAATAAAAATCTTTTTTTATGTAGAATAATTATTCCGTCTTATTACCCGTCCCTGATATATAACACAAAAATAATTTTCAATTCATAATTATTCCCAATATGTAAAATTTGCTGAGTTTAAAATTATTAAAAAAGTTACTGGCATAAGTAAAATTGTATTATTTTCGAAAAAGGAGGAAAACATCCCCCAAAAGTGATATGACAGTGTTAATTAATTAGTTTACCATCTTGTCACCACAAGAACGACACAAAAGTTTTTCCTTAAAGAATTTTCCAGACGTTTTGCGAGTGGCAAGCACAGATGTACCTAGATTTCAGAAGAAAAGATCAGGTCAGCGGCAGAGGTGACTGAACATAAACCCATTGCCCACTTAGAATCGTACTTGTCAACAAAAACGAGATTAGGAGTTAGCACCTTTTGGATTTTGACATGTGAATAAAGTCAAATAAGCTCATTAAAAGTAAAAACAGTTGTCGAAGAACAAATATTTAAAGTTATCCTAATCACATTCGATTCATCTTAAGACGATGCACATACAGAGAATTTTACCTAGGATGCGGGGAGGGGGGGGGGGGGTATTCCACCACAAAAAAAGCTAAACCACACGTATACAATAAAAATATGAAACATGTGAACTTCGCAGGTATTTGAGGAACAAGGATCAAAACCTCCCCCACCCCTGACGAGCTTACGGTTTGGATTCGGGGAAATTCCTCTATTTTAATTGATAATGATAGGGAAAAGGCAGAAATAGTGTAAAAAAAAGAAAAACAATTCGTATTTCATGTGGTGAAAATTGTCACCTTGGATTTCTGTTGTAGTCAAGGCCATATCCAGGGGGTTAGTGGGTTTGAACTCCCCTCCCCCTCTCCAAAAAAAACGTTTGTCCGACCCGTAAAAACTTCACAAGATGAATATAAAACAAACTTTTTTTCCGTTTTTAAAAATAAATTGTAACACCCCTGCCCCTCCGCAAAAAAATTCTGGATACGGCCCTAGTTATAGTCATAAAATTTGGAATACCTGCATTCACTGAAGATTTTATCAGAACCCACATAAGCAGGCACATACGCACACTTGGTCATTTTTTCCGAGGGGGATAAAAATGTTTGGTAATTTGAATAAGTTCCTAGACCTTTGAGAAAATTCGTAGTTTCGGGGAACAGAGCCCTTCCCCATTAACTACGTTCCTGCGAACAAGTCTAACTTTCTGGGAGAGGCATAACAGGGAATTTTCCCTAAATGGGTTAAAAAACACCAAACTGGGTCATGGTTTACAAGGTTACCCCCACCTCCCGTCCCTGGTATGCTGGTATGGTTAGTACATTCATAAAATCTATTTATCTAAATATAATTTCTAAACTACTGTTCTTCAAACTCTTGGCAACCTTAGGAGGAGATAAAGTGACTGGTGCCAATTAATTACAAAATAAATTAATGCCGCTGTTCTATTCCCTGGGCGGGAAATGTTTAGGAATAAAAAGCGTTTGTCAGTTAAAACACGGCTGATTATTTGTTCCTTTACGAAAATAAATTGACATTTCGCCGAAAAGAAACTGCGTATTTTTTTGGAATCGGATAGATTTTTTCTGTTTTGGATAAAATATTACAGGCATTTAGGGGGGGGGAGGGTGTCAAAAGAAATATCTATAAAGAAAGAATATAAGGAATCGATTTGTCCTTAAAACGGAAATAACTGCTTTGTCCTTGACATAAGATGATGTCTTCAGATAATTTTTTTCGTTTTTTATTCTTTTTAGTTTTACTTATCATAGCTTTTTAGTTTTAAATGTTGTCTTTCTATTTTCGACCTTGTCCTAGTCCTAATTTTTTTTTTTTTTTACTTTTTTAGGTCGGGCCTATTTTGCACTGTATTTTTCACGGTTCGAGTTTCTCAGTTTTACTGATTCTCGCTGCTTTCTTGCTTAAGCCTTTTTGTGACCTGAAGACGACTTGACAAACAGATTTATGTAGCTTTTGAATACAAAGGACAGTGACAATGAGATTTTATTTTTCGAATTCATTATGAAGAAACTTAAACACCCAAATATTCTTAAAAAATAGGAAAAATCGGAAATTCAATTTTTTTATGAAAAAGATCTCGATCCAAGGTTAAAACAAATTTTAGTAGCAAGGGGTGTCATATTTATAAAAAAAAGAAACCGGTCCAAAATCATCAAAAATAAATTAATATGACACCAAAACAGCTTAAGAAAAAACAGCTTTCCTTTAAAGGGGAAGTTGTCTTTGGTGGTCAAAAGATTGTTAATATTAGAATTTTCACGGACAAAAAGCAATGACAACTTTAACAGATACGTCTTGGTTCATATTTTAACTGGCAACACTGACAAAAATGGGATAATACCCTAAATCTTCGTAACTTTGAAACAACCAAAGAATTTTTCTTTTTAATCAGTTTTTAGGTATGAACAGATCTATCACATATCTTTTCTGGCGTTCTTGCTGCTTTAACTTTTTCACTGGTAGATTGAGCCCCCCCCCCCCAAAAAAAAGGTGAAATCTGTAATTAAGAAAATTATCATTTTCAGTAACTACTGGCACAAGGATAGACCATCTATAAAAAATTCCTGGGCAAGTAAAAATCAGAAATCTCAATTAGAATTGCCGCCACTAAGGGAAGTTGCAGCAAGGGCTACACATAAATTGCGAGAAGAAGCTTAGCTTGTTGTGAGCTTATTTTTCTGGATTCGCTCCCCCCCCCCTCAAAAAAAGGAACTGGTACTCGTAAAATCACTTCCGTCACTTTCCTGTTTACCGCTGAGTTATGTTCAGCTATTAAATTGGATCTATTGGTTCAATAGAGGGTGCAGGTTATGCGAAAAATGTAATAGCTAATTTAAAAATAGAAGAAAATAAAGAACCCTCCCGGTCCTTCCTTTAGGTGAAGTCTTTATTCATCTGCACGTGAATTTTAGTCTGACATCATTTTTTACTCCTTACCTTGACTTACATCTCCCGCCAGGCGCTGCTCAGCGTAGAGATGCCCGTCCACTTCGGCCCATAGCGAGCACTTGTGTCTCGCCAAGTCTGATGTTTGCCATCGTGAGGAGCTCAAAAAGCCTACCTGACTTCGCAGATGATATTTGCGGGTAGAACTAGAGGCATTGGAACCAGGTTCTAAAGCCATTCTAAGTTTGGTTCAGCTATTTGAATTAAAAAGCGAGGCTAGTTTGTGAGCTACTGCCAGTTCTCGATGATGACAAAGTCGAACCCTGGCAGAACTTCAATCCTCCTCAGGCTTTACTGGAATACATCGATGGTCTAGAGAGTAGCGGCTGAGGTCTGCCAGGTCTCAGCTCCGTAAAACATCACAAGGCCGACAAGGGTGTTGAAAAATACGCATATGTGTTTATGGCTTATGTTAGGTTTCCGTCAAAGGTTACGGATCAGTCTGCCCATGGTAGAAGTGGCCTTAAAATTATCGCTTGGAGCTCAAACAGAATATAGCCACCTGAAGAAAAAACGGAGCCTAGGTAGGTGAACTTTTGAAGAACGTCAATGCAAGTGGCGGTGTCCAGGTTAACTAAAGAACCAATAGCAAGAGCAGATGGATCAGGAGTCGTGACTTGGTTTTGCCTCGTTCATCTGAGGTCCAGCTTTCGCCACCCCTTCTTTTTTGAAGCACTTGCAGCATTGTTCCATGGGATAAGCCAAAATGCTCAATCATTGACAAACCGAACGTCCAAGATGACGCGATTCATAAAAGATGACGCGATTCATAAACTTGAGCCCGGATCTGAAGCGTGAAGTTATTTTTATCATAAAATAGTCTACGGGTTTCGGGGCCATAGCACATCCTTGGCAGATTAAACTTGATTCCTAAAAGAATGGACTATAGCTGGTCGCCTAGATGCAGTTCTCAGCCCCATGATACAGCGCCTCAAACAGACTGCAATACTTCTCTGGGAGGTGAGTCAACTCTAAAATCAGGCATAGAGCTTGTCGATCGACTGAGTCAAATACATCCCAATAACTTGTTTCTAAAGTATTATAATTTTCATCATGTTTTGATATTTTTCATTAGGATTAACCTAACTTCACTTCTTGAGTGTTTTCCGTATAATACACAAGTGCCTATTTTTTAGCCAATCAAATGCCACCTTTGCGTGGGATGCTCCTGAGATTTTCATTGTAACGCCAAACGGTTAGGTTAAAGGAAGTTCATAGCCTTATAAGCGATACAATTATTGTTGATGATAGATTATTGTAGTGTGCAATTTCCATTTACAAAGCAAACAGATTGTGATTTCATTCATTTTTATAAAAGAGACAAAAAAGAAAAAAAAACATTTTGGTATAAAGTAAAAGGGTGATTGGTAGTTGTGTATTATACGCCTCTCACTCAAGTGCTTCACTTAACTAGAACCTGTTTCTTTGACACTCAATCCAAATAAAATATCACAAAATATGATGAATACATTAGAAACAGATTTAGGCTATAAACCAACAAAGAAACAACGCGGATATCTCGCCTGTGTCCAAACAAGGCGTCTTCAGCACGAAAGAAACACAAGAGGAACAAGATAAAAAAAAAACAAGCTAAAACTAAAAAACCAATAAAACCATGACAATATATATATATATATATATATAGATATATATATATATATATATATATATATATATATATATATATATGTATGATATATATATATATATATATATATATATATATATATATATATATATATATATATATATATATATATATATATATATATATATATATATATATATATATATATATATATACAATTGGCGTAAACTGACCCACTTAGGGAAAAGATGCTATTATAGAGTTACTTCAGTGAGAGCACCAGAGTAACTGAGGTAAATAAAAAAACTGGAAATTACTTTAATTATTATGTTTCGAAATAATCCTTTCATAGGCTATTATTGAAGTAAATCGTTTGTCTAGCAGGTAAAACAGTCCCCTTGTGATTATTTATAATCTTAATTCCCTTATTGACTGTTGATTCACTCTTTAGAAGATTATCATAAATTGGGTCAATATTTAAACTACCTGTGTCCCTATTTACCGCAAGGTTAGCAAACAAATGTCTTTTAATTTCTATGGCTTCTCTCACTCATTGTATGTACCCCTTATCATTTGAAATAGCTAAGGCCTCATCAAATTTTACAAAGTGATCTGGTTGAAACCAAATATGTTCTGCTAAAGCTGAAACAAAAGTTTCCGGAGGCTTGCTTAATTGTAGGGTTTTTTCTATTGAATTTCGATGTTCAATAGATCTTTCAACAAATTGTTGGTGAGTCCTACCAATAAAGAACTTTCCACAAGAACACGGAATTTCATACACCCCACTTACTAAATTTCCCCGGGTTAAATCCTTACTAGAACTAAAGAAACTACCCATTGGCCTCAACGATTGGAAAACTGTATCAATATCAAATTTACGCAAAATCCGTGAAAGTTTATCACCCAAACCAGGTACATATGGCCAAAAAAATGAAACTTTTTGATACATTTAAATCTAAAGACTGAGAAACCCCAATAACCCTACTATCATGTTTAACACGTCTATTTTCAATTATTTTGTCAATGAACTTAATTGTGTGATTGTTACAAAACAAAATATCCCTCAAGTATAACAATTCTGAATCCAGAAATCCCGGGGAACAAATTCTAAAGGCTCTATCCACTAGTGAAATTACAACCCCCCGTTTCACCGACATAGGGTGGCAAGAATGAAAATTCAAATACCTATCATTGTGCTTAGGTTTTCTATACATCGAGAAAAGTAAATGGAGATCCCTTTTAATTAATAAAATATCCAGAAAAGGTAATTTATTATTTTCCTCAAACTCAACTGTAAATTTAATATTGTTATCAAAACTATTTAAATGCTTACAAAAAAAGTCTAAGGAGTCCAATCCATGTTTCCAAACGCAAACCACATCATCCATGAACCTACCCCAGAAACAAAGGGAGATTCTAAAACTGTGTATAGTGAAGAGAGAAGCCATAGAAATTAAAAAAAACATATGTTTGCTAACCTTTCGATAAATAGGGACACAAGTAATTTAAATATTGACTCAATTTATGATAATCTTCTTAAGAGTGAATCAACAGTCAATAAGGGAATTAAGATTATAAAAAATCACCAGGGGACTGTTTTACCTACTAGACCAAAACGATTTGCTTCAGTAATAGCTAACAAAAGATTATTTCACAACAGAATAATTAAAGTAATTTACAGTATTTTTTTTTTTATTTCCCTTCAGTTACTCTGGTGTTCTTACTGAAGTAACTCTATAATAGCATCTTTTCCCTACGTGGATCAGTACGCCAATTGTATATATTTTTTTTGGTGGTGGTTTTATTGGTTTTTTAGTTTTAGCTTGTTTTTTTCATCTTGTTCCTCTTGTGTTTCTTTCGTGCTGAAGACGCCTTGTTTGGATACAGGCGAAATATCCGCGTTGTTTTACACTTTTCGTTTCTTTTCTCTCCACTGGCCGTGCTAATCAAAGCTGCATTAATCCATAAACGTTCACAAATAAAACAAACAAGTTTTTTTTTGCTGAAAATAAGGAGTGATGAAAAATTAATGCTACGAAGCAATATTTTTTTTATATCGTTTTAAGTTTCAACTTCACTCTTAGATAATTTCGAAGACCTCACTGCCTTTCGATGACGATAAATAAAACTCGCTTCCGTTTATATTTTTGAAAAAGTAAGGCTATTGAATAATATATAATTATTTTATTTTGTATATAAATCATTATTTTTAATTGTTTTATTTTAGTTTTTCTGCTCATGACGGTAACTGCACATGTGATTGAAAATATCCAGTTTTTTTATGAATCATCACTGACTAATAAAAGGATTTATCCCTATTTGAGCTTTTATTTATCGTAAACTGCATTCGTTACTTCAATCAGAAAAAAAATTTGTTTGTTCAAGACGTTTCCCTCAGTTCACCGGGTTGTGCATTCTGTCAGGTAAATTTGTTAAGTTTGTGAACCATATTTACACCATTTCCGAATTTTTAATTACTACTACTACTACTAACAACTCACCGTAGCACCAAGCCGTCTGACGCCAACACAGCCACGCACGCTCCTCCTCCATCCCAATGTATTCAAAGCCTCCCTTTTTACACCCTCCCACGAAGTTCCTATTTCCTTTAAATCTTTCTTTACGACGTCCTCCCACCCCAGACAAGGACGACCTGCTTTCCGTTTAGCCCTAGACGGTTGGCCGAAAAGAACAATCTTTGGCAATCTGTCATCCTTCATCCGCACAACGTGCCCAAGCCTCCTCAACCTTTCTTTCATTATAGCCCTAAAGAGCGGTATTGAACCACATTTTTCGTACAGCCTCTTGTTTGAAATACGGTCAGTCAGCCGGGTACCCAGAACAATCCTTAAGCAATTTCTCTGGAAAACATCTAGCAAATTTTCATCCGCTTTTCGGAGCGCCCATGCTTCAGAACCATATTTGACCACTGTCATCACTAGTTTACTGGTACAACACTTTTACTAGTATACACACTTTGACGACAGTGCAAGTGCAATAATAAAAAATCAAAACTCCCCCTCTTGTATACTTTCATTATTTCAATAAAACAACACAAATGGGTGATTGGGCTTAGCAAAAAGTATAAAACAAACACTGTTATACAAGACTTTGATAACGCAGTAATAAGGTCACATGCGTTTTGTCATAGTAATTTCGGTTCGAATCTTAGATTAGACATTTTTTTTTAATAGCCAAGCTTATAGGAAATTAACTAAAAAAACAAGTTTTTTTTTTAACTGAAAGTAGGGACCGACATTAAAACTTAAAACGAACAGAAATTATTCCGTATATGAAAGGGGCTGTCTCCTCCTCAACGCCTCGCTCTTTACGCTAAAGTTTAACTCTGCCTCACAACTTTATTTTTTAAAACAATAAAAAACTTTAGCGTACAGAGCGAGGCGTTGAGGAGGGGACAGCCCCTTTCATATACGTAATAATTTCTGTTTGTTTTAAGTTTTAATGTTGCTCTTTACTTTCAGTTGAAAAAACTAGTTTTTTTATTTAATTTCTGATCGTTTTTCAGATAATTCTGGGAAATCCGGCGCCCCCTTCATAGAAATGTCCCTTCCCCCAAAGAAACATCCTCCATGGAAGGATCCTCCCCCGTAACCCCCTCCTCCAACACTCCCCTTCCCCATCATTAAAAAAATCCCTCCTGAAACGTCTTTATACTTCCCATTAACCAATAACTATATGTAAACAATGGGCAAAGTTCATAACTTCCAGCCCTTCCCCCGGGAACTCTATGGGATTAAGCCATCCTCAATGACATATTTATTAGATTTTCGACTATGCTGAACAAAATGGCTATCTCAAAATTTTGATTAGGTGACTTTGGGGAAAAATGAGCGTGGGAGGGGGCCAAGTTGCCCTCCAATTTTTTTAGTCACTTAAAAGGGGCACTAGAACTTTTAATTTCCGTCCAAATGAGCCCTCTTACGATATTTTAGGACTACTGAATCGATACTATCACCCCTGGGGAAATAAAAAAAAAAATAATAATAATAATAATAATAAACACGCAACCGTGATCTTTCTTCTGACAAAAAAATACAAAATTCGACATTTTTGCAGATAGGAGCTTGAAACTTCCGCAATAGAATTTTCTGATACGCTGAATCCGATGGTGTAACTTTAATTAAAGTTCTATGACTTTTTGGGGGCGTTTCCCCCTTTTTTTGAAAATAAGGCACATTTTCTCAGGCGCGTAACTTTTGATGGGTAAAATTAAACTTAATGAAACGTATATATTTGAAATCAGCATAAAAATATGATTCTATTGATGTATCTATGGGTATCAAAATTCCGGTTTTTAGAGTTTCGGTTACTATTGAGCTGGGTCGCTCCTTATTTACAGTTCGTTACCACGAACTGTTTGATATACCTTGCAGTAAGGACTCAATAACGAAAATGGAAAAAAAAAAGCAGAATGACGAAATCAAAAATAATCGGTGACAATTTCAATTTATTTTCACTTGTTTCAGGCTCTTTTTATCTTCTTTTACTTGTTTGTGTTTCTTTTACTTGTATGTTTATCTATGTTGGGTCTAAATGTGCCCTATTTTCACGCTGGTAAAACCTGGAACTCAAAATGGAATTCGAAACCAAACTGGTTCCAAAATAAAATCAAGAGAGAATAGCAGTTAGAAATATGAAGTGCATAAAAGGTTTGCATAAGAATAAATACAATTTCATAAAAATAAAATAAAAGACTAAAAAGTCGAAAATTATTAATACAAGAAAAATTTAACACGTTTTCAAAAGGACTAAGAAGTAGGAAATAATTATTGCTCCTCGTTTCCAATTACATTCATAGATTTTTGAAAAAAAAAATCGACCTTTAGTCCATTTTGAAAACAAGTTTTAAAAAATATAGGCCTATTTATTTTTTAAGTTAAAATACTAATGTGACGGACTTAGGTAAATGCACCACAGCCGTAAACCAATAAATTAGAAGCATTCTTTTTACGTTCAAAACTATGGGAGAGCTATCTCTCTTTTTTCCTTGATTAAATCTTGTGTCAAAAAATTCCTTTGTTGTTTGTGTTCAACAATAAATATTAAATATAATCAGCCAAGTGCCACCTTACTCCTCCTTCTCATGTATTAAAAAGAAATAAGCTTTTATGGCTCGAAAACATGAACACTTTTTTGTCCACTGAAAAACCAATATGGAAAGGTAATTTAACTACAAAAGGAGGAGACATGGGTCAAATGAATTGTCCAAAAAATGACGCCCAGATTCCTCGAGTGAAGCATGTATTGGAACAAAACCCAAAGTATAATCACCTACGGAACAAGTACTGACAAAACCTATCCTCTCCACACAAAAAAGTGACCCTTTGTCCGCGTCTCCGGAGACGATTCCATACCTATGGGAACCTGGCAACTAAATACCGTAGTTACACAATTCAATACAACTTTCCCGGTCACTCGTCGCCTGAGCCACGCTCTAGCATAATTTATTGGCTCGTAGCAAAGTACTTTGGCTCGGAGCGATTAAGTAGTACAGCACTTTGTGTATAGGGGCGCTGAGGTACGCGGGGTCACTTTTGAAGAGTTTTGTCAGTACTTGTTCCGTAGGTGATTATACTTCGACAAAACCTTAGCTCAGTATCCATAGAAAAGCAAATCTGCCAACGCGTTTATGTTTTGTTGTGAAAAAAAGGCAAAGGAAAAAAGGCATTTATTATACATTTTATTCAAAAAAACAAAAAAAAATCATAATCGGGTTTCAAGGGGTATGTTGCTTTATGCTGGTGCGCTGATATGCTGCTAGTGCTGGTATTTTATTTTAATTTTTAAATAATTTTTATACATTTTCTTAAAGAAACTAAGGGACGTTTCTTCTCGGATGCGGGGAGGTAGCTCTAAATGGCAACGCCTACAGGGAGGCTGCACTAAATGGCAACAGAAAGCTATACATAGTAAAAGTACGTCTAAAAACAGCAGCAAGGAGGTCACTTTAAATGGCAACAGTAAACGACAAAACTAGCAGAAAGATTGCTCTAAATGACAACACCTATAGGGAGGTCCTCTAAATGGCAATAGTAAATGGCCGCACCTGCAGGGAGGTCGCGCGAAGTAGCAACAGCACGCTGTAGACGGCAGCAAATGAAGTGAGATTCTTTTAAATGGCAACACCTGATAGGAGGTCGTTCTAAATGGCGGTAACACGTCAAACAAAATTCTCTTTTAGATTAATCAGGTGGGGAGGAGCTTCATGCTGAGGGTAGTCCTAAAGAGCAGCACCATGACGAGTTCATCTCTGCTTAACTCTGCATGAGCTTCGACAGCTTCTTCAAAAAGTGCATATACTAGAGCAAAGTACTGACACAGACGTCCTGTGGGGCCATAACCTCATTTGCTATTTTCTGGCAACACTGACGAAGTGAAATTTTAATCAGTTAACACAAGCTTTGGATGGGTTGGACCAACCCCATCGTAAGTAGCTTCATCCTGATGGGTTATCCATTTTGGCGTCTGTTAGCCAAATCAGCTGAAAGAGGCAAATGAAGACACGGTTTTGATCTCTGCTTAGCTTTACCAGTATGAGTTTCGACAGCTTCTTCGAAAAGTGCATATACTAGAGTAAAGCACTGACACGGACGTCCAGTGGGGCCATAACCTTATTTGCTATTTTCTGGCAACACTGACGAAGTGATATTTTAATCAGTTAACACAAGCTTTGGATGGGTTGGACCAACCCCATCGTAAGTAGCTTCATCCTAATGGGTGATTCATTTTGGCATCTGTTAGACAAATTAGCTGAAAGAGGCAAATGAATACACGGTTTTGATTTCATTCTATATTTCAAACCAGGGTTTTACGGCAAGCCATGATATGAAGTCGAGACAACGATAGCATACCAGCTATCTCTAAATATAAATCAGAATTGATAACAAATTGAAACCAATTTTCCCACAAAGATGCTCCTGTTACGCTCTTGACAACTGAAAGCTTCTCAACAGCAGCCCATTGCATAACATCGAAACAAGTGCACCGAGGGGTGTACTTGACAAACCACGGTTTCCATTCCAACTGTCTATTGAAAGAAACCCGTTTGACTAGTTTCTTAAGCATCTTCTCAATATAATATATCGCGTGTTCACCGCTTTCTTAACCAGTACCAAAATCTTTAATTAACGAAATTTTTTTCACAAAACAGTTAAAAAAAAACTGGTAGGGCCTACTTATATATTATAGTGACCCCACTCAAGAAGTGAAGTTAGGTTAATCAAAATGAAATATACCAAAATATGATGAAAAATAAAATACTTTATAAAGAAAATTATGGAAACTACAAAAGAAAATTAAGAAAAGCAGGCCAAGCAGAACACATTATGTTAAACACCTAACCCAGCCTAATAACCTATAAAATGTACCTACATCGTAGTTTTTCTTAATGGCACTAAGCTAATTATAACCTACTGCAGACAGACACCGATTTTTCTCAGATCCAAGAGATGAAGATTCCTGAGTGGGGTTGCTATAATACATAAGTACCCTCAACACAAAAATGATAATAATAATCTTTTCGTAGTTTTCTATATTGAAGCAGTATTTAGTTTATCGTAAAAAAAGTATTAAGGTTTAAAACTAATTTAAAAACAGTTCCCTTTCGTTTTTTTAAAAGCTTCGGTAAAGGCTCTTGGGTGTGTAGCCAAAATATTCGGACTTATATTTTCATTTTGTACTAAAATTTATTTTTATTAGTCAATTTTTTATTAGGAGTTTTCAAATTTTTAATATATTTCCGTTTCAATTGTAAATGGAAAGGCGGTGGGGCTTAAGAAATTATTTACACAGGTGGTATCTAAAGTTAAGTTTGTCCATGGATTGCATTGTAATGTTGTGTCTAAAAAAGTGCAGTTTTCAAAAATCTGGACCTTTGGGCCTAAAAACATAACTCAATTTGAAACAATATACCCTTCCTCAAAAAACATGACCTTTCTGCAATTATTGTGAATAAAATGAGAAAGATTTAACAATATCTATTTATTTGGCGAACGATCTTGAGTAGTAAATTTGTAGAATATATTTTTTTAAAGAATGGCGAAAAAAACTATTCAAATAAATTTCACAAAAATTTCATTATTTTAAAACTATTTTTTCTCTTTCTTCTTTAACCGTACATCTACCTGATTTATGAAATTTGCAGTTTAATGAACTATTGCTATTCTCAAGTTCTAAAAGCCACTACTTTTACTAGACTATTATGTAACGTTAGGCCTACACATCAATCAGAATGGGCTCAAACCCGTTTACCCCTCTCCTTCCTTCTGGGCCTACCTTTGATTATCAATAAAACATAATGTAATAAATAAATAGCAGAATCAAATTACACCTTTCTTTTCCAGGTCTTTCTATAGCTCATGAATCAGACATAAAATTGTTTTTTAAAGAAAAAGTGCGTTATTTAAAAGATAAAGTATAGTTTAAAATATTCGGTAGGCTACTTTCCCATTATATGGGCACTTCTAAAAAGTCAAGTTTGGTTAATGCTAATGAAATAGGAATATGAAATAGACAAATATATAATAGTTTATAAACAAATTTGGGCTATACATTTGCACATTGGGGGGGGGGGGGGGGGGGCTGGGGGGGTAAAGCATTGCATATATTAAATACGTAACCTAATCTAACCTAGGTACCTTTACCCCAGTCTAAACCCCAAAAAATAACAGTTTAAATATCGTAAACGCAATGAAAACCACGCTATGGATTGCATTACTCTGAAACCGTCTATTGAATTAACCTGTCAAAAACGGGTTTTTCGTGACTGGTTTCCTTGTAGGTGCCCATATAATGGGAAAGTATCGAATATTCTCTACAGTTTTCTTTCTGTCAAACGTGTTCAATGCGCATTTAAAAGAAAAATTCGTTTGTCAATAAAACAAATTTCTCTTTTACAGTCTATTAATCAACTCAAAACAAATAAAATAAGAAGAATACAAAGTCCGTTTGAAATACCTTTACAATCATTTTGCAACAGATGTTTTTAATATTCCACATGATCATTATCTTTTTTTTTCTTAATAGGAAATTCCAGATGCGAATCTAACCAGGCAAAAAAAAAAAAAAAAAAAAAAAAAAAAAAAAAAAAAAAAAAAAAAAAAAAAAAAACTGCGCACTCAGTCGAAAATAAACAAATTTTAGATTGGTGGATTTTTAATCATCCGGAGATTTATTGTCAAATTTTCAAACCTTTTCGAACCTAAAATGAGCTGCATTTGGTTTCTTTTCCTCTTTTATTATTATTATTGAGTGCTATCGCAAAGTTAGTTTTTTTTTTTTTTAAAGAACGTTTATTGACGTTGACGTTTTATTTGTCAGTGTTACACCTAAGGGTACTGGTGCATTAGATGGTCACTTTTAAAAAGTCAAGTTTGGTTAATGCTAATGAAACAAAATAAAATAGGATGAATATATAATAGTTTAGAAACAAATTTGGGCTATATATTTGCACATTAGCAGGGGGTGGGGGTAAAGCACAGCATACATTAAATACGCAACATAACCTATCTTAGGTACCTCCCCCCCCCCTAAACCCCAAAAAACAACAGTTTAAATATCGTAAACGCAATGAAAACTACTCTGCATTCCATTTCTTAATAGCATTCTCTTTGAAAATAACCGGTCTCTGGCGGGTTTCGTCTGTCATTGCACGACTGGTTTCCTTGCATAGTATATAAAAATGACCATATAATACACTAGTACCGACCTAAGTTATAAGACCAAGGTTCACTTTTAAAATACCCCTCCCCCCGCCTGTCCTCAACTCCCTGTTGAAATAGCATTGATTCAATCGAATCGAATCTTTGATTCAATCGAACCTTTACGTCTTCTACACACTCGGTTTCTTCAATCAACGAAATTATTAAAGACACAAATTTTTCTTTGAGCAAGCCTAGCCTAAATCTTCGGTCTGTCTATCTCGCATCCTGTGAATATTTTGCTTTCTCTTTAGTCCACGGACAACTACCAGCTGTTTTCAAGAGTCCATCTTTTGTTTCTAAATCTTCATCAGTTGTTTTTGAAATGCTGCTGATGTAAGAATTCATTCTACGCGGTGTGTTCGGCCCGACTTTGATCCGGTAATTGTAAGTTTAAAGGTATGGAGTTCGCGATGAGCTGCGAAACGAATTTATAGGGTCAAAATGATAATTTATTTTTAATAGTAAATTATAATCTTTTCATTTATTATTATTATTGTTTATTTATTTATGGTATATTATAATTTTGTTGTGTTAATATAATGTTGGATTTGTTGACCAATGGATTCATTAGTTTTAAATCCATCCATTCACCAAGCCAGAAAAACGACAATAATTTGATTTTTTCTTAAAGAATACGAAATATTCCTTTCTTCAAGGAGTTTTTACTTATTTTGACCTGTTTTTCAAGGGAACATGAAAACGAAGCGAATAACAAAGCAAATTTCAACTCGGCAGCTGGATAAAACAGGGGCTTCAAGATTTAAGCTTTAACACGACTAAGTAATTAAGATACTAAGTATTTAAAAAACAAGACAAATCAATGATATCCATGCGAAAAAGCGACTTTTCTTGTTTTTCAAGGTGGAGGGGGTGGGGTCAAGGACTCCATCATATGGTTTCTGATCGTTTTGGTTGTTCCATTCAGTACATTTCGGTTTTCGAAATCCTTAAGAAATTTGTTTTTGCAATAAACCATTACTATTAAGATAAGTATATTTAGTAGTTACCATTACTGAATCGCCTTTAAGTAGATTTTTTTTTTCACAAGATAAAGTTTTTTCAAAACTCAATTTTGAACTTTGGTTACTATACTGCAACCATAACAGGTCGATAAGCGTGAAAAGTTAGAGACGTTCGTGGTAAAGATATACTTAGTTTTACGTTACCCATGTTTTGTTACACGAATGAAAAGTCAATACAGCAGCAACAAAATTAAATTTCCACATGAATTATCAATAATTTTTAATAACTTTCCCATTCATGCTTGATCTGTGCTTTAATGTCTATCTCCACTTCACATTTTTAATTTTTGAATAGTCTGCCTATAATGTTAGTGACGAATCTAGATGTTCATTGTGACGATTTTCTGGATTTTTACGCCAGCCTGGTGTGTAAGGACTTACTTAAGCATTAAAGGTTACACTTAAAGTAACCGAGGAGTCACTCTCTCTCAGAAATCATTTACCCCAGGCGATATCTACCAAGCGTGGGGGAACTGCACCAAGCACATTAAGAAATGTGTGAAGTGTTTTGGGAGCTCTGCCAAGCGTGGCGGAACTGTGAAGTACAAATTCCGTTCCGAGATGTACGCTAGAAGGTAGAAAGTCAGGGCCCCCTCGAATGTAACGTAAGTTAAACATTTAGTACAGAAAATTGAGTACATACAGTGTAAAAGCCGCTTAAGACGCCACGTATTTAGATAAGCCGACAAGCATGAAAAGCTAGCGTCATTCTAAGGATATTCTCGGCAAATCAATTAATATAAATGTCAGGAAATGGCGGAACAAAAAGACGGCATCAGCGGACATTCAGGAGCCGGAAAATCAGAGACCATTCTAGCGAACTTCCACCTAAATTACATCCCTAAATTTCAGGGAAATGCAAGGAGTTAGTAAACAAAAGATAGAATCGACAATATTTATGAGTTTCAGTTTGGATTTCCATAATGCCGAAAATAAATATTCTTTTTTTATGGGGTACGAAACTAGTATGAGTTTGAGTTTGTATAATTGTATATTAAATTGACCGACATCATAGGCGCTGAAAGACTATTGAAAACCTTATAAATTAGTCTTTTGTTTTCTATCTGATACCTATGGAGTTCCCTGTTCTTCAGAGAACATCCTGTTTTTGCGTCAGTTCTTGTGTTTTCAGTAAAGCGCTATTTTTTTAGAATTCTACAAATGCAGGGAAATATAATAAATTAATTTCCTTGAGCTAGTTTGTTAGATATACCTAGCATAACGTGTGAAGCTATAATTTTTGGTTCGTTTTAAGTTTTAACTTCGTTCTTTACTTTTAGAAGGAACTTTTTTTAATTGATGTAGAAAAGAAAAATACATTTTTAGGGGACAGAAATATTTAGGGTAATAAAATAAACTAAAATCAAACCAAAAACTAAACGGTTAGTCTGCGGAGCGCAAAAACAACCTTAAAACCTTTCAACCAACAAGACCCATACAGAAGTAGAAATATAAACGGAGCTGAAAAGACAAAAATAAACTTGGATGACAGAAAATATTTTTAATGTTTCCAGTTCCCTTAGACAGAAGAAGGGGTTTATAGTAATAATAGAAAAACGCAAAAAAAATTAAAAATGCCTACATTATAAGAAATTGCAGGGGATGGGATACATTGTGAGATTTCACTTCGGGGAGGGACTTGGTCCGACGAGGTTCTTCTCTTATGTACGTTCTTATATACTCGAGAGCTCCATTATTTTTTTTTTAATCTTGTACCTGAAATTGCTGACTAAAAGTGAGAGGTTTGTCAAACTTGTTTTGTATGAGAGGTTTGTATGAGAGGTTTGTCAAACTTGTTATGTCAAACTTGGTTTGACAACTTGTTAAAATACCCAGGTTTTTGTTTGGTTTATTTTAATTTGTTTGCCTGTCTTAAAATTACAATTTCTAAAAAAAAGTCCCTTTCTTCTAAATAAAATTTTCTCCTAAAATGGTAAGTTGGAGCTTACTCTTGTAAAAATGTGCTGAATTCCCAACGTAGCTAACAATCGCGCCTGTATATACCTTGACATTTGGGTACGGCCTCTTTGGAGGTCGATAAAGCATGTAACTTGGATGTTAGAAAAAAAGAAAGATGAAATTGATGAAAACTCAAAATCTTGATACACTATCTCTCAGTGAATTGAATTCGGAACCCGACATATCGTCGTGGAGTAGCTTAGCCGATAAACTGTGGTTTCTTACTGCTTATGTTATTTTTCATCTTAGTTTCTGGTTGTTTTAAATTTTGTTTATTGATTGATATTAATCTCTGTTTGTTTTAAGTTACTTTATTTCTGTTCGTTTTCGGTTTTAATATAGCTCTTATCTTTCCATTGACAATTTCATTTTAATTAATTACACTAAGAAAAAATTGAGTGATATGAAAACCCTAGAATGTAAATAGTAACAAGAAAAATACAACCTTAAACTCTCTCAAGGCTTGCTAGTTTTGAATCCACCAGACAGTGTAGCAAGAAGAGGTTAAAATGTCTTCCTCCTCCTTCATTACAAGAAAATAGACGACAACTGTAAGTTTACCTTCAACCTAGCAAAAACCCGTAAAACTTCAAATAAATAGAAATTAAATGCATTTAAACGCAATTTTATCATTATATCACAGGTCAAAAAGTTTCTCCTTGGTCGAAACACAGGGTGAGAGCGGGTCCCTTTTGAGGTTGTTTTTATATATTAATTTATATGTTGTTGACTATGTGAATTATTTAATTAATTGAGCCACTACATACAGGTTATTTGACCTTTTAGTAGATTGCTGTCCTATAATTCCATGTTGTTGTTTTTTTTTAAGTTGACAACCTCTAGATAAATTGCCGTTATAAAAACAAGTCTGAAAACTTACCGAGGTGGGATAACTGGTGGGATTGGTTGAACTGCAGGAGGTTTCGTTGACAAGGAAATAGTTCTTGCCTAAAATAAAATGAACTATTAGCCTGTTTAACGGTAATAATGCTATAGGTCGGAATGACAAGATTAGTTCGATAAGAAAAGTCAACAAAACTAGTTTTGAATTCCCTTTTCGTTTCAATGACTGAAAGCCTTTAATCTCACCCAAAACGTCTCAACTTCATTTACAATTAGAAGTACAACCTCTGTGGAATGATTTGAAGCTAACTTTCTAAACAACATTAAACCTTAAAGATTTATGTTTCTAACCTTAAAGTGTTTATAATTTGGTATTTTATATAAGTTTTGAAGGAGACTCAATACTCTACAAGTTTTGGTATATCTTTTGAATTCTACAATCTTAAGGCTTAAATACAAAACAAAAATTTTGCTATTTTAAATACAAAACAAAATTACAAAACAAAATACAAAACAAAATACAAAACAAAATACAAAACAAAATACAAAACAAAAATACAAAACAAAATACAAAACATTAAATACAAAACATACAAAACAAAACAAAACAATACAAAATACAAAACAAAATACAAAACAAAAATACAAAACAAAATACAAAACAAAATACAAAACATACAAAACAAAACAATACAAAATACAAAACAAAATACAAAACAAAAATACAAAACAAAATACAAAACATTAAATACAAAACATACAAAACAAAACAATACAAAATACAAAACTTAAATACAAAACAAAAATCCAATAGCCAAGATTTGGTGTTTTCATTTACCAAATAACAGTTCCGAAATTTGCTTTTCTTTTACCTTCACTTTGATATTCAATTGAAAAATAGGTCAAAATTAGTCGAAAATCGTTGAAAGAAACATAGTCTTAATTTTGGGCAGGTTTGAGTCATTCTCTAGGAAAAAGTCAAGTAGCATCGTATTTCTGGCTCAGATCTGAAACTACTGAAACCATTTGTCTGAGTATCCTGTCCTTTTGTTGACAGTTACAGCTGTAGGCTTGTTGCAAAATTCAAAAGGGACATAAGCCACAAAGCTTCTCTCAATCTCTGGACCTATTTTTTTTCCACCACCCAGACAGATCTAAAACCAAGACTGCAACGAGCATGGGTGCCAGCTTCAGGGAAGTTGCTAACGCTGGACTCTTTTTTTATTTCTCCGGGGGGGGGGGGAGGGGTAAATCAGTTTTACACCATGAAATACCCCCCCCCCCCCCGCTTTTCATTGGAAGGTATGGGTCAAGTTCATGATGAAGTTGTAACTGAGATAAATATATATATATATATATATATATATATATATATATATATATATATATATATATAATATATATATATATATATATATATATATATATATATATATATATATATATATATATATATATATATATATATATATATATATATATATATATATATATATATATATATATATATATATATATATATATATATAGATATATATATATATATATATATATATATATATATATATATATATATAGATATATATATATATATATATATATGATCGAGTAGAGCGATTTTTTACAAACCCTATAAACATTCAGACAGAAAATTACTATAACCACAGATGTATTGTGACATCAACTTGGGTAAAAATCGCAGATAAGTGGAAGGAGGAAACGCTGTAGTTGAAGGCTTCTAACCACTTTTCCTTCGGTCATCCAATAGTGTACTAGCATCTATAACAAATTAAAAAGATTTTTTCCTAACAATTACATAAAATATTCATTTTTCTTTTAAGCGCCAGTGCTGCCATATCTCGGAAGCTTCCGATTGCAAAAGCATACCGTAAAGGCTCATAGTAGCAGCTCTAAAGAAGGAAAAATGCTAGAACGAACAGAGAGATATATTTAGATTGCTAATTTAATGTTCATTTTTATGGTTTTGTTGAAGTTTTTAACAAATTCGTCCCCAGCCCTGCTCCTAATGGTATCATATCGGTAACTGATGAAAATCGATTAAAAAAACATAAGTATGGTGAAAAAACAAGAAAGCAAGACTCGTTGCAGACCCGCTATAATTTACCCCCACCCCTTAATATGCAAATATATTGCCCAAATTTATTTCTGAAGTATTATATTTTACTTTGATATCTTACTTTGATAAATTTCATTAGGATTGAGCGTCAGAGAAACATATTAGAAGAACATTCGGTAGGGCGTATATCATACAAGTACCTAGAATGTCTCTCTTTTTGTTCTAGAATATCTCTCTTTTTATTCTAGCATGTCTCCTTCTGGAGAGCCGCTATTCTAGAGCTTTACCAGACATACTCTTGGTAGTTATCGATTCAGGAATAAATTATGGAGCAGAAAATGTTAAGGGAAATTGTCCTCTGAAAAATTATTAACACTATTTCAAATTCAAAACTACATAAGAACTTAAAACAGTTTAATTCGGCAACAACCACGCAAACTAACACAATTAAATGCAAATACATAAACGTGTGAAGTCGCTGGTTCTTCTGGTTGTTTTTCGGCACTATTTTTTGTAATATTTATTCTTGCAAATTAGATAAAATATCCATTTTCTTTTAAGTAGGCCTACCGGTAATGGATTATCTCAGGAGCTATCGATTTCAAAAATATAGTTTTGGCAGATATCGATTTCAGAAATAAATTATGGAGTAGAACATGTTAAAGGAAATTGTCCTCTGAAAAATTTAGCAAAAATTTAGCAAAAAAATTAGCAAAAGTTATTCTTGCAAATTAGATAAAATATCCATTTTCCTTTAAGTACCGGTAATGGATTATCTCGGGAGCTAACGATTTCAAAAATATAGTTTTGGCAGCTATCGATTTCAGAAATAAATGATGGGCCAGAAAATGTTTAGGGGAATTCTCGGTACTTCCTTGTTAGGTATTACCCACTTAAGAAGTGGAGTTAGGTCAATCATACAGAAATATAAAAAAAAAATGATGAAAATATAATAGTTTAGTAAAAATATTATGGAAACTACAACAAAGAATTATGGAAGAGGGGCTGCCCAGTAGGCTACGCATTTCATTAAATACCTAACCCATCAAAATATCATCTTTATATATTAAATATTCAATAAAAATATACCTACAACGTAGATTTCAACTGAAAAAAATACAAATGAATGTGCATTGTCAGTTTAATATACATATACTGATATTTAATAATCAAAATGTTAATATTATTTGATTTATTAAAGTTATAAAAGTAAGAACATTTATATTTTTTTCAGTAAAGTGCAAATTATGTTCTGGCCTTGGGAAGGCATGGGGTTTTTGAGCCCAACTTATGTTAATGTCTGCTCGTTTTGAGTTTGACTCGGTTATTTATTGTAATTTCTGTTCGTTTTGGGTTTCATTTATTTATCGATGCTGATTTGTGGTATTTTCACGCTTGGTAGATTATTATATTTTATTTTTGCGCATTTTTTGTTTAATGGAGTTCTTTACTTTTCGTTGAAAAACTTATTGTGTGGAAAAAGTTTTTTTAATTAATGAGTGTAAAAGTCACTTGATATACTGGTTGTTTTTCAGCAGTATTTGTTAAGTAATTGTAAAGTGACAGCTTTTTGTTTTTGTTTAATTCTCTTCATGTTGTTGTAGCCTTGCTTTTGTAATTCCGTGTTGTTGTTTTTTTCGAAGTGGATGTCTCCGCGGCAGTTTCGATCCTGTTTACTCCTTGTTGAGTTGTCATCCTGATTAGCGTCTTTGGCATTTTGTTGTTAGGTGACTTTTAAATGTTAAAGATTTTTTTTTTAATGTGGTTAAATGGCGTTTTTTTTTTTTTTTTTGGTTTGTTAGGTGACATTAATTTATCAAATAGCCTGGTGATGATGATACCACGACTTTTATTTTCCTTTTTTCTTTTCCCCTTTTCTTTTTTTCTCTCCTAATTTCCTCCCTTACTTTTGTGTTTGGATACTACGAAAAAATGTATATTCCGTATGTTACAGGCGACGAATGAGAGCTTATTACAATTAATATACCAAACTTATGCACATCAACTTAAAATAAAACAGAAATAATTTAATTATCAACAAATATTCCTTATGTTACATGTTATTTAGATTTTGAGGGGATGCTAAATTTTTTATTTTATATGATCCAACTTTTTATGAATAATAAACTTACTAACTCAAACAACTAATTCAGATTATTTATTTATTAGTCCCAAAACGCAGAAAGCTTTCGCTTGTCGCTCATAAATAAAAATACGTACATAACAAATCAATTAGAATATATAATATAACTAAAAACCAACACAACATATTATGTCAGTGTTTCAGAATTGAACCTTGGATCGTCGTATCCATACTGGTAATAATCCCTACTGTGTATTAAAAAGGTAAAAGTAAAGAATACTGCATTTGAGGTCTTAAATTGTCCATAACTTCCCGAGCATTCAACATCTTCTAGAAGATGGTTCGAACCGTTTACAGCCCGAGAAACAGAACTATTCGAACCGATTCTTATTGGTCTATATTGTTCAGAACTATGGTACTTCCCCTCGGCTTACTTCTTAAAAAAAAACGTTTTCCCGTGCAGACCAATGGTCTGCGTTTCGCAGGTAACCGATCTCCTGACTCGATGCCTTCGGCCGGGAGTGCAATGTGTGGTTGGGGGCAAATCATCCGACGCTTCTCATAATATTTTCCCATATTTCTCCAGGCACCCATTTAGAACTGGGTATACTCCGGCTGAGCTTACAGAGTCACACCGTTGACCCCCGTCTCAAACCAAATAACCAGCAAAAACCGGATTCGAATCCCTGACCTCAGGATTTCAAGGCCACAGCGCTAACCACTCGGCTATGACGGCCATCGTCAGGTACACCAATATATATTTAGTGCCCAAATCTTGACGACAAGGGTAAGAACTAGCATATTTGTTATTCATGTATCACTTGTGACATTCACCATCTTAATCCATCTCAGTGAAGTCACTTCGAAATTTTTTGGAATGTTCTCCTTGTGTTTCATGTTGTCCTGAAACACAAGGGCCGTTTAATTAGAATAATAAGCTTTTTCGAAAGTTCTTTAAAAAAACTAGCGTAACGAGCGAGGTATTGACGAGGGGCAACCCCCCCCCCTCATATACGGAAAAAAATTATGTTCGTTTTAAGTTTTAATGCTGCTCCTTACTTTCAGTCGATTTTCTTTTTTTTTTTAATCTTACAAGAACCCACTCTATATCTTCAATTCAAAAGCCATACTCGAAATCCTATCTTTCAGGATTAAGCTGTTGAGCTGCAAATGCAGGGAGATAATTCATCAGCTGGAGCAGTAGTTTTGCCTCAGCTATGCCACAGAAAAATAGAGCAACTAATTGTAAGATTTTTTTTTTTACAGGTTTAAAATTTCAACAAAGGCAAGCCAATCAGGTAAAATTCAATTTTTCACTCTTCTGACTGGCTTGAAGCACGAAGAATATTGAAGTTTTGAGGGTAGTATCACATTCCCGTCATTCTTACAACGTTGAACCGCAAAAATTTAGTTATTTAAAATTTCAGGAATAAGAAATATATCCTGGGGAGATGTTAGCAAGCTACTATCTCCACCCCTTTTTTATTTCCAGTGCTATACATGATATATCTATACATGTCTAAATCTTGATATAAAAAAAAATTACTTAATTTTTGGTTGATTCTCTTTTTCACTGGCTCTAGTTTTTAAATGCAATTTCCAAATGCAATTTCTGTTCGTGAAGTGGATGTTTTTGTGAAGGGCGGCAAAACATAACATTTTCTGAAGTTCACAAGCACAATCAGAATTCTTATTCACTCTCGTTGGTCCTTGAACATTTCACAAATAAAGTTTAAAAGCAATTAAGTCTTAGTCAATAGGATGTTGTCTCTCCAGATCTATGAAATCACGTCATTGGCTTAGAAAAATACGTTACAGATGTAAAACAGTGGAACTAAAGCTCATTTTTTACCATTTGCAAGCGCTGCACTTGCAAAAAAAACCGAACTTTTTGCTAGCGAGCAGCCAAAGATCCTTACCAATTTCTTCAACTCTAATACAATGATAAAAAATCAAAATAAAAAAGAGTAAAAAAACAGCCAAACCACAAACCAAACTCATTCAACAATTCTATATCACATCACAACACAGCCCCCTTAACTCCCTACTCTACCCTTCCTCCTGTCTGTCTATGATATCTGTTTTCCCTTTAGTTCTCATTAGAACCTTCATTTCTACCACCATTTCCAAAGTAACGATTCATGGACCGTACACAACACCTCTTGCCTTTATCGAATTAGGTGGACAAAATCGACAGTGATTTATATTGACAGCGGTTTTTTTTTTTTTCGTAAAAAAGCGATTCTTTCAGCTGGCAAAATACCAGATGCCAACTGTCAACTAACTGACGAATCGTAGGAGAAAAAAGGACTAATGTTGAAACCATACAAGAATATTTCTAGGTCCCTGACACCTTCAAGTTCCGGTTTTTGCCTGGACATACTAAAGAATATCAGAAGCTACAAGAATCTGAACTATAACATGGTTTAACTTAATCTAAAATGACTAGCAATATAGCCAGGATCGTATCCTGAATTTTTGCTCGGGGGATTCCAAAAATATTTCCTGTGGACATGTCATACATTCATTTTTGCTACTTTTGTGCGGATCGAACAAAATTTCGAGAGGGGATTCAAACTGGTTACCCCCCCCCCTGCGGTATACAGCCATAGTTGTAGCAGTAACAACAAAGGAATCATGAGTGTTACACTGCGAACTAGTGAAAAACTTAAGGCCGGCAGTAAGACTATAAAAATACTTTTCTGGAAAAACCGTCTAATCCGAAAAATATTCATAAAAACAACTTGTATCTAGATCCAACAGTACAGCATTTGATAATCGATAATCGTCTAATCCGAAAAATATTCATAAAAACAACTTGTATCTAGATCCAACAGTACAGCATTTGATAATCGATAATCGTCTAATCCGAAAAATATTCATAAAAACAACTTGTATCTAGATCCAACAGTACAGCATTTGATAATCGATAATCGTCTAATCCGAAAAATATTCATAAAAACAACTTGTATCTAGATCCAACAGTACAGCATTTGATAATCGATAATCGTCTAATCCGAAAAATATTCATAAAAACAACTTGTATCTAGATCCAACAGTACAGCATTTGATAATCGATAATCGTCTAATCCGAAAAATATTCATAAAAACAACTTGTATCTAGATCCAACAGTACAGCATTTGATAATCGATAATCGTCTAATCCGAAAAATATTCATAAAAACAACTTGTATCTAGATCCAACAGTACAGCATTTGATAATCGATAATCGTCTAATCCGAAAAATATTCATAAAAACAACTTGTATCTAGATCCAACAGTACAGCATTTGATAATCGATAATCGTCTAATCCGAAAAATATTCATAAAAACAACTTGTATCTAGATCCAACAGTACAGCATTTGATAATCGATAATCGTCTAATCCGAAAAATATTCATAAAAACAACTTGTATCTAGATCCAACAGTACAGCATTTGATAATCGATAATCGTCTAATCCGAAAAATATTCATAAAAACAACTTGTATCTAGATCCAACAGTACAGCATTTGATAATCGATAATCGTCTAATCCGAAAAATATTCATAAAAACAACTTGTATCTAGATCCAACAGTACAGCATTTGATAATCGATAATCGTCTAATCCGAAAAATATTCATAAAAACAACTTGTATCTAGATCCAACAGTACAGCATTTGATAATCGATAATCGTCTAATCCGAAAAATATTCATAAAAACAACTTGTATCTAGATCCAACAGTACAGCATTTGATAATCGATAATCGTCTAATCCGAAAAATATTCATAAAAACAACTTGTATCTAGATCCAACAGTACAGCATTTGATAATCGATAATCGTCTAATCCGAAAAATATTCATAAAAACAACTTGTATCTAGATCCAACAGTACAGCATTTGATAATCGATAATCGTCTAATCCGAAAAATATTCATAAAAACAACTTGTATCTAGATCCAACAGTACAGCATTTGATAATCGATAATCGTCTAATCCGAAAAATATTCATAAAAACAACTTGTATCTAGATCCAACAGTACAGCATTTGATAATCGATAATCGTCTAATCCGAAAAATATTCATAAAAACAACTTGTATCTAGATCCAACAGTACAGCATTTGATAATCGATAATCGTCTAATCCGAAAAATATTCATAAAAACAACTTGTATCTAGATCCAACAGTACAGCATTTGATAATCGATAATCGTCTAATCCGAAAAATATTCATAAAAACAACTTGTATCTAGATCCAACAGTACAGCATTTGATAATCGATAATCGTCTAATCCGAAAAATATTCATAAAAACAACTTGTATCTAGATCCAACAGTACAGCATTTGATAATCGATAATCGTCTAATCCGAAAAATATTCATAAAAACAACTTGTATCTAGATCCAACAGTACAGCATTTGATAATCGATAATCGTCTAATCCGAAAAATATTCATAAAAACAACTTGTATCTAGATCCAACAGTACAGCATTTGATAATCGATAATCGTCTAATCCGAAAAATATTCATAAAAACAACTTGTATCTAGATCCAACAGTACAGCATTTGATAATCGATAATCGTCTAATCCGAAAAATATTCATAAAAACAACTTGTATCTAGATCCAACAGTACAGCATTTGATAATCGATAATCGTCTAATCCGAAAAATATTCATAAAAACAACTTGTATCTAGATCCAACAGTACAGCATTTGATAATCGATAATCGTCTAATCCGAAAAATATTCATAAAAACAACTTGTATCTAGATCCAACAGTACAGCATTTGATAATCGATAATCGTCTAATCCGAAAAATATTCATAAAAACAACTTGTATCTAGATCCAACAGTACAGCATTTGATAATCGATAATCGTCTAATCCGAAAAATATTCATAAAAACAACTTGTATCTAGATCCAACAGTACAGCATTTGATAATCGATAATCGTCTAATCCGAAAAATATTCATAAAAACAACTTGTATCTAGATCCAACAGTACAGCATTTGATAATCGATAATCGTCTAATCCAAAAAATATAAAAAAAGAGATCCAACAGTACAGCATTTGATAATCGATAATCGTCTAATCCGAAAAATATTCATAAAAACAACTTGTATCTAGATCCAACAGTACAGCATTTGATAATCGATAATCGTCTAATCCGAAAAATATTCATAAAAACAACTTGTATCTAGATCCAACAGTACAGCATTTGATAATCGATAATCGTCTAATCCGAAAAATATTCATAAAAACAACTTGTATCTAGATCCAACAGTACAGCATTTGATAATCGATAATCGTCTAATCCGAAAAATATTCATAAAAACAACTTGTATCTAGATCCAACAGTACAGCATTTGATAATCGATAATCGTCTAATCCGAAAAATATTCATAAAAACAACTTGTATCTAGATCCAACAGTACAGCATTTGATAATCGATAATCGTCTAATCCGAAAAATATTCATAAAAACAACTTGTATCTAGATCCAACAGTACAGCATTTGATAATCGATAATCGTCTAATCCGAAAAATATTCATAAAAACAACTTGTATCTAGATCCAACAGTACAGCATTTGATAATCGATAATCGTCTAATCCGAAAAATATTCATAAAAACAACTTGTATCTAGATCCAACAGTACAGCATTTGATAATCGATAATCGTCTAATCCGAAAAATATTCATAAAAACAACTTGTATCTAGATCCAACAGTACAGCATTTGATAATCGATAATCGTCTAATCCGAAAAATATTCATAAAAACAACTTGTATCTAGATCCAACAGTACAGCATTTGATAATCGATAATCGTCTAATCCGAAAAATATTCATAAAAACAACTTGTATCTAGATCCAACAGTACAGCATTTGATAATCGATAATCGTCTAATCCGAAAAATATTCATAAAAACAACTTGTATCTAGATCCAACAGTACAGCATTTGATAATCGATAATCGTCTAATCCGAAAAATATTCATAAAAACAACTTGTATCTAGATCCAACAGTACAGCATTTGATAATCGATAATCGTCTAATCCGAAAAATATTCATAAAAACAACTTGTATCTAGATCCAACAGTACAGCATTTGATAATCGATAATCGTCTAATCCGAAAAATATTCATAAAAACAACTTGTATCTAGATCCAACAGTACAGCATTTGATAATCGATAATCGTCTAATCCGAAAAATATTCATAAAAACAACTTGTATCTAGATCCAACAGTACAGCATTTGATAATCGATAATCGTCTAATCCGAAAAATATTCATAAAAACAACTTGTATCTAGATCCAACAGTACAGCATTTGATAATCGATAATCGTCTAATCCGAAAAATATTCATAAAAACAACTTGTATCTAGATCCAACAGTACAGCATTTGATAATCGATAATCGTCTAATCCGAAAAATATTCATAAAAACAACTTGTATCTAGATCCAACAGTACAGCATTTGATAATCGATAATCGTCTAATCCGAAAAATATTCATAAAAACAACTTGTATCTAGATCCAACAGTACAGCATTTGATAATCGATAATCGTCTAATCCGAAAAATATTCATAAAAACAACTTGTATCTAGATCCAACAGTACAGCATTTGATAATCGATAATCGTCTAATCCGAAAAATATTCATAAAAACAACTTGTATCTAGATCCAACAGTACAGCATTTGATAATCGATAATCGTCTAATCCGAAAAATATTCATAAAAACAACTTGTATCTAGATCCAACAGTACAGCATTTGATAATCGATAATCGTCTAATCCGAAAAATATTCATAAAAACAACTTGTATCTAGATCCAACAGTACAGCATTTGATAATCGATAATCGTCTAATCCGAAAAATATTCATAAAAACAACTTGTATCTAGATCCAACAGTACAGCATTTGATAATCGATAATCGTCTAATCCGAAAAATATTCATAAAAACAACTTGTATCTAGATCCAACAGTACAGCATTTGATAATCGATAATCGTCTAATCCGAAAAATATTCATAAAAACAACTTGTATCTAGATCCAACAGTACAGCATTTGATAATCGATAATCGTCTAATCCGAAAAATATTCATAAAAACAACTTGTATCTAGATCCAACAGTACAGCATTTGATAATCGATAATCGTCTAATCCGAAAAATATTCATAAAAACAACTTGTATCTAGATCCAACAGTACAGCATTTGATAATCGATAATCGTCTAATCCAAAAAATATAAAAAAAAGAGATAGATCAAGTACAGCATTGATAATCGATAATCGTCTATCCAAAAATATTCATAAAACAACTTGTATCTAGATCCAACAGTACAGCATTTGATAATCGATAATCGTCTAATCCGAAAAATATTCATAAAAACAACTTGTATCTAGATCCAACAGTACAGCATTTGATAATCGATAATCGTCTAATCCGAAAAATATTCATAAAAACAACTTGTATCTAGATCCAACAGTACAGCATTTGATAATCGATAATCGTCTAATCCGAAAAATATTCATAAAAACAACTTGTATCTAGATCCAACAGTACAGCATTTGATAATCGATAATCGTCTAATCCGAAAAATATTCATAAAAACAACTTGTATCTAGATCCAACAGTACAGCATTTGATAATCGATAATCGTCTAATCCGAAAAATATTCATAAAAACAACTTGTATCTAGATCCAACAGTACAGCATTTGATAATCGATAATCGTCTAATCCGAAAAATATTCATAAAAACAACTTGTATCTAGATCCAACAGTACAGCATTTGATAATCGATAATCGTCTAATCCGAAAAATATTCATAAAAACAACTTGTATCTAGATCCAACAGTACAGCATTTGATAATCGATAATCGTCTAATCCGAAAAATATTCATAAAAACAACTTGTATCTAGATCCAACAGTACAGCATTTGATAATCGATAATCGTCTAATCCGAAAAATATTCATAAAAACAACTTGTATCTAGATCCAACAGTACAGCATTTGATAATCGATAATCGTCTAATCCGAAAAATATTCATAAAAACAACTTGTATCTAGATCCAACAGTACAGCATTTGATAATCGATAATCGTCTAATCCGAAAAATATTCATAAAAACAACTTGTATCTAGATCCAACAGTACAGCATTTGATAATCGATAATCGTCTAATCCGAAAAATATTCATAAAAACAACTTGTATCTAGATCCAACAGTACAGCATTTGATAATCGATAATCGTCTAATCCGAAAAATATTCATAAAAACAACTTGTATCTAGATCCAACAGTACAGCATTTGATAATCGATAATCGTCTAATCCGAAAAATATTCATAAAAACAACTTGTATCTAGATCCAACAGTACAGCATTTGATAATCGATAATCGTCTAATCCGAAAAATATTCATAAAAACAACTTGTATCTAGATCCAACAGTACAGCATTTGATAATCGATAATCGTCTAATCCGAAAAATATTCATAAAAACAACTTGTATCTAGATCCAACAGTACAGCATTTGATAATCGATAATCGTCTAATCCGAAAAATATTCATAAAAACAACTTGTATCTAGATCCAACAGTACAGCATTTGATAATCGATAATCGTCTAATCCGAAAAATATTCATAAAAACAACTTGTATCTAGATCCAACAGTACAGCATTTGATAATCGATAATCGTCTAATCCGAAAAATATTCATAAAAACAACTTGTATCTAGATCCAACAGTACAGCATTTGATAATCGATAATCGTCTAATCCGAAAAATATTCATAAAAACAACTTGTATCTAGATCCAACAGTACAGCATTTGATAATCGATAATCGTCTAATCCGAAAAATATTCATAAAAACAACTTGTATCTAGATCCAACAGTACAGCATTTGATAATCGATAATCGTCTAATCCGAAAAATATTCATAAAAACAACTTGTATCTAGATCCAACAGTACAGCATTTGATAATCGATAATCGTCTAATCCGAAAAATATTCATAAAAACAACTTGTATCTAGATCCAACAGTACAGCATTTGATAATCGATAATCGTCTAATCCGAAAAATATTCATAAAAACAACTTGTATCTAGATCCAACAGTACAGCATTTGATAATCGATAATCGTCTAATCCGAAAAATATTCATAAAAACAACTTGTATCTAGATCCAACAGTACAGCATTTGATAATCGATAATCGTCTAATCCGAAAAATATTCATAAAAACAACTTGTATCTAGATCCAACAGTACAGCATTTGATAATCGATAATCGTCTAATCCGAAAAATATTCATAAAAACAACTTGTATCTAGATCCAACAGTACAGCATTTGATAATCGATAATCGTCTAATCCGAAAAATATTCATAAAAACAACTTGTATCTAGATCCAACAGTACAGCATTTGATAATCGATAATCGTCTAATCCGAAAAATATTCATAAAAACAACTTGTATCTAGATCCAACAGTACAGCATTTGATAATCGATAATCGTCTAATCCGAAAAATATTCATAAAAACAACTTGTATCTAGATCCAACAGTACAGCATTTGATAATCGATAATCGTCTAATCCGAAAAATATTCATAAAAACAACTTGTATCTAGATCCAACAGTACAGCATTTGATAATCGATAATCGTCTAATCCGAAAAATATTCATAAAAACAACTTGTATCTAGATCCAACAGTACAGCATTTGATAATCGATAATCGTCTAATCCGAAAAATATTCATAAAAACAACTTGTATCTAGATCCAACAGTACAGCATTTGATAATCGATAATCGTCTAATCCGAAAAATATTCATAAAAACAACTTGTATCTAGATCCAACAGTACAGCATTTGATAATCGATAATCGTCTAATCCGAAAAATATTCATAAAAACAACTTGTATCTAGATCCAACAGTACAGCATTTGATAATCGATAATCGTCTAATCCGAAAAATATTCATAAAAACAACTTGTATCTAGATCCAACAGTACAGCATTTGATAATCGATAATCGTCTAATCCGAAAAATATTCATAAAAACAACTTGTATCTAGATCCAACAGTACAGCATTTGATAATCGATAATCGTCTAATCCGAAAAATATTCATAAAAACAACTTGTATCTAGATCCAACAGTACAGCATTTGATAATCGATAATCGTCTAATCCGAAAAATATTCATAAAAACAACTTGTATCTAGATCCAACAGTACAGCATTTGATAATCGATAATCGTCTAATCCGAAAAATATTCATAAAAACAACTTGTATCTAGATCCAACAGTACAGCATTTGATAATCGATAATCGTCTAATCCGAAAAATATTCATAAAAACAACTTGTATCTAGATCCAACAGTACAGCATTTGATAATCGATAATCGTCTAATCCGAAAAATATTCATAAAAACAACTTGTATCTAGATCCAACAGTACAGCATTTGATAATCGATAATCGTCTAATCCGAAAAATATTCATAAAAACAACTTGTATCTAGATCCAACAGTACAGCATTTGATAATCGATAATCGTCTAATCCGAAAAATATTCATAAAAACAACTTGTATCTAGATCCAACAGTACAGCATTTGATAATCGATAATCGTCTAATCCGAAAAATATTCATAAAAACAACTTGTATCTAGATCCAACAGTACAGCATTTGATAATCGATAATCGTCTAATCCGAAAAATATTCATAAAAACAACTTGTATCTAGATCCAACAGTACAGCATTTGATAATCGATAATCGTCTAATCCGAAAAATATTCATAAAAACAACTTGTATCTAGATCCAACAGTACAGCATTTGATAATCGATAATCGTCTAATCCGAAAAATATTCATAAAAACAACTTGTATCTAGATCCAACAGTACAGCATTTGATAATCGATAATCGTCTAATCCGAAAAATATTCATAAAAACAACTTGTATCTAGATCCAACAGTACAGCATTTGATAATCGATAATCGTCTAATCCGAAAAATATTCATAAAAACAACTTGTATCTAGATCCAACAGTACAGCATTTGATAATCGATAATCGTCTAATCCGAAAAATATTCATAAAAACAACTTGTATCTAGATCCAACAGTACAGCATTTGATAATCGATAATCGTCTAATCCGAAAAATATTCATAAAAACAACTTGTATCTAGATCCAACAGTACAGCATTTGATAATCGATAATCGTCTAATCCGAAAAATATTCATAAAAACAACTTGTATCTAGATCCAACAGTACAGCATTTGATAATCGATAATCGTCTAATCCGAAAAATATTCATAAAAACAACTTGTATCTAGATCCAACAGTACAGCATTTGATAATCGATAATCGTCTAATCCGAAAAATATTCATAAAAACAACTTGTATCTAGATCCAACAGTACAGCATTTGATAATCAGCAAGAAAAAATCTTGAAAATTTTTTGAATACATTTCGAAATATTTTATATTTCGAATACATTTCGAATTTTATAATTAAAATACATTTCGAAAATATTTTGGCGATTTTTATTTTGTTAAAAATATGTTTGTTTGTTTTTTTTTTTTTTTTTTTTTTTTTTTTTTTTTTTTTTTTTTTTTTTTTTTTTTTTACAAAATGATAAGCCTGGAATCCGTCGAAAACGACCATTAATTAATAAAAATAAAACATAAAACAGAATCGCCATGGTCAAATAATTGGGATGAACTTAGAGGAGGAGCTACGGACCCGCTCTCAAACCCAAATCTGCCAAAGTTTCAAGGCACAGCTTGTCTCCTTAATCTAATAGAATTGTCTTCTTTAATATTACCCTCTCCTACAACCCAAAAACAATCCTCCGTGCGCATCTCTCGAATACCCATGACAGGGTTTTAGAATTCCTCACCTAAAAAATCAGGGAAGACTTGTAATAAGACTAGCTGATACTACCACTTTCACATAATCTCTTCATCGGAATCAAATTTCAAAGCCCTGCAGTGTGTTACTGCAGCTGCTGAGTTCAAACTCAGGGCGCATTATCAAGCTGAGATAGATTCCACTGTGCAACTGCAAGACAAAAACATATTTCACACAGCCTTGATTGCAACGGCCAAAACGCGGGGTCGCAACCACTAGAGAATTGTCGCAAATTTTCTTGTCTAATAACATTTTGTTTTAAGCAATCAATCTAGTTTCATTAGTTCGACACGCAGTAAATTTTCAAATTTGTAGAAGATTTGTTAGATCATTTTCTGGATCGTCAATCCAAAATAATGCTTTAGCAGAGTAAACAGATTGCTTTCAAAAATTACCACTGTTTATTTTAAAATTTTTATAAAGGGGTATTTTCTATATCACTGAATAAAATGGAATCAAGAGAAAAAATATTCACGAAAATTGTCCTTTTAAAATAGTAGAATTATATCGAAAGTCACAAATCTAAAACAATGAACTTTTTTTTTTCTTTTCTTGTACTCCATTTACAACATTTTGTATGTTTAATAATGGGTAATAAAATAATAATAATAAAAAAATTGAATGTGTGGTATTCATTCAGCGGGGAGACGAAATAAAATCTATAGTGATACTCTGCTTAAAAGAGTTATAAACCAGTTTGACAAGATTTATAAACCTTTTAATTGGTATATGATTTAACATTGGATTCAAAAGGAGATTGACGAATATTAATCTACCACCTCTTCTGTTTGAAACTGGGGGGCCGTACAAGTTACGAAGTAGCCCCCCTTGCGCCTAACTCCTCCTTTCATGTTTAATAGAAAGTTAAGCTAATAATTCTCCATTTTATAATAGAAAAGGGATGGAAGGACAGTCTATAGCATTTGCCCTTGAAGAGATAAAAAAAGCAGTGTTCGAAATCCCTAGCTTGTCGAAGAGTATCGATGACGTTAAACTAAGCCTAACAAGTATTGAAACTAAAATGAAAGAGTTTAATGTTAAGCAAACGGAGGCAGCTCAAGCATTGACAACCATTCGAGCAGAGCTGGAAGTATCCCGTAAGAGAAATATGCGGCTTGAGAAAGAAATGAAACAGACAAATTTGATGATTTATAATTTTCCCCAGCCCCTTATATCGAATACAACCCTGTTAGATGATATAATTGCGCTAATCAGTAATACTGCATTAAAGTGTCAAAATGGGAATTCAGGGATGCTATTCGTTTAAGGGGACCACAAAACCCACGCCCTATTTTAGTAAAGTTCAATTCCAAAGTTACGCGAGACATTTTGTTGAGGAATGCGAACCTTTTTAAACAAAAGGGGATATCAGTAGCGCCAGATTATACGCCAGAAGAACGCGAGGCTCGTATGGCCCTAAGACCTTTATTATCCCAAGCTATAAGCAAAAAGAGAATTGTGAAGCTACGCGGAACTAGATTATGCATAGACAAACAGACGTTTGTTTATGACTTTGAGAGAAAAACAGTGCTGGAAATGGCGGAGCCGACTATGTAAAAACAAACTCATAATAAAGATAGTAGCACAAAAAACCATATCCCGAGAAGGTCTTATATGCGATCCCCGCCAAGCGATAGTGATTCAGATCCTGAAATTGAAAGCATCTCAAACAGCGATTCAGGTACAACGATCATAGAAAAGCCGGCTGTGGTACTAGACCCTAACATTCCTAGTGGAAACCACGCAAAAAGTGATAGGCCAAAAGGAAAAAGGGACCTGGACATGATTATAAGCCCAAGCAACGATAGTAAGCAGGATCGAAGAAATGTGAGACCAAATAAAGGACCAAAATCGGAAAAGAAACGAAAAAGTCATAGTCCGAAAAAATATGGCCAAACTCTAGCAGAACGACCACCATTTGTCATAGGATAGGGAAACAGCCATATACAGAAACTATCAGCTATTACGTGGAATGTACAGGGTCTAAGTAGTAAAAGAGATGTGTGTTTAAATAGTTCATTTTTGGATTCACAAATAACTTGCCTAGTTGTAACATGGTTATTCCCAGTAGAGGAAATACCAGTGTTTGGTTATGTTGTTTTTCGGGTAGATAGAAGGACATCAAGGAATTCCAGGAACTATGGAGGAATAATAGTGCTAGTTCAGCAACAGGAATTTTCCAGTTAAGTCGTTTGCCAAGCATGTCTGAGAATTTGATATGGTTACGTTTGAATTTTTTGGGGAAGTGGTTTATATTGATTTGGGTGTGTTTATATTTCACCAGAGAATAGTTCATATTGTGAAGAGGATACTTGGGCAATATTAGAGGAAGAAATTATTCTTATTAGATCGCGGTAGAAAGGATATTCAGTATTATTAATAGGCGATTTAAACGCTTACACTGCTACACAATCAGAACTAAAATGAATTTTGTTTCAGATGATGAGGACGACCCTGTAGAGGGGATTATTCCTTCAATGTATTTTATACCACGAATGAGCCAAGATCGAAAAAAGAGAGTTAACTCATGGGGGAGGAAACTGCTTGCACTGTGTGGAGGTTATGGTTTGGCAATTGGTAATGGGAGATTTGGTGAGGATGGTAGCTTGGGTGAGTACACTTGTGTTTCTGGACCTTGCTTTAGTTTGATTGATTATATATTGGTTGACACTGGGCTCGAAATTGAATCCCTAAATGTGAAAGTGATACATTGAACAGGATTGGACCACTTTCCAGTTAAAGTAGAGTATATTATTTCTAGAAGGGAATATTGTTCGGTTGAGAGGAGTAATGAGGAGAGGTATGTGAATAAAGAAACGAGGAAGAGAAAGGAGCTAGCAATTTTACCTCCTAGAATAAATTGCAATTGGTCACATGAACAATGGGTACCGGTCCATGAAAAATTAATTAATGACCCCATAGCGAAAGAAATAGACCATCTGAAGTATGAGGCCGAGGTACCGAATGCCGACCCGGAAACAATAGCGAATAGGTTTTCACAAATTTTAAGCGAATCACTGGCATCAGTAAAATCAGCCGAGAAAAAGAATGAAAGTTTTTATGACGAAGAATGTAAATTCAGTAGCGTTAATTTGGATAAAATGTTACAAAATGTAAAGAATGCACCGGATGATGAATCAAAAATCAATACACTAACAAGTTACCGTTTAGTTCGTAAAGAGCACAAAAAATTAATAAAAAGGAAAAAGGAAAATTATAAAAGGAAAGAAAAAGCCACTCTTTTAAAGTGCTTTAGAGAAAATAACGGTAGGGAGTTCTGGAAAATCTTAAAAAGAGATAGGCTAAAAGACCGACAGTCAGAGGTGCCCGCCCCCGAAACTTGGCCCGATTACTTCAAACTACTACAAGAAGATACCCAGGATAGCAACATACACCTACAAGAGACATTAGGTCTAGATAACAGTGAAGAAACATTATTCCCTTTGAACCAGGAAGATTACGTGTTATGCGACCCAATCACCCCGGAAGAAATTGAAGATTCACTTAACAAAATACGAGGTGATTCAGCTCCCGGGCCCGATGGAATTCCTATGAAGATATTCAAAGCATTTAGGACTGTTCTTTTACCTTTTTTGGCCTCATTATTTAACCTAGTACTTTCAAAGAGGAAGTGCCCAATGACCTGGAAAACCTCGCTTATTCTCCCACTTTATAAGAAAGGTAATCCCACTACACATAATAACTATAGACCAATAAGCCTGCTAAACAGTCCTGGGAATGTTCTAGAACAAATTATAGATAAAAGGCTGGGAATGTGGATAGAAGAGAAGAAAATCTTGCAAGAAGAACAAGGTGGGTTCAGACCAGGTTATTCTACAGCTGATAGAGTTTTTGTTATTAATGCTCTTGTAGAAAAGCACTGCAAAGGTAAAGGAAAATTATATGTGGCCCTAATTGATTTGAAATCAGCATTTGATAGTGTAGATCGTGTTTTATTGTTGAAAATTTATTAAATCTAGGCCTACCAACCCCTTTTATACAAATTATATCATCTATGTATTCATTGAATAAAAGTTTTGTAAAGTTGTTAGGAAGGGAATATCTCTGCCATTTTTCTCGAAAAAGGGCGTGCGCCACGGAAGTACATTTTCGCCAAAATTATTTGCTATGTTTATTAATGATAATAATAATAATCTGTATTTAAAAGCCAATTAAAGCCATATACAAAAAGACAAATACTAAAGAAAAATTACACTTCATTTGACATCCTTCCCATCAATACAAAATTTCCTACTGCCACAATATAACGGGGAGTCCTAGACCTCATTAACTCACAAAGCAGCCTATCTTCCCCCTCCTGGATAATTAATCCCCTTAAATGAGATAGTTGCTTACACCGGAGGAGGAAATGGCCCATGATATTGTTCCTTATTACCGACAAAGATGGGCACCTACTCTCCGACTGGGAAATCTGAATATGTCAATGCTACTATTTGCAGACGACATTATATTACTGGCAAAGACAAAGAATGATTTACAAACTCTCTTCAATCTCCTTGAAGAATATTTGCAAGAGAAGAAACTAGAGGTGAATGTCACGAAATCCCAAGTCTTGATTTTTAGCAAAAAAAACCCTTGGAATCAGCACCACAATTTTTATTGAATGGAAAAATGCTGGAAGTGGTGGAAAAGGCCAAATACTTAGGTTACATCCTTTGTAAAAATGGACGAGTAATATTACAACAATGGCACAGAAAGGAAGAAATGCATTATTTGGTATATACAGAAGCACACTAACAGCAGAAATAAGTGAACTAAGCCTCCACAAACATATATTTAATACTAAAATTATGCCTATCCTACATTAGAGATCAAAAATATGGAGGTATCAGCCGGTAAAGCAACTAGAAACCCTTCAACTTCAATATTATAAACGAGTTTTTGGCCTACACAATACAACACATACGTTAGTTTTAAAAGGTGATCTTGGTATATTTAACCTGAAATTGAAAAGATATACCCAAATCATCAAATTTTGGTTAAGACTTCTAGAACTTCCCCAGACTAGACTTGCCCGAGCAGCATATGAAGATCTTCTCCTTCAGTGTAACAAAACATCATGGACAGCACAAATCAAAAGGATATTAGATGAGAATGGATTTTCAACATCGTGGGAGAAGGGAAAAGGGCCAGAAGATTATGAAAAGTTCTTCAAGGAATTTAATGCAAGACTTGAAGACCAAGAAGTGCAACTATGGCAAGCAGCTGTGGACAAATCTCCGAGTCTTACTTTGTATAGAGAAGTAAAAGAGAATTTTGGTCAGGAGTTTTATTTCAAGCTGGGATTGCCCATTAAATATCTGAGGACTTGGATTCAGATTCGAGCAAATTGTCTTCCTATTTATGCTCAGGTTGTAAGGAAAATGAGGGAAGGTCCGGAGGCCGGGTATAGTTGCTTGAGATGTGGGGAAAATGATTATGGGCTGGGCCATTTCCTCCTCCGGTGTAAGCAACTCTCTCATTTAAGGGGATTAATTATCCAGCAGGGGGAAGATAGGCTGCTTTGTGAGTTAATGAGGTCTAGGACTCCCCGTTATATTGTGGCAGTAGGAAATCTATAGCGGCAAAGAAGTGAAGCTAGGTTAATCCTAATGAAATAAACCAAAATCTGATGAAGGGGAGTAGGGGGCTTTCAGATTTGAGATTGAAGTATTTAGGTGATGGGGAAATGTTTTTTCCTGGGATCCTTAAATCTTCGTCCTGGGAGACGATTATAGCAGTGATTAGATTTGTAAAAGAGGGTTTAAAAAGATGTAAATAATGGGTCTAAGGTTTTTGTTTCTTGTTAGTAGTTATATTATTTATCTAAGTGTATGCTGGCTACTATCTTATATAATCATTGTAATGTTTGTGTATGGCCTAGCGGCTGAATAAATTATCTATCTATCTATCTATTATACTTTATTAATAAAATTATGGAAAATACAACAGAGAATAATAGATAGCAGAAGGCTCAGAACGCATTACATTAAAGATCTAACCTAACCAGCTTTATATCTTAAATATTAATTAAAATATACTTGGATAGTATTTATCTCACTGAGATTAAACTAATTGTCTCCGAATGCAGACAGAGAAACCGGTTTTACACAGATCAAGATCTTAAGTGTGGTCGCTATAACACGTAAGTACCAATTTTTTTTCCTGCAATCTAAATTATTATTATCGTTTTCTTTTGTTGTTGTTGATGTTTTGACCAATAAAACCACAATATTCTAAATGCATCTGCTATGGTTTTCAGTAAAGCGCATGTAACATTTAAACCTTTTAGAGGGTTTTAGAGGGGGAGGTAGATAGTCCGATCTTATTAACAGAAATTCTTATTTGCAAACCTTAATTTTGATGTTTTGCTGTTATTATGACAAATAAAAACTCACTAGTCAAAACGCAAATCGCTTTCAGTAAAGCGCAAATGACGCTGTGACCTCTTCTGTCACCTTAACAAATTTACATAATTAATTCTTCTCTTATATGTGGTCATTTCTTTTCATTTTGGGTTCCAATTATTCTTTTGGATTAATTCCGGTTAATTTTAGATCTGAATCAATATATAAGTTCATTTCTGCTCGTTTTAAATTTTAATATGGCTCTTTACTTTTCTTTAACGCAATTTTTTTTAATATTTCTAATAAATGTAAGAAAATTGACTTTGATGCAATGGATATTGAAACAAATTTTCAGTTACAACAACGCCATAGCTTCAGACGACTGCTCCAACAGCTGTACATAGACAAATGTATATGAAATAGTTTTTTGTTTATTTTTCAGAAAAACAGACTAATTCTCTAAGCTGATATAATACAAGATGCCAACTAAGTGACAGATTATGGAGGGAGAAAAAGACAAATGTTGAAACCATACAAGATCGCATCTAAATCCCTGTCATTTTCAAGTTCCGGTTTTTCTCTGGACATGACAAAGAACACCAGAACCGTCCAGAAGCAACAAATACATCCAAAACACGTTTTTGAAAAAAAAACTGTTTAATCAGATAAATTTTACGGGAAGCAATTTTAGTAATTGAATGTAGCTCTTAAGAGTTAAAAAAAAAACTACTGTCTAAATCAGCATATTAGATTAGATGTGTTTAAGTTTATGTTCTCTTTGCAGGTTTGGCTATGTTATATTCCAGCTCTCTTAAGGTATTATCCTATCAAAGAAGACGAAAATTTTTCGTACTGGTGTATTATGCGAACACCGCGAAGAAGTCAAGTTTGGTTAATGCTAATGAAATAAAATAGGATTAATATATAATAGTTTATAAACAAATTTGGGCTATATATTTGCACATTAGGGGGTGGGGTGGGGGTAAAGCATAGCATATATTAAATACGTAACCTAACCCTTGTACCTTTTCCCCCTAAACCCCCAAAAACAACAGTTTAAATATCGTAAACGCAATGAAAACCACGCTTTGCATTCCATTTCTCTATAGCGGTCTCTTGCAAATAATCCGTTTGGCGGGTTTCGTCTCTCGTTAGTATATAGCAGTGCCCACATAATGCACCAGTACCAAATTTTTCTTTCATTCCATGGCTGAAATTCAGGTCTGTTCATTTTCCAAATTAAATTTTGGAAACTTAGTGTAAAAAAGTTTTTTAGATTAACAAGACGTTGAAAAATGGTTGAAAATCTATGAAAAAAGAACAGTTTTCTTATTTTTTCACCAGGTTATGTCCTTCTCTATTAAGAATTCCAAGTAATATCGTAATTCTGGCTTGGTTAATAGATAGAGACTAATAAATCCAACGGTATAAGTATTCTCCTTTTGGTCCAAGTCTCAGGTAAACACTAGTCGCAAAACCATTTGTTTCATATACCTTAACAAGGACAGATAATACCACGGCTGCTCAAGCAGTGTCTTTTCAGCAAAGACGGGATAACAGAAGGAATTCACCATATTAGGGTCCAAACAAGCCCCCCCCCCCACTCACCTCTTCAGAACATTTTAAACTTGGCATAAAATGCCTTTTGGAGTAGGCCATCTCTCTCTCCTCTTCTTTTAAAACTATTCTCATGAACTTTCCTGACTTTTAAACTTCTCGCTTTTCCATCAAATTGGTCTTTTCTTTTTACTCTACTTTCTTTGTTTGTGATTATCGCTGTTGTTATTATTACTACTTGTTATTCTTTAAATGTTTTTTTTTTACTGCATTCTAGTTTATATTCTCCTTGGCACGGAACAAGCCAAGTTTCTTGGGCCAAATGAACGTTTCATGTTTGTAATAGTATTTTAGATTGAATAAAGTGATTAACTGATTGAAAATAGAATTGAGGGTAAGTTTAGAGTGGATTGAGAGGTAATATGCACCTTCTATCCAGAGACATACACAAGAACTTTTTCGGGGGAGGGGCCGAATCACAAAAAAAAACCTTTTTTCTGACAACTTGAAAATAGAATGTCCAGAAATTAAGAAAATTTAGAATTCAGGGAGCCGTGCTCTGAGAACTTTCGGCGTAACACCCCATTTCTATCCCATCCTTCTATGTTACAGTGCAACGACTACACACGCCATCTTCTTTTTGACACTCATAATCTTTCCGCAACAAGAGGGGAGCTGATATCAAAGGAGCACCTACTTGGCATAAAATGCCTTTTGGAGTAGGCTATCTCTCTTTCCTCTTCTTTTAAAACTATTCTCATGAACTTTCCTAACTTTTAAACTTCTCGTTTTTATTTCGTTTTTCCATCAAATTGACCTTTTCTTTATACTCTACTTTCTTTGTTTGTGATTATCACTGTTGTTATTACTACTACTTGTTATTCTTTAAATGTTTTTTTTTTTACTGCATTCTAGTTTATATTCTCCTTGGCACGGAACAAGCCAAGTTTCTTGGGCCAAATGAACGTTTCATGTTTGTAATAGTATTTTAGATTGAATAAAGTGATTAATTGATTCAAAATAGAATTGAGGGTAAGTTTAGAGTGGATTGAGAGGTAATATACACCTTCTATCCAGAGACACGGACAAGAACTTTTTTCCGGGGAGGGGCCGAATCGCCAAAAAAAACTTTTTTTCTGATAATTTGAAAACAGAATGTAATTTATATATTTTACTCAATACATGAGAAAGCCATAGGCTTGTCATAGTAATTTCCGCTGTATTGGGATAAAAATGGTTATTCACCGCGGCGTGAAACACTATATGCACTCAGAAAGCCAGAGGTTTTTATACAAGGGTTTTCGATGGCTTTTGGCATATTTTCGTCCTGGCATGACCTGAATCGTTGTTCTGCAGTACAAAACGTTCAAAATAGAAGTTTAAATGGGCCAAATCTTTTTTGATACTCAAGGAGGCTTTAGAACTTACAATTACCGTTAGAATGAGCTTTAACTTCGTTTTTACAGCACTATATTTGATTACGACGAATATATCTGGTATCCTAATGTCTGATCTGTCATGAACACCAAGCGGGTAAATATTCCAAAGTACCTTATCTAGTAAGTTATATGTGATTACAGCTAGTGACTTATGTTCAGTAATTGGAAAGCATACCTGGGGGTGCTTAGTAACTGTCAATCAATTTTGAAATAATTGTTTTATCTCTGTTAAAAGGAGTGACAATCACCGAATTCACCGAATTCATATATATCTGAGGATTTGGATTCAGATTCGAGCAAATTGTCTTCCAATTTATGCTAAGGTTGTAAGGAAAATGAGGGAAGGTCTGGAGGCCGGGTGTAGTTGCTTGAGATGTGGGGAGAATCATTATGGGTTGGGCCATTTCCTCCTCCGGTGTAAGCAACTCTCTTATTTAAGGGGATTAATTATCCAGGAGGGGGAAGATAGGCTGCTTTGTGAGTTAATGAGGTCTAGGACTCCCCGTTATATTGTGGCAGTAGGAAATTTTGTATTGATGTGAAGGATATCAAATGAAGTGTAATTTTTCTTTAGTATTTGTCTTTTTGTATATGTATTGAAATTTTGTATTGATGGGAAGGATGTCAAATGAAGTGTAAATTTTCTATAGTATTTGTCTTTTTGTATATGGCTTTAATTGGCTTTTAAATACAGATTATTATTATTATTATTATGGCTTTAATTGGCTTTTAAATACAGATTATTATTATTATAGTAAGCCCAAATCCTATTTTTTTCTAACTTATATCCGTCTATGCGTGGACTAAGAACAGTCATAAATGTGGATACCCGGGTCGTATCCAGGATTTTGTTCGGGAGGACAAAGGGTGCGAAAAACCTAACACAACGCCAAAAATTTTCTTTATACATATTTTTATATTTGTACAAGTCAAAGATTTCGGGGGGAGGGGGGTAATCGGGTACCTCCCACCTAGATATGACCCGACGGATACCCAAATATATGTTTTATTTTCCTTTACCCTTTCTAATATATTTTTTAGTCTTTTTATTCAAAACTATTTACTAAATATTTTCATTCAACTTTTTTTATATATCTCTTTAGTTTTCTTTACCCTTTCCCTGTTTTTGGGGTCGTAGAACCCACTAGGGATATGTATGGTGTTAAATTTTGCATTTTTGTTACTCTTCGACTTCGTTAAATTTTTAACTGGCCATGTCGAGAATTCGCAGCTAACTGTGAAGTTTGACAGAAAAGACCACAGTTCATATATTATCTATCTACTATGTAGACAGATATATTGTGTATATTCTGTCTACTGTGGAAAAGACAGTGTAAACTTGCGTCATTTCTGTCGGCAAGCTTGTCAATAAAAGTAGGTGATACCACAGTCCACAGGTAGCTCTATCTCCGGCATAAAACGGGACAAGTTAAATGGTTTTCTAAAGGACACCCTAGATAGTCAATCATTTTGATCAGAAGCTTGTGTCAATCAATTGATTAAAGCATGATAGACCGTCTGGGAACCGATTGAGTCATTCAAACTTTCTATCAATCACCGTAAATGCTTGACTCAAGCGTCAAACAGGTTCCTAGACGGTCAATCATGCTTTAATCAATTGATTGACAGAAGCTTTTGATCAAAATGATTGACCGTCTAGGGTGTCCTTAAGATCTCCGGGAAATTAGGTACCGTCCTTTAGTTTCCTGTCATTTATTCAGATCTCCTATCCAAGATATAAAAGATATAACAAGAGAACCCAGTCAATTTCAAATACCTTGACCATACAAACTAATGTTTATGCTGGATGAGATAGGGTGACCCTTAAGATACCGTATCACCTTATAAAATTAAATTAGCAACCAACTATGTAAGCTAATTATCTGGCCGGTTAGAAATAAACTGAGGCATATGATCAGTATGGTAATTTACATAGTCAATAATTGTGATCGATATCATCAAAAACAAGATGGAAATCAATGTCCAATCCAAATAAAGCAACAAACTCTGACTGACACATAATTATTCTACCATTACAATCCAATTTAAAACTGATCAAGAGTAGGTAACACAAAATTTGTAGTACATAATGATAACAATTTTCAGCTAAACTCTTATTAAGTTGAGGGGGTGACTACTTTTCACGCCTAGTGTGAATTTCATAGTGCCACGTGTGTCACACAGTTTTTACCACGTTTGACACACTTCCACCATGTTGCCAAGCACGACCTGATATACGTGACATCTAAAAGTGGACACCCTTCCGTATGAGGTAATGCATATAAGACCAGGGTTGCCACCGGGTAAAAAATCACTACATTTTAGTGATTTTCTTCGATAATCTAGTGGTTTATGTGCTGATTTAGTGATTTTTTATTTAGACCACATAAAAAATCACTAGAATAATGATAAATCCCTAGGGGTGGCAACCCTGGCTGATACTCAATCATTTTTTTAGTTCAAAGCTATTTAATTGAAGGGTTTTCAGTCAGTTAGATTTTCCATTGGAATTAGTTTTAGTTTTATCACTATGTTCCGTTGGAGACGGCTATTAATCTCCTAGCCGAAACATTCCCTTATCTCTTCTTGATCGTCCTGCAGGACCAGGCGTTTTCCCTTTACTTGGCACTTGAAACTCAGATGCTAAAGAGGGATTAATTTAACAATAAGCTCCCCAGATACACTCGCTTAGCTTTTATTTTCAAACACTGTCTTCACAAAATTCCTGATTAACTTGTTGTCTTTATTGTATAATATTCTAGCTGAAATCTCAAAGGGATTTAATAGAAAATAGGGGCTTACATAGATTTAATGTTTTTTTATGGGGTTGGTGAAGGCAGTGGCGTCAATTAGGGGGTGGGGCAGTTGCCCCCAATAATTTGAAGGGAAAATTATCATATAGCCCATGCCCCTTGACTCTTTAGTTGTATGCCCCTCTTGTCCTCCAATAAAAATGCTGGAGCTACGCTCCTGGGTGAAGGAGACTCCAACAAAACTTCAGCAACAAAACTTTTTCATGTAACTCTGGGGATCCCCGGAGTCAATGGAAAAAAGACAGACACAAAGTAAATGATAAGACCGTGTTTTTAGCAAAAACTATAGCGAAATTTAAGTCAGGGATCAAAATAAAAAGTAGAGGCAAACAAAAAGATATGTGCGTAACTATCCGTTATAGACGATAAAGGCTCTTTCACGTTTCAGCGTAGAACACTTCACACTTGGTTAATGTAAGACCTAACGCTGCGTATGTGATTTTCGAGCACTTTGTCCATATCTTAAGGCATTAACGTCAATCAAAGAATGGAGGATTGCTACCTACATTTCTCCCCCCCCCCCTGTTGAGATTTATAAAATATGCCTATCTATTTTGGTACATCCATTTAAAAAACTACTCCATTGTAGATGTTGAAAAATATATTCCCCCCCCTCCATACATTTTTGCGAATTGATGTGATATAAAAAGTCGAAATGGTTTTTAAAAAAATGGTTAAACTTGTAAAAATTGTTAAATATTTAACAAAATTAACTTCAAAAATTAAATTCAATCAATGACTCAACAGAAATTTCTAAAACGTACTTCACGTTCGATCAGAGCTTGAGTCTTCACTTCCATAATACAGATTTCATTTTTGCATATTTTGCTTAAATCACAACTGCGATGATTTTAAACGGTTGTTGTGAAGTTTTTTCTGTGATTTTGCCTGTTTTTCAAACCAATCATCCAAAGTCACCTGGTCACCACTAACCCTGTAGTGCCAGCATGCCCTTGGAGTCAACAGTTCAACATCAAATAAACCAATTTCCTACTACCAAAGTCATTGTAGTCTATTCCTGTGCCGAAGGCTGTCAGTCAAAGTGTTTTAGTTGAGAAGAATTTGGATTCATCCTCATTGTGGCTTCTACTATGCACAGCCCATAATGATAACACTCCTCTCGTTCCGCCAAAAAGGAGCACCTCAATACCATATTATAACCTACAAATCATCTGGCAGAAAGAAACGCTCATAATATTTCTTTATTTATGGTTTTTGTGAAGTTCCCGAGTAGGTAATCGATATTAAACTTTCTGAGCACATATTTGTAATTAATCAAAATTAAAAAGTTAGTCTTATACATGGTTTCGGTCCTTTGGGGTCGCCCACCCCTACTCTATCCGAATTCCTGGGATCTTCTTATTCAAATTGTCAAAAATAAATTAGTTTTCTTATAATCCCCCCCAAAGAAATAATAGTGTGTATATACCTGTAATATATACATATTTGTGGAGTTATTTGATCAAATAAAAGGTACTTACGCATTATACCGACCACACATTTGTTAGTGATCTGTTTAAAACCGGTGTCTCTATGTGCACTTGGAGATAATCAGCTTAGCCTAAGTGAGATAAACTACTGTGAAGGTAAATTTTAATTAAATATTTAAAATATAGAGTTGGTTAGGTTAGATGTTTAACATAATGTGTTCTGGGCTGCCTGCTTTCCATAATTTGTTCTTGTAGTTTCCATAATTTTGTTACTGAAGTCTTATATTTTCATCAGACTGTGGTATATTTCATTATCATTAGCCTAAGTCCACATCTTGAGTGTGGTCGGTATAAAACGTAATTACCAGATATTTATTTACTAAAATTTTGAATCAATTGGTTTGGCCACTGAGGAGCTTAAACACAAATTGAGGAATAAAGCTTGAATTTGGACAGAGTAAGAAGAGAATTAGATATGTTAAGCAAAGGAGAAGCTACACATTCTTTGAAGTTTTACGCGGAACGTAACATTTTTACTATTCTTTTTTACGAGCCTTAAAAGCCGACAATTTATCGAGGTGCTAAGGTAAGGGGTTAAATGTCAATTTTTAAAGAGGGAAACAAGCCTTGATAAGTTTCTAAAATTACCTAAAGTTTCTAAAATCATATAATTTAAGAAACGTAAATTTCCCTTGATTCAGGATTCCTTTGACATATGGATAATGGAACTAAACGTAACCGAAATGAGTGGGCTGGCTCCTAAAAATAAGTTCTGAACGATAGAGGTAAATTTTTATCGAGCGTAAACAACCAAGCAGCGTTATTATATATATATATATATATATATATATATATATATATATATATATATATATACTATATATATATATATATATATATATATATATATATATATATAATATATATATATATATATATATATATATATATATATATATATATATATATATATATATATATATATATATATTATATATATATATATATATATATATATATATATATATATATATATATATATATATATATATATACACCTATTTAAAAAAGAATTTGAAAACTTTCTCAAGGAATCCTTACAAGGACGGATCCAGGATTTTTTTTCGGGGGGGGGGTACTAATTTTGACTTTTTTCGGGGGGGGGGGGGGGTTACTCATTTTTTCGACTAATTATACGGATTTTTACCTATATTTACTAATTTTCGACTCAGTAAAAAATTTCGGGGGAGGGGGGTTCAAACCGGGTAACCCCCCCCCCCTGGATACGGCCTTGAATCCTTAATATCGATTGGACAGACATTATTAATAACGCATTTATTCGGGAAAGGTTAAACAGCCACTTGTGACTGACAAAATTAAGTGACACCGTTATTGGGGGCACATGGTGAGAGTGGTTAAAGGCCTACTATCCTAAGATATTTTTAAGATCCCTTCCGGAACCAGAAGACGAGGACAGTAGAGACTGACACTTGACTGTTATCTTGTGAAGGATGCTGTTCTGCCGATATCGTCGTCTAGAGGCACCGTTGTCATCTAAGTCCAACTAAGCAAAAAATATAATTATTGTATCAAAAGAGGTATGGAGAGAAGTATTCCACGGTAAAGAGTACTTCAAGGTCTTTGGTTCGCACCTATGACATGTGTTTGTAAGTCAATCATATTTTACTTATTACTGGAGACAACCCCTCCCCCCCTTAAAAACAAGAATCCTTTAAAAAAAATCAAAATTTCAAGCAATCAAAAATAATGAATTAGTTAAATACCCCTGATTGGTTTTCTTGGGATCATTTATTGTAGTGAAAAATAATAGGGGATAATACCCCTATTATTATCCCCTAATAATACCCTCTGATTGGTTTTCTTCTGTGAAAATTTATTAGTTTTGGCCAGTAGAAACGAAAAAAGGTTTCTGAGTCACGAGAGGTTTTTCAAGTCATCCCTCTGTTTCTCCGTGGAAGGATCTACCGTCGTGCCCAAAACAAAGGGATTTCTAAATTTTCAAACTTATAGCATTTTTTTTTTTTTTTTTTTTTGTATGTGTTCGGATTTAAATGAAAAACAAACAAAATGCAAAACTACGATGTGTAGCTGTATACCTATCTTTATTTTGGCCAGATTGTTCTTCGTGGGCGGGTGTAAAAAGGGAGGCTTTAAATAGATTGGGATAGAGGAGGAGCGTGCGTAGAGGTGTTGGCCTCAGGCGGCTTGGTGCTGCGGTGAGTTGTTAGTAGTAGTAGTAGTAGTAGTAGAAGCATAACCGTATAACGTTCTATCCTTTTTCTCTGATGTTTTTTCAAGCAACATTTATGAACGAATTTGTACAAAAGTATGGCTAAGTTTACCGTTTAGAGCTTTTCCGACATCTTGAAAACAATGTAATAAATAAGGTCTATGAGGTAAAAAAAATTACAGTAATCTTTTGATAGGGTCATTAAAAACCTGTTAAAAACTAAAAGGGTTCTAAGAAATGGAATAATTTCATTTTTGTTGCATTTAAAAGCCTTAGAACATTCTGGAAAATGTCTAATAAAACTTCACTTGGCACAGGGTTGCCACAAAGGCGTAACGGAGCAAAAAAGAAAGGCATCTCTATACAGTTCATTGTCATAAAATGATTATAACGATGATATTACTGTCATTTTTATAGTTGAATTTAAGAGTTTGCTAATGATACCTTGGTGAATAAAAAAAAATATTCCCCCCCTCCAACCTATAATTAGTGCAACTTTCAACTCCCTGGAGGGGTGGCTGTACCCTAAAGGCCACAACCTGTATCTATCCCTGTTAGTAAATTGAAACAATTATTTCCAAGCTGATTTATTGAGTTTTGTGAGTCAAAACGGTTCCTGAAAATCACTACACATTAAAAATAAACAAAACAGCCATTCTGGCTGTGTTGTCAGATAAACACAGTTAAAATAAGCGAAAGTTGCTCGCCACAGGGATTATACCTCCCAATTAAAATAATTCTTTTGATTTCTCGGTAACATTCGCCATAATTTTTGTATGATTTGTTTTTTTGCCATTTCCCAAATAACCTTCAAAATACAGTAAATTTTATGTGGCGAAGGTAAAGGTCTATATTTTTCTTCTTGTTTCTGTTTTGGTCCGGTATTCAACTTTTTCTTATGATTTTTTTTTTTCGATTTTCAATTGCCCTCGTGCAGTGGTTGTCACAGGGCCAAGCTGATTTTTTTTTTTCTCATCAGTTTTCAGTATATCGTTAGTGGTGCGCCACTGTTTGTCATTTTATTTTTTAGTTCTTAGGGTTTTTTTTGGCTGTCATTTGCTTCTTCTTTAAGAACCATAGGCCATTGTGTACATGATAAAGTTGCATTTATTTTTATTTTTTAATTTTATTGTTGCATTAGTTTACGAGTTAAACCATCCATCAATGCATTCAGAGGTGACTGCAGGCATCTGAAAAAATCAGCCACTAGAACACCATGTATTGCCGAAGCTTCACATTTTGTATCTGTCAGAGACAAATCGAGATGATTTTCAAGGAAAACAGATTTATTTCCTGCACAATCCTGAAAATTTTTGCAGGTTCACCCCAGCCCAGAAAGAATTTCTGCACACACTCCAGTATTCAGCATTTCATTCAACTTTTTCACCGTGTCAATAAGTGCAAAAATCCTCAACTAGATCATCAAGTATTATCAAAGTTTCACATTTTGCACTCTCCAGAGGCAAAGCAAGATTATATTCAAGGAGAACAGCTTTTGATCCACCGCCCTTCTGATTTTTTTTGCAGGCTGGCCCCACCCAGGGGCACCCACCAGGCTGGCCCTTAATTCATTCTAATTTTTATTTTCTCTCGGTTTCGATAGGTGCCACAAATGAACGATAGCCAAAACTATGCTATACCTGGGATTGTGCAGTGGCCATCAGAGGTCAAGACTATTAGCTAAAAACGTAATAAAATGTCTTTCAAATGGTTTCAAAATAGAACTTAAATTAGCTAGCCTCTAAGAAACAAGATTAAATAAAAGTTTTATAAAGGTTCGGCGATATATAAAAATTGTCATAATATAATAGCATATAATATAATAAGAACCTGGAAAAAAAAAATATGGGTCAAACGAACGCAAAGATCCAGTTCGTGAGGGGAGATAAGAACATTTTTCCAGGAGGAGGAGCTTCAGTATCAGGAGGTCCCTCTTATGCTTCTTGTGTACAACATCGGAAATGGCTACAGTCTGATGACAGGGTAAAAAAAAAGATGGGCCAAGATTATATTAATACTTATTTAAATCTAGCAATTAAATCTAGCTTATTTAAATCTCCCCCAAAAAATTCCACCCCTCCCTTTGTAAATGGTTGATGTCAAGTCATGATCGTTTTGTGCCTGTAGGTTAATAACCCAAATAAAAATTATTGTAGTTATTAAACATAAAATAATTAGACGTCATTTGATAATAATTATTTACTTATCAAGCGGTAAATTGTCTGCTGATTTGGCATGAACAAATTGATGGAATGTAGATACGCTACCTGATGTTACCACAAAACATCAAAACCATCGTAAGCCTCGAGCAGCGTATAAAAGCAATTAAAGTAACATTTATAGAACAAATTAACGGATGACAAAGACTTTCATTTTCTTTCAACATAATTTGAAATATATATTTTTTTCTTTTTACTTCAGTTTACACTTTATCACAAATAATTCCAGACGGGTATGGCAGGTTGATTTGGCGGGTGCCACACATAGCAAAAATGTTCCACCAGTGGTGCCAGGACGTACAAAGTGGCAAAACTGTGCTTACGCCGGGCACAAAGCTTGCGATGCATCTAGAAACAAGTGGCGCTCAGATATGCACAGCTGTTGGCAGAAAGGGGACAACCCCCTCAGTTTTAACTGTGCCTTTACATTCCACGTCTTTTCTAGGATCTTGCTTTATGGTTCATTATGTTAGCAATGTGCAGATTTCTGATCTTTCCTCATTTTTTTTCTCCTTTAATTTGGACCGCCGTGGAGGTGTGGAAATAGGGCCTTAGGACCCACCCCCTCCCACAGTTTCAATTTTTATATAATTATAAGAAATAATAGGAGGTGGTTTTAACTCGGTTTCTTCATTCTAACCCATTTCTAAACATATCATATATGACTGCAAAAAAAAAATGCTCAAGTGATGAGGGTTGAGTTCTAAGGGGTTGAATTGAATGGAGGTTGAGATACACTAGGGTTGAGTTGAATGAGAGTTGGGATGAATTGGGTTAAGTTGGTTGGGGTTGCTTTCATTGCAGTTAGTTGGGCAGGGTTCAGATGAATAGGGGTCGAGTTCTACGAACACCTACTTTGTGATTTATCATATTTTAATAATTCCTGGCGTTATCTGGTCTAATCCCAAATTAGGCCGACGCAACGCAGGAAGATGAGAGTCCCGTGTCATTTCTAAGAGTTTAATTTGTAATTGACTAAGTTTTACCGATTTCTGTGTTTTCTTGATCAAATCTTCTACTCTTTTTTTCTACAAAATAGTTGAAAATTGCGGGGACTTTGGAGTTACCCCTCTCTGGGGTCCCCTTCCGAAATTTATACAATGTTTTCACTAAGTGTGTCTAACATCCACAGATTTAAGATTTTTTAAAGCTTTTTTCAAGGTTGTATTTCCTCAAATGTATTGGTAGGTCTACACGCCTATCTTTCTTGGCTGTTTCTCCAATTAGCCCTGGCTCTTAACTTTTTCATGACAAAACACCAACTTGATTTTAATTCAAAGCCTATCAATCAACAAGTGAAATGACATCATTTTTATACAATTCTGAAAAAGGCTTATCCCAGCTTTGCCTCTCACTCAGACTAGCCTATCTGTCTTGGCTTTTTCTCCAATTAGCCATGGCTCTTAACTGTTTCATCACAGTCCATGTGTTATGTGTTAAGATTCAGTTTGTACTTTTGTCTTATAGCCACGACACTCAAGATCTTGTATCGCGAACATGTGAAAATAACCGGTTTTCATGGTCTTTATACCAGACAATCTTAGCTTCGGCTCGGTGGGAAACTTCATTGTAGCTATATTTTAAATTAATATTTAGTTGGTATTTTGGTTAGGTTAGGTTAGTTCAGGTTACGTATTTAATATAATGCGGTCTGGGCGGCCCCCTTCCATAATTCTTTGTTGTAGTTTCATAATTTTGTTGATAAAGTATTATATTTTCATCATATTTTGTTTTATTTTATTAGCATTAACCGAACTTAACTTCTCAACAGAACTTGAGTGTGGTGTCGACGTACCATTCCGTTAAATACAAAGCGTAAGTCACGTTATAGGCACGGGCAAGGGGGGGGGGGTCTATCCTATCCAGGAACAAATGCGGTCACTTTACATTTAAACTTCCTATGAAAAAAAGTATCTGGTTGCCGAAGTTTTAACACCACTCTTTACATTTATTCGAAAAAATTATTTTATTCACTATTTACCCCCCCCCCCCAAATTCTCAATTCGTTCATTGGACTTTCTATAGACTCGTTATTCATCCGTATTGTGGTGTGACCAATATGCCGGAGAAAAGGTCACAGAAAAGGCAAACAACGAGAAAATTCTACAGCCTCAGCAAGTCTTGGGGCTGCTTTGTCTAAAAGGATGAATAAACATAAAAAAGTGAAAGTAGTAGAAGAAACTGCCTAATTACAAAGAAACATAACAACACTTCACTCAATTTTCGGAAAAAATGGACGCAGTAAGAAATACACATTAAACGCCGGAAATGATGATTATCTTTACGATTAAAAAATGGCATCTGGCAGGAATAAATTTCAAGTAAAAAATTTAAGGATAAATTTATAAAGACCAGGGCTGTATCCAAGACTTTCGTTTGGAGAGGAGGGTTACCAAAAAAAACTTCAACAAATATATATTTACATTTATTTTTGGCACTTGTCCCGACCACACCTAAATCCTTGATCTGAGAAAAACCGGTTTCTATATCTGCATTTGGAGATAATTAGCTTAGTCTTAGTGACATAAACTACTATATAGGTAGCCTATATTTTAATTGAATACTAAACAAACTCTTTGAATTGGTTAAGTAGAAGCCTCCGTAGTCATATGCGACTTAAAACAATAGGCTAGGGAAACCTGAGAACTCAATTTAATATGGAATTAAATTAAAAAAAAACAAGTTTTTTAAACTGAAAGTAAGGAGCGACATTAAAACTTAAAACGAACAGAAATTATTCCGTATATGAAAGGGGCTGTCCCCTCCTCAACGCCTCGCTCTTTACGCTAAAGTTTTTTATTGTTTTAAAAAATAAAGTTGTGAGACAGAGTCAAACTTTAGCGCAAAGAGCGAGGCGTTGAGGAGGGGACAGCCCCTTTCATATACGGAATAATTTCTGTTCGTTTTAAGTTTTAATGTCGCTCCTTACTTTCAGTTTAAAAAACTTGTTTTTTTTATTTAATTTCTGATTGTTTTTTAGTTAATGCAGCTTTTATTTTGGCTCACCGTCATTGAATAAGTAAACAAAATTTGCATAAAAATTTAACTTTTCTTTTGCTAAATGGCTGTCTTTACAAATTAACTTACGTAACTAACCTCTATATTCGTATATTTTACTTCTGGCAAAAAATACAAAGTTGCAGATTTTTGCAGATATGAGCTTGAAACCTATGTAATAGGGTTTTCTGATACGCTGAATCTGACGGTGTCATTAAAATTCTTTCACTTGTAGGGGATGTTTCCCCCCTCTTTAAAAAATCGAGTAAATTTTCTCAGGCTCGTAGATTTTGATGAGTAATACTAAACTTAATAAAATTTATATATTTAGAATCAGCATTATAAACACATTCTTTTGATACATTTAATGACATCAAAATTCCGTTTTTAAAAGTTTCGATTACTATTGAGCCGTATCGCTTGTTTTTTTATTGTTTTTTTTATTACGTATATGTTATTACTTATATGAGGGGGTTCTCCCCTTAGTCAATACCACGCTCTTTACGTTAAAAGTTAAAAAAAATTTGATTCACAAACCCCTGAATCACAAAGGCCGTTTAATTAGAATAGATAGCTCTTTTGAAAGCACTAAAAAAAAAACTGTAGCGTAAAGAGCGAGATATTGACTTGGGGGAGAACCCCCTCACATACGTTATAATTTCTGTTCGTTTTAAGTTCTAATGTTCCTTCTTACTTTCAGTTGAAAAAACTTGTTTTTTTTTATTTAATTTCTGATCGTTTTTTAAATAATGCTTGGAAATCCGGCGCCCCCTTCATAGAAATGTCCCTTACCCCAAAGAAACATCCTCCACGGAAAGATTCTCCAGAGTAAACCCCTCCTCTAGCCCCCCCCCCCTCCTCCAGAAAAAAATCCTTCCTGAAAATGTCTGTATACTTCCCAATAACCAATAAATAATGCTGGCAAGTCCGGCGCCCCCTTCATGGCAATTTCCCTTCCCCCATGAAAACTTCCTTCATGGACAGATCCTCCAACATAACCCCCGACCCACCCTTCCCTCCCACTACCAGAAAAAAAACCTCCTGAAAACTTCTGTATACTTCCCAATAACCAATACTATATGTTAACATTGGGTAAAGTTCATAACTTTTAGCCCTCCCCCTGGGGACTTCGGGGGATTAAGTCATCCTAAAAGACGTATTTATCATATTTTTGACCATGCTGAACAAAATGGCTATCTCAAAATTTTGATCGGGTGACTTTGGGGAAAAAATAAGCGTGGGAGGGGGCCTAGTTGCCCTCTATTTTTTGGTCACTTAAAAAGGGCACTAGAACTTTTAATTTCCGTTCCAATGAGCCCTCCCACGATATTCTAGGACCACTGGGTCGATACGATCACCCCTGGGAAAAAAAAAAAAAACAAAACAAAATAAACACGCATCCGTGATCTTTCTTCTGGCAAAAAATGCAAAATTCCACATTTTTGTAGATAGGAGCTTGAAACCTCTACAGTAGGGTTCTCTGATACGCTGAGTATGATGGTGTGATTTTCATTAAGGTTCTATAACTTTTAGGGGGCCTTTCCCTCTTTTTTTGAAAATCAGCCAAATTTTCTCAGGCGCGTAACTTTTGATGGGTAGCACTAAACTTGATGAAAATTATATATTTGAAATCAGCATTGAAATCTGATTCTTTTGATGTATCTATTGGTATCAAAAACCCGTTTTCTAGAGTTTCGGTTACCATTGAGCCGGGTCGCTCCTTACTTACAGTTCGTTACCAGGAACTGTTTGAAAGGCCTCCATATACAGTCATGCAATTTTAACATTCCACGGCGACCAAGTTTGAAAATAAGGAAGGTGTGTAAAAATTCAGCCGAAAATTGTCGAAAAAATGTGTCATTATGGAGCTCTAGAAAATGTAACTTCCTGATTGCTGTGCCAAAAGACAATCACCGTCAGTAACTGGCAGTAAACTGGATACAAAGATTGAATGAGTAAAATTATATAAGAATATAACCACAACATCCTGTTATCAAATAGGAATTGAAAAGAAATGTACATATTATTGAAAAGCTAGAAATGTAAGCTAGGTCTTAATATGTTTATCATTAAAATTATTCAAGATTAAACACACTAAATTGTTAGTTAATTGACTTACCAACAAGAACGTTTTTTTTAGAAAGACTAGTTGTCCTATTTGTCACTTTAGTGTTTCAGCTTTTTTCATATATCAATAGAATTCTTCTTTTCTTTGATTCCAAAACTATCGCTTTCATTACTTGTTTAACATTTTGTGAAGCATAAATATTAAATTCATTGTTTTGCTTAAAAACAGAACACCCAGACATGGAATGTCATAAAACTACTTATTGAAACACTACCCAGTTGCCTACCTCTTGGTGTCTGATAAGGTGTCTGCAATTGAAAAAGCTAGAATTCACTGATTGAAAAAAACGGTGGCCGGCGTCTAACCCCCCCCCCCCCCCCGGCGAATACCCCACCGCGGAAAATACTTTTTTTATTTTGTTATTTAGTTTCGTCGAAAAGTGCTAAGGAACGGGAAAAAGAGGAACTTACACACCAGAAGTGTCTTAAAAACTTAGAAAAAACACAAATCCATTTGTGTTGAAAAGACTTCCATATGAACTTCTGCAATTTTTGGCAGTAGCGGGTGTCAAATAAAAAAAAACTGAAGAAGAAAAAAAACTAGGCAAACAATTATCAAAATTAAGCTAAAACATGTGGCACCAAAAACTTTAAGAAGGTTTAAAACTACCACAAATAACCATTAACAAATAAATGAAACCCAAAACTAACAGAAATTACAATAGATAGCCTAGTCAAACTCAAAACGAGCAAAAATTAAAAGGAGTGGCTGACAACACCCATGTCTTCTTCAGACCAGAAAATAATTTGCACTTTACTTAAAAAAAAAACAAAAAAAACGTGTATTGTCAGTTTGATATACATACTCTGATATCTATTCCTTATAGTCTTAATACTTCTTTATTTGTTGAAGTCAAAAAAGTGAAAACATTTAAAATGTATGTTGTTTTCAGTAAAGTGCAAATTGCTTTCTGGTCTTGAGGAGGTGTGGGGGTTGTCAGCCCTACTCATGCTAACTGTTACTATGTTGAGTTTGAATAGGTTATTTATTGTTATTTCTGTTCGTTTCGGGTTCAATTCATTTATTTAAGGTGATTTATGGTAGTTTTGCGCTTGGAAAATTATTTGAATTTATTTCTGCTCATTTTTGGCTTAACGAGGCCATGGGCACCGGCAACGAAGTCAAGGAAGTCAGGAAGTCATGGCCCCCACCTGAAAATTTGGGACTATATAGTAATTATAAGGAAACCAAAAGAAAAAAAACAGAATAGGGGAAAACCATGGAAAAAATGTTTGTTGCCCCATCGTTGGCTGCCTGCCAATAGATTTTGACCCATAATAAGGAAAAATATATTCCACATTTTTGCAGATAGGAGCTTGAAACATCTAGAGTAGGGTTTTCTGTTGCAATTAATCTTGTGGTTTGATTTTCATTAAGATTCTATCACTTTAAAGGGGTTTTTCTGCTTTTTTCGCAAATAAGGCAAATTTTTTTAGGCTCGTAACTGTTGATGGGTAAGACTAAACTTGATGAAACTTATATATTTGAAATCAGCAAAAAGATCCAATTCTTTTGATGTATCTACTGGTATCTAAATTCCGTTTTTTAGAGTTTCGGTTACTATTGAGCCTTACTTAGGCTCAATTACTTAGGCTCAATTTGAGCCTTCGCTTACTAGGTCGCTCCTTACTTACAGTTCGTTACCACGAACTGTTTGATCGCTGATCAAAGTTTATGTTATTTATGCCTTTCATTTATCTTATTTTACTGTGTTCCTGGCTGTATATTTGGCCTTAAAATACACTTTTTTGTTTATCTATCTAATATGCAGAATAATGGTAACAAACACATTTCGCATGCAAACCCGCTATGCTTACCCCCCCCCCCCAAATGTGCAAATCTATAGCAGAAATTTGTTTCTAAAGTAACGAAAAAACTAACAAAAAAACCGGTGTGTTCTCGAATTTTACACACCGTAAACTTGAGTGAGTGGCACATAATACACAAGTACCAAAATTCCTTCCCCCTACGGAAATTAAAAAAAAAAAACTCAAATAAAATTCTTAAATTTGGAAAGCCAAATTTTCCACGGGAGAGGGGCGGGTATTTTCTGGGGGGAGGTATTTCCGCGAGGGGGGGGGGTATTTCCCGCAGGAGGGTATTTTTCTTTGGGGGGGGGGGTATTTTCCGGGGGTTATTCGCCGGGGGGGATTCGCCTAGAACCAAAAAACATGCCTTACTTGCAGGTTTCTGCAATATCTTTGAATTTATACGAACAAAAAGAGTTATCAAATTTATCGAACACTGGTTTGAAACACTGACGAAACATTGCGCATGAATTTTGACTTTTATAATTTTGTAAGAGCAAAAAAAAAAATGAGGAAAATCAGGGTTTTCAGGCATGAATAGATCTAAGATGGCACCATATGGCAAAACAATATTTTCATTTTGATGTCCTTGGTACTTTAAAGGGTAGCTGGGTACTTGTGTGATATACCCCCTTCCTAATATTCTTCATCTAATTAGAACCTTCGATTTTCCATAATTTTGTTAATAAAGTATTACATATTCATCATGTTTTGATTCCAAAAGCCCAAGATTATGGAAAATACAAGGTTCTAATTAGATGAAGAATATTAGGTAGGGGGTATATCATACAAGTACTGGTAACTGAAACTCTAAAATATTAAGCAATTAAAAATAATGATGTTGTTAAATTTTTAGTGAAAATTTTTCTTCAGGGCCAGCGTCATTTTAAAGTGACCACATTCACCGAAATAATACGACAAGAACGTACCCAGGGGCCTCAGACTCTCCCCTGAATTCATAACTTCTCTTATATTCCAGGACACTTTTTATTCAAATTACCAAATAACCTACATTTGCCTTTTTAATTACTGTCCTCCTACTCCGATTTTTTTGTTATTATTATTGTTCCCCCTCCAAAAAAATACATTGGTATGTGCCTGTTATATGACAATATCCGAGCAATAAAAATGCGCGTTACTTCAAACTATTACTAGTAAAGAGTGATATCAAATATTATCAAACATTAAAGTATCAAGGACATTAATAAAAATGCCCCTCCCCCTGGACCCCTCTTAGGCTTATTCACACTTGAAAATTGGGATATCCTAAGATTTTTCTTTTGTGTCGTTTCAAAATAACTAGTTTTTTAGCAATTTTCCACATTTTTGCAAAAATTGCCTAGTTGAACCACGAAAACAAATAAACAACTAACTAATTGAATTTGACAAGGCTTTTCGTCACAAAAAATCAAACATTGCAAATAAGTCGACTCCCATAGATAACTACACCTTCAAAGCAAAGCTGTGTCATTTGTTGTTAGCTTTTTTCGCTGATTTTTCACTCAGGTTTCTTTCCTTTAAAGTTGATCCGCTACAACAAAAAACTAAATCTCACCCCCCCCCCCCCTGCAAATCAATTTCCTAGATAAGCAACTAGTTGAGACACGCATATTCAACTAAACGAGAAATATATCTATCAGGCGAAATATGTCACTTCAGTATTATTAATTCAATGATTTATTGCCTGAAATCACCAAGAGAATGCATATCAGCCAAGTACAATTACCACTCACTCGCCATTTTTTTTTCTCGCATCTGGAATGAACAAAGATTTCTTTTTCTTGAACAGGTGCAATTATTCCAGTCAAATAATAGTTGCCGGTTTGAGGGATTCACAACTCTAGAGAGATGATCAAACAGAGGAGTACATAGATGAACCAGTTGTAGAGGAAATTAACTCAACTTCAAGGCCGTATCCAGGGGGGGGGTTACCAGGTTTGACCCCCCCCCCCCGAAATTTTGACCGAGTCGAAAATTGGGGCTGAGAAATACCCATTACGAGGATGTTAGACAAAGTCCACGGGAAAAAATCGGGTAAACCCCCCCCCCCGAAATCCTGGATATGGCCCTGCTCAACTTATAAAAAAAACAGCAGGGAAAATTAAGAAGATGGATGGTTTTACTTTAAAAGCACAGCAGGGCCGTATCCAGGATCTTTTTTGGAGGGGGGGAGGGGGTTTACAAAAAACTACAAAAACATATCAATTTGTTCATATTCATGTTTGTTACGTTTTTACGAGTCAGACAAACATTTAGCGAGGGGGGTCAAACCCCCTACCCCCTGGAAATGGCCTTGATTTACAAATTGCTTCGTTATAAAAATTTCGGCACTTGTTTAGAATCCGGGCAAAACGCGAGAAAGAACCGCATATAGAATCTCAAAGACGCTATACGAAAAACAGGTTTCCGCTGCCTAGTTAGGTATTGCTCATTCCGTGACAAAGATTTCAACTTTAGTTTTTTAGGGGTTAAAGGGGCAAAAATGTACCTAGGTTAGGTTACGTATTTAATATATGCTATGCTTTATCCCCCCCCCCCAATGCGCAAATATATAGCTCAAATTTGTTTCTAAACTATTATATTTTAATCAAACTTTGTTTTATTTCGTTAGCATCAACCAAACTTCAGTTATCGCGTGTTGCCCGGATAGTAAGAAAGTACCAAAATTTCAAACTTGTTTTTATATAACTGAATATGATAAATTTCCTTAAGCGCATTTTAGTTTAAACTTCTTCGAACTGGTTTTTAGGTGAACAAAGAAATCTATCATTATTAGTATATATTATTAATATTAGTATATATAAATATATTATATTATTAGTATATATGCCTATATTTGAGAATGTATTAATCAAGGGGTGCACCATTCTCTGTCACCTTGTGTATTTATCTCAGTGCATAATGGGCTCTGCCATACGTGGCACACTTCTTACGTGTGCGGCAAGCGCAATTTAGTATACACGATTTAAAAGTGACAGTCCCTCGTTCAAAGTTAGTCAATCAATTGTTTTGATGCTAAAACCTCAGTAAAACGTAAAAATGGACTTAGTCAGATTGGCTTATGAAATATTCAATAATAGATGGATCCATTCAGTACTTAATAGAGAAGTCTGGAAAATTTTCCTGAAAATAAGCCAGATTGGCTTATGAAATATTCAAATAATAGATGGATCCATTCAGTACTTAATAGAGAAGTCTGGAATTTCTGATGCCTAAAAAATGGGTTTGCAGCTAAATCGTTATGGGTTTCCTCATCCCCTTTCTTCCGTAGACGGAAATAAAGGATGATAAAGATGATAAGATCTTAAACAGACGAAGAAGATTATCTGATGGTTACTTTGATGGTTGGATAATCCCTTCGATATTATTAAGGAACTAGGTAATGATGACGAGGAGGAATTTCTTAGTGAAACTTCCTCTTCGAACAGTTTCTATAACAGGATATACAAGTCGCAAATAATCAAAACTATAACGATTATAGGAGTATAGGAATATGCTTCTATGAATGCACAGAGTATGCAGGGGCTCCAATCCACTAAAGTATAGGGGGAGAGGGCAACTGCTTTTTTCAGTTTTTTTTTACTGAAGATACAAAAAGGGAATTCTTAAAATCCAAGGGTCAATTTTAATTTTTCCGATTTTTCAATGAAAAAATAATTTTAAGTTTTACCTACTTACAATAACACGCGAGGTTTTGGGAGCGACATTTTAGGCCACATTAGACCACTAATATCCAGCCTACAACATAATTACGTTTTTGCCCAAAAGTCTCTATTTCTATACATATATTCGAAATAATTATAATTCTTAAATTGAAAACATCATTACAACCCAATAAAGCATACTCATCGACCCAGAGCCTATGATATCGCATTACAAATTAAACCCAAAGGTGCCATATGTTTACAAGCATACATCGAAATAGTCCTCTACATCTAACACTGGAGGGTTAGCAGTCCATACTTACGTCTCAACCCTTATTCTTCAGAAGTAGCATGTGATTCAGGGAAATATAGAGGGAGCAAGGCCTCAGGAGCGAGATCCCCCCTAAGAAAAAAATAATTAAACTTCCCTGAATGACTCGACAATTATTATTCAAAATATCAATCAAAGTTTTGTTATTATTACCTCCCTCTTAAAAAAAATCCTTCTACACATGCGCCTACTTTAATCGCCTCTCATTGGAGGGTCTGATTAACCCCTTCTATCAAGAGCATTTGAGCCTGTTTTTCTTCAAACTAGCCAACGTTATGAAACCCTTTCAGGTGGGATTTGCCTTTCCCCTATGCGTGCTTGTTCGAAGTCTGATTTTTTTTTTTTTTTTGCGTGTGTTAGCGTACACACAAGTGTTGCCAACGCGGTACAATTGTACCGTTTTTGGTACAATTTGGAGGTCCTGACACAAAACGGTACATTTGGAAATATTTTGGTACAATCAAATTTTCTAGTACATTTCGGATGTACTTACTCCTTTCCGATTCGGATATCTATTTAAGTTTTAGTTAGTCGAAAATTTTCTTCTTGTTGGGGGAAAAGTAACCTACTCTTCAGATGGTACAAATTAATCTTTTGTGGCACAATTTTAGTTGAAAAGCCTGTACAATTTATTTCAAAGCGTTGGCAACACTGGTACAGACACAGTTATTCAAAAAAAGAACAAGTGAAAGGTTTATAGCAATGTCGACCGTATAACGCGATTTTTATAATTTCCTACAATTTTCATATAAAACACCTGGCCCGTCCGTTCTAAGAAATCCCCCCCCCGATTAAGATAACAAATTCATTCCTGTATATGTGCATGAATGACCCTCCAACAAGCCAAGCCAATTTGTGAAAACCTTGGGTCTCTAATAATTTTTGGCAAATGAGACTTCCTGTATTTCACAGCATAGCATTATTATTAATAAACAAATAACGGATGGCTAATCAACCATGTAAATACAGCCTCGTATACAGCTGTGTTTCAAACACAAAGTTTTTGATTTTAGGGGTATTTAAAACTAATTCCTATTACTCGGATTTCTCTGTGGTCATGCGAAGGTCAAATTTGCTGATTGAGTTTCCTATTTGGTTGAATTTTCGAAACAAATGAACAACTTTCAATTTTTGCAAAAATCGTGTGATAGCTAGGCCTGCATGGTGCTTGCAATGATATTGCCACCGATTTTGCTCATTGCAGCCGACTGCATAAATTATTATCAATATTTCCCAAACTATTCGAGAAAAAAAAATAACAAACAACTAGAGTTACAAACCGATTTGGTACTGTTGTATTACATGTAACGCACGCGCGATATTGTAATTGTACAGCGAACATGCTAAAGAAACTAGTCAAACAGGTTTCTTTCAAGGGACAATTTTTATACTGAGGATTGCAAACAGTGATTTATCACTGCGTTTGCAATATTTGAACTTTTTTTTTTTTTTTTTTTTTTTTTTGGGGGGGGGGGTTAGGGGCAAAAGAGGTACCTAAGTTAGGTTAGGTTACGTATTTCATATATGCTACACTTTACCCCCCCCCCCCCAACCTGATGTGCAAATATATAGCCAAAATTGGTTTCTAAACTATTATATTTTATCCTATTTTGTTTTATTTCATTAGCATTAACCGAATTTTTAATAAAAATTAGATGTATATGGTTGGGTAAGATTCCACTTCACTAATTGAAAAAAACCGTATTTCACTTTGACTGTACTTATTACTTCAATTAGGTGGTCTAAATGTTATTCAACCCCATCTGTTGAACTCAACCCATTCAAACAAAATTCGTTCAGCTAAATCCTCGCTCAACTCAGCCCCCATTCAATTCAATCTGACCTATCCTGTTGCAGGGTTAAATTGAATAGGGTTAAGTTGACTGGAGCAGAGTTAATTGAAGTACAAGGGCGTTTAGTTAAACGAGGGTGGAGCTGAATTGAGATTGAGTTGAACGAGGGCTGAGCTACATGACACTCAAAGGTTCTATCCCATCATCCGGGCCTCTCGGCTTAATGACTATATAGACTGGCAATGATAAAACTCGTTTTGTGACGTCTTAACTGTTGTAGAGCAGGCAATGATAGCAAGGTTTTCATTGCGTATACGATATTAAACTGTGGTTTTTTGGATTTTAGGGGAGGAAAGGTACCTAGGTTAGGTTAGGTATTTAATATATGCAATGCTTTACCCCTCCCCCACCCCTAATGTGCAAATATATAGCCCAAATTTGTTTCTAAACTATTATATATTCATCCTATTTTATCTCATTAGCATTAACCAAACTTGACTTTTTAGAGAGGCCCGCATAATGGGATAGTACCCACCCAAACTAGGCTTCAGTATTTACTTCGCATTCATAGCTCTTTTACCAAGAAAAATGTCGGTGTTTTGACTACTGTTAAAAAAGTCAGAAATAAATGGGCACCTTTCAGCAACTAGTCGTGGCAAAAGAATTTTTCTTCGGGTTAAATAATAATCGAATTTTCCATGTTACTTTCTCTTAGTTAAATAATGCCGTTGGCATTTGAAGCTTTGAATGTTTTTTTTTTTTTTTTTTTTTTTTTTTTTTTTTTTTTTTTTTTTTTTTTTTTTTTTTTAACTTCAGACAGCTTGCAAAACAAAATGTATGATCAAATATATGATGGGTTAAGGGGTTATCGCGTACTGAGGAATTTTTCGTGAAGGCATTTGCCAAAAAAGGAAAAAGGTGAAATTGTGCAAATTTAAGAAAAACCATGAAAATTACCAAATTTTATGCTGACTGTGCCTAGATTACGCGTCCAGGCCGACAAAGAATATGTTTAAAGGGGCGAATCTTTTCTCTTTCAGTATCTTTAAAGTTATTGTTTTGGTAAGTCTAAAACATTCAGGGGAATTTTCCCAGGGGGGGGTCTTCATTTTTTTAGGTTGGAGGGGATAATATTTCACCGAACCTCATAGTAAATTATGTCCAAGAGAAGGACATATCCAAGGGAGGGCTCCAGAGCCAACCCCACCCACCAAAATCCTCAAAAATTTGAACTTCAGGGTACTTCTTAACACAAATTACCGAACCGAATTATGTTTGTTTACCATTGCCCAGCCCCCCCCCCTCCCCTAGAAAAATATCCTACGGATATACCACAGCTGCTCGAAATGCCGGTTTCTTAATAACAATCGAAAGCAACAAAACACTTTTTTCTGTTTTTCTGCTCTTTCGAAAGTTGTATTCCTTGTAACGTACAACTTCCTGAATTGCTGGAGGCAAATCCTATTTGACCATCGACCACCATCACTTTATATGTGATGACATCTATCGCCCTATTTTTTCTAAGCCAATCGCACTTTTTCTAAAGCGTAGGCCTACGTCGTAAGGGGAATTTTAATAACCCCACATTTTTAGCGGTTATTGTATCTATATATTTTTTCATGTCAAATTTAGAGCCAGTAAAAAGAACGTAAGACCTGACTAGCCTTTTTTTTAATTTTAAGGAAGTAAAAAGAACTAACGAATTTTGATTGACAACATTTTCAACAAGTATAGGCAACTCTCTATTTCTTTGTGCCCGAGTGAATACGATACGATTCTACCTATAATACGTATGATACGACACTTACTTAAGATACGATCAACTAATATAATCAATGAAAAATGTAATTTGTAAATCTTCAAAACTTGGACAGACTTCCAGGCCGCATAGAATAATAGCCAAGTAGGCCTATATCAGACACCCTAGATACATACGAAGGATCGAGGGGGCAACTTTGGCGTTCCCTACCCAAATCCCATGATTGTTACAATCTTTAAATACTTCATGTTCTCCACTGCTTGAAGGAATTTTCCCCTTCCCCCAAATAGATTTCTAAATAGCCTACGTGACTGGATAAGCATCAATAGCGGTGTGTTTGTTTTTTTAATTCCTTTGCGTATATGTTAAGCACGATCAGTAATCATACCAAAAAAGCGAATGGCCTAATCAGATTACAAACCACAAATTATACATGGAGCTAAAACTCAGCTTGCCAACACACTTTGTTTGCAGTCCTATTTTAAATTGCAAATTAATCTTCAGGTTACAAGATTTGTCAATAATAAGCTTGCCAAGTACCAACTTTTCCACGAAAAATAATAATGATAGCCTACACCTAAGGCTTATCTTAGGCTTAAGAACCAACTAGTCTATTTTGCTCCGAAACTACTCTTGGATGACTAAGCTTCCAAATAAAAGTCTTAAAAACGTCATACAGCATTCCGAAGCATTTACTTTTAGTTCGCCTCAACCAGTTTTAGCTGAACCTGGCAGACCTCATATCCTTCTCCAAAAGACAGAAATTTACGCCCAGGAATGCGAAGCCCCTATCGAGTAATGTTACCAACAGATTTACCTGTAAATAAGCAGTTCACAGGCTACATTGACCAAATACGCAACATGAACAGTAGCAAATTCACCAATAAGACGGGCTTAAAGGTTTACTGTTACACGGCTTATATCGCTATTGATAGTTTACAAGCTAAGGCAGCTTAAATTCTGTAATATATGTTGCATCAGAGGAAATACTGTATGCATATGCCGACAAGAAATATGTCCCTTACCCCAAAGAAAAAGCATTACAAACTTGACTAGCAATTATAGGGCTCAGATAATCCAATTCAGGCAAATTCACAGGATTTGTATTTAGATTTATGCAATACCATTTTGTTATGTAGGCTATTACGGCTCTTTTTTTGAACAGAGATAGTTCTTATGTAGGACAAAGGGGGTAGAAATAAAGAATGACACAACACAACCGTGAAACATTTGACAATCTTGTTCAAATTAAGTTTACCAAAAACTGAAGTTCAACTCACTCAAGGATCAGAATATTATGCGCGGATTTCTGATTACCTAGTGAGGATGTAAAACTACGGCTTTCGCCTCCACACCTTGCTTTTCATCCACACAATATATTTAAGCTTATTTCCTCAAGCTTATGATTGAGCGATGTCAAGTTCCCAACTTGTATAAGGCTTAAAATATAAAGCAATTGACGAGAACTAAGTATGGCAAACATATATTTGCCATACTATATGGCAAACATATATATGGCAAACATATATTTGCCAAACATATCAGGTGCGGTATGCAGGGTTGCCATCCCTAGTAATTTATAACTACCGTTTTTTTAGTGATTTTTTTTATATTGCCTAAACAAAAAATCACTAAATCAGCAGATAAGTCACTAAATTATTGAAGAAAATCAATAAAAAAAACTAAAATCTAGTTATTTTTCCACCGAGTAGCAACCCTGACGGTATGGTGGGGGGAGGGGGGGGGGGTAAAAGGCTGGTTTGAGCAAGTGGCAATCCCAGCTGCACGCCCGCATGTAACATGTCGCATGTTACTAGTGGCATGGTGCTGATCAGTATATAAAGGTTAACGCTACTCCCAATACAATCGAAATTTAATAATTGAACCGTTCAGAGACCAAAAGAACCAAGTTCATAAGAAAAAGGACAGAGATAACTTAGAGAGAAATATGTGACTTTTTTAAAATTATAATGCGCAAATCATCAGGCAGAAAAAATACCCATAATTTTTCTATATTTGTTTAGGAGCTCGAGCATAGAACATATCTTGAAGCTTACTTTATAATGGACTCGACTGAATTAACAAATAATTCAAAAAAATCTTAGCTGGCAAAAACAAAAATGTTATTCTTTTATATTTTTCCTCATTTATAGGAATACCCTTGCGACTCTCTAACCAAGCGCTTTGAAGCTAAAATCTTAGGAAGTAGGCGACGATTAGCTATACTGGGTTCTAAAAGGTTAAATCAATAGTCCCCCCCCCCCAAAAAAAAGTGATTCGAAATGTTCGGCTTCTATCAACTTTGTGTGGGCATATACACCATTAAGCCTACAAGCCCAGGTCCACAAAATCATACTATTTTACACTAAATTCCCATAATTATCGCACAATTCACCTATTAATTTGTTTTAGTTTCAGCTCAGCAAAAAACATCCCTACCCACTTTCCTGAATCTGGGATTTACTTCACTATTAGGAGAAATCTGCATCAGAAAATAGTAGTCCTATTTAAAAACTGAAACTTACGCAAACAGGGTCAAATCACACCCACGCCCCTACAATTCTCAAATTTTTTCTTGCAAGGTCTAATATTGTCCGTTTAACTAGCCTGGGTTAGAAATGTGTGTCGTGGGTGGTGTTGAGCTTGTTTAACATTTCTTGTGGCTTGGTTCCAAATATATATTTGGAATTTTGTTTAATTCACTGGATAGTCCTATCTTCTTTTTTTTAGAGGGGAGGGGGGTCTTTTAAAATCCCTTATTGTATGGGTTTTATAAATATTGTTTTTTCTTTGTTTTGTGTTGAGTCTTTGAAAGGTTGAAATGCATTATATTGAAATTACTTTTCTTCTCTTTTTTTAGTATTTGTGTCATTTCTTTGTTTCCCCTGTTTTTGTCCTGGCCATAGAGCCTTACGAGGGATTCTATGTTGATTTTTTTTTTGTCGTAAACTGATTGGTTGAATAAATTGATTGATTGATTGAACTCGTCTATTCTTTGCACTTTTTTAAGCTGAGTTTTTACTGCGCAACGATCTACATAACAGAAACAAAGCCACTTATATATTTGGACAAGAGAAAGGTTCGAAAACCCTCTCTTATTAAAGGCCCCCAAAAATAATTACCAAACTAGGTGGCAGGGGAGAAAAGGGGGAATCCTCTTAGACAAGAATGCCCTGAATGCCTTCGTCCTCCTGTCGTCTTGATGCGCTTCAACTATAAGAACTGGCCGAACAACAAAACAGGCTTGGTATGTCTTATTAAGAACTAGACGGATTCAATCTACAAAAGGAAGGGCACGGATCTTACGGAATATATTAAGCAATCGATGTGGGAAGAAAACCAACAGATGACTTGGAAATACATTTCTGTCTAACCCTTTGTTGCCATCCTAGCCGAGTGGTGCGCTAGATTTGGAATCCTTTGTCCAAGGGCGGGGGCTCAATTCATGGCCAGCTATTTGGTTTGGGACGGGGGTCAGTGGCGTACCTCTTAAGTTCAGCCAGAGTCAACCAGGCTCTAAATGGGTACCTGGAGAGATCTGGGGAATGTGAGCAGGAAGGGTGTGCGAAAACACAGGATGGCTGGCCCCCAACTCCCATTGCACTTCCTGGCTGAAGGGCCCTGAAACGGAGATCAGCACCGCCGGTTTGGACTTTAAGGGTCTAGTGCCGTATCCATTACCTCACCTTCGCCCTTATTGACTAAAATTTTTCTTCTAACTAGTTTTAAATTAATTCTTGATAATTTGCCAAGTTTCCCCCGTCCTTGAAATGAATTCCTGTTCACAAGAGTTCAGGCGCGCGCAATGGATGTGTTAACTATGTAGTTACATGGCTTCCCTAATAAAACTAATAGAACAGTCTAACTCTTCCTTATATAACTCACCTAATTAATTTTGTTGTGAATGGACTTTGAAATTGGGCATTGTTTAGTTAGTTGGAAGTTGTTTCCAGCGGTGCTGACACAGTGGATTGATATCTGCTTGACAATATGACCCCAAAGCAGTGTTGCCGGTTGCTTGGTCTAAAGTCACGCTGCTTAAAATTGAAAATGCACCAAAAACTCCATTTTCCTAGTGGAAATGTACCAAATAAATGATTTTCCCCCTCAAAAATACTCTGATTCGAAAAATTCAATGCGCAACCGCCTAAGAAAAGCGCCAAAATGGCGCAAATACGCCCCATCTGGCCGCTGTGGTCCAAAGGTTTGAACTCCCTGTCCCAGAGCCAACGCAATGACTTTTGAGTCAAGAGGCCCCGTTAATCTGGGCGTCTTAGTTAAAACTGCTTTAAAGTTCGTTTTTTTTTCAGTTTCTTTCGACCTGTATTGCGTTTTATATAACTTGCATATCAAATTTCCACGCAATGTGAAAATTCAAAAGAATTTAGCCAAAACCAAAGAAAATTAGCCTACTACTACTAGGCAAATAGACTAATACATTGGCGTACCAACTGCCTGAGGCGGGGACAACTGCAGGGGAAATACCCCGGGTCCAACCCCTCCTGAACTCCTATTTTATTAATTTATGGGCATTTTTATTTAAATTACTAAACAAAATTCGTTTTTATTCATTCCCACCCTTTAAATCATTGGGCACGGGCCTAGCCTGAGGCCCAAGCTACGTAATCCCTTCCAAATGTTCCAATAGTCATTGCTGGATTGAGTTAAAAGCGGTAATGACAACAAAGATGATTTGATGAAGCTATGCTGATAAAGAAGAAGAATTTTTTTTATTGATTTAAAGAAGAATGGAAGCAACACTAGTAGCCTACCAGACTTACTTTCAGAAGCCTACATTTAGCAGGGGGATTGGAGAAAGTTAATAAAAGGGCAATACAGGTGGAGCGTGTGAAAACCGCAAAACCATGAAATTGGAGAAATAGACCAATTTCTGTTAAGCATGATCTTGAACAAATGAAGATTAATTATTTGAGATATCGTAAGTTTTTATATTTGCCACTTGGTGCGCGGAATTGACGCCTTGTGGGTTATTATGGTCCAACAACAATTTTACATCATAGTCCGATTTTATCAATATTTTTTTGGTAATTGTAAGATAAACCCCCTACCGCTCAAGTTCATTGACGCATTATAAAACCTTTTTTCGTTAGTTTCTTTCAGCTTAGCGTGAGACAAGTAAAAGAGAAGTAACAGAATAGATGGAAAATATATAATTTGGGCTATCTTGCACATTTGGGGGGTGGGGTGAAGCATTGGCTAGAAAACAATTCTTACTACATAATATGCAGAATAATTTTACCTAACTTATTGGGCATGCAGATCCGCTATATTTTACCTACACCCCCCCCCACCCCTTATGTGCAATTATATAGCCAAAATTAGTTTTTAAGGTATTTTATTTTTATCTTACTTTGGTATATTCCATCAGGATTGAGCGTCGGAGAAATATTTAGCCCCTCTCCGCTGCTTGCATATATCGTTCCTCAAACGAGAATTAACGAACAAATTATTCATACCTTAGTTGGGGGTTTTATCTCCGGCAGGGTTGATTTCCTCAGAGGAACTTTTGTTTGAGGAAGCGGCAACTTTCTAGATCTGTTTGCTGCATCCTTAATATCCTTTGTATTTTGAAGCCGCGGGGATTTTGCACTAATTTTCGTGGCAACACTGCACATACTTGAGGAGGCACTACTCCGACTAGAGGAGGTTTTAGAGACTAACTTGGAATTGTGACACTGAGGTGCTGTTTTGATTACAGTTCTATTTTTGGAATGTTCAGGGTCGTCGGCGACCAATTCCATATCCGAAAATATGCCACTAGTTTCCATTTCAGAACTAGGTCCCGACTTTGTTTTTTTCGGATGAAGTCGGACCGGTGTATTTTGAGTGCTTGTACCTTCGACATCCCCTTGGTAGCCATCCATGCTACCCAAACTTGTTACGCTTGTCACTACACTTGGCGGTATTGCACTACCTTTGACAACACTACTTTGCACCTTTTTCCTAGCAGAATCAGCAGGTGTGGTCAACAGACCATATGTGTTATTAAGAATTTCTTCTGTAATACTTTCAGGTTTCAAATCTTTAGCAACACCACTTCCCAATGAATCACGAACTTGATTGACTAAACCAAGATTGTAGGTGCTGTCCAGCGGATTTTCAACGCACTCGAGAACACTGCACTGCACATTTTTCTGATCAGAAAAACCAGCTTCATTCACAGCTTCAAGACTATATGTGTTATCCAGCAAAATTTCGGATTCATCAGCCAAAACCACGGTGTTACTTGCAATACTGCGCTGCACTATTTTCTTATCAGTTTTACTGTTTGAATCAATAGAACACGTGTTCTCAAACTTAGCTTCAGTATCTTTATTGAAAGTAGCGTTTAAACTTTTGTCAATTCGAATTTTCTTAGGTGAAAAGCTCATTCGAGTATTTTTCGTGCCTGGAGTGCAAAAATTAAGCAAGTCGGGTGGCGTTTCCTCAAAAATGGGCTTTGGAGTACCGTTCATCCAAGATAAATCTTTAATTTGATTAGGGGTTAATATGCCCAAACTTTCAACAGATCTCCTATCTGGATTAGCTCGGGATGCACTTTGTTGGTTTGAAGGAGATTGTAACCAAGTTGCTAGAACTAGCTCTTGACTTAAACGAAATCTGGGGCGTGATGACCCGGGATCAGAACCATCATCAATCCACGAGAAATCTTTCATTTGATTAGGTGATAAAACTCCAAAACTTTCAACTGATCGCCTATCACCAACTGTTGGTTTACGACCTGACATTTCCAATTCGTCAAAATATTTTGATCTTTCCAAAATACAAGTTTTATCACTTTCAACGTCAGCAAACGCACTAACTCCAGTGTTATCTGTTACACTACCAGCCTTCAACTGAATGGACGATTGACATTTCACTGCCTTTGAATTGGAGATTTTTGCTAATGTTTGGCGCAAGCGAAATGGTTTCCGTGGTATAGATGATTTATTTACAGAATCGATGTTTGGTAGTTTTATATCATTCGACATTATTATCCTGAAAAAAAAAGATTATGAACACGCAATTATATTTACTTTGGGAGGAGGAAGAAGGTAATAATAACAAAAATAACAAATCATCTGAATAAAAAGTACCCGGAAATCCAAGAAGATTTGACATTTTGGACGAGGTAGGAGGTACCATGCCCGCCCCCTGCGTAAATTATTGGACTGGGCCTACGTGCTGTTTATGACAACACTTTGTGATCCTTCAAAGAGGGATATCAAATAACCTTCAAAACTCTTTAAGTTTACGTCATTAACTACAAAAAGACAACAAAAATGCAATACATAAAACGTTTATTACAACCACAGTAGACAGAATATACCAGTAAGCTTATCGCAGATCATTTCTGGTCTTCGTTCTCGTTGCGAACAAAAAGCTCCTCCCACTTATTTCTGCATTAGCGGGAATATTGGTTAGTCTGTTTCCGATTGTTTCAATGCACTTTGATGGAAACAGACGGAAACAGACTAACCAGTATTCCCGCTAATCTGACTTCGCCTATGTTTATATCTACAAAAACGTTCTCCGGAGCACTCGCACCCCGGTCCGGGTTTTTATAATGGGTGAGATAGAGAATGATCATACTGGATTATATACGAACTGTGATTACAACGCATGATAATATCACAGACAGGACCCAAATCCCTTCAAAATCCTTAATTTTGTTGAATCTATGGTCACTTCTTATTCAAATTATCATATATTTTGTTATTGTTCTCCTCCAAAATCCTGTTATTATTGCCCCCCCCCCCCTAAAAACGCGTACGTGCTTGATTTTAGGCTTTTATAATCATTATAAATAATATGTCTACTAGTATTAAAAGATATTCATTATAATTCAGGCGTCGTTTTTCCCCTCCCTTATGGACAAATAATGAGGGGAAAGGGGATATGATAATAAATACTTCATTCTGAGAAATCAAGCATCATATAAAAAATGTTCAATACAATCGGTAAAAATATGTGCCATACGAACCACAGTTACTTTTTGGGAAGAAGAACCTCTCTTGGGAAAATGCTTTGATGCTTACCTTTGACCTCCCCTAAATTATTGCTCGTATGCCCTCTATCTCAACTTGACAGTGAAAGCTCTTCTCCGAAACAGTATAAGTCGGCTATAGATTTAAATATTCATGGAAAACGCAGAACGGTGTATTGTGGCAAACTTGCGTAGGAGTCTGACCCTACCCCTGGTTACACGAAACAAAAAATTTTTGGAATTGGACAAGTTTCAGCAGTAAATGAGATGATTTCAGTCCAAGGCAAACACCTTTGCATTCCTTCCCCTTTATACATTTGGCGAAATGCTCCGTTGACATGCTAACAGATAAAAGAGAGCTTTAAACCTTAGATGACTTACAGGAAGGTTCTTTGGAGGTTGCTAAACCCTCTTACATTCCTGAATCTTCCGAAATGTATGGATAATTTACATTCAAATGATTTTTTCATTAGCCCCCCCTACCTCCCCCAGAAAAATCCCTGCGCACATGGTTGATAATTAAACCCTTGGGGACTTACCCCTACAGTGGGTTGATCAATTGCCCTTGCATCACAAGTCAGATTCTATGTAATGTGGCGGAGGGAATACCTTGTCCTTGATCAGACTTAAGCATATATCCTTAGTTAGTAAAAGCAAGGGCTGTTAAAACTATCAAACAGTTCGTGGTAAGCGGGATGATCTTTCCATGGGGGATGGGACATTTCTATGAAGGGGGCGCCGGATTTCCCAGCATTATTTAAAAAACGATCAGAAATTAGATAAAAAACACAAGTTTGTTTTAACTGAAAGTAAGGACAAACATTAAAACTTAAAACGAACAGAATTTATTGCGTATATGAGGGGGGTCGCCCCCTAGTCAATACCTGGCTCTTTACGCTAAAGTTTTTTAGTACTTCTTCGTTATACCCACTCTTTTTATATCTCAAACTCAAGACGCTTTGAACAAACACGTTTTACGGGATGATTCAACACACTGCTGTAGATGTATAGCGTGGTTTTAATTGCGTATACGATATTTAAAGTGTTTTCTTTGGGTTTTTTTTTTGGGGGGGGGGGAAAGAAAGTACCTAGGTTAGGTTACGTATTTAACATATGCTATGCTCCCCACCCCCCTAATGTGCAAATATATAGCCCAAATTTGTTTCTAAACTATTCTATATTCATCCTATTTTATTTTATTTCATTAGCATTAACCGAACTAGCAGTATATAAAAGAGTGGGTATAACGCAGAAGTACCGTTTTTTTAGTTCTTTCAAAAGAGCTATTTATTCTAATTAAACGACCTTTGTGATTCAGGGATTCGAACTTTAGCGTAAAGAGTGAGGTATTTACTAGGGGGCGAGCCTCCTCATATACGTAATAATTTCATTTAATTTTAAGTTTTAATGTTGCTCCTTACTTTCAGTTGAAAAAAATTGTTTTTTTCATTTAATTCAGGCCAAGGCATAGAGATTTCTACGAGCGAAGAAATATTTATTTACTTATCATTAATGACACAGCTTCTCAAACCCTTTTTGGCCCGGTAAATTTGCTCCTTTGATATACCTCCCTGGCTAGGTCAATGCTTGTCAGTTCAAAAAGATAGAGTTATATCGGTTTCCGGAGAAAAGTTTGTGGAACATAAAATAGGACTCTATGGTCTGCCCACCCATAGACAAGTTTTCCCCTTGTTTCCATGGAAACGATCGATTCAAGGTCTGACATTGAACTCGCAGGGACAACAAAGGGATAAGACGTTCCAGAGCGTTTGAAAATACATCAATTCAATTCTTTTATTTAGAAATAAAAACATACAACTAAATTACTAATAACCACCACAAAAAATACAAAAAAGCACTTGCGACAGGGCGGCTACTTAAAGGTGCTTCTGCAGCAAAACATAAGCAAGCCCATCTATGAATAACAGACCAAGGGAATTTTAGAAAAATAGTATCAAGGTAAGAATTTGATAACAACGCACGTATACAAGAAGAGCCCAGGGCCATCCCTCGTCCTCATCCCCCAGAACTGAAATTTCGCACTGTTGCCTTTTTCTTAACGCTTAAGAAACATTGATTTTACAGAAAAAATTCTTGAGTCCAGTATTTTTAAAACTTTTTACAAAATATAATGGCAGTACATAAGAGTCAGGTACATACACAAACACATATACAGGGGGATTCATGATCCCATCCCGGAAAATCCTGCTATTATAATACATACTAGCAATTTCTTAGCATTTTTACCAAATTCACATATTGCAGGTGAAAATATCGCCAAAATCAAACTAAGAATGCAACATTAAACAGCTTAAGAAGGTACTATTTTTTCCAAGTCAACATGGCAACATTGACATATATGTGGTTCCCCCCTAAAAGTTTCGCAAATTCGAAATCACTAAATAAAACATTATAGAATCGTGATTTGAAGTATGAAAGGACCTAAGAACGGTTCAGGGGAGGGGGTTTCTTTATATTTTGAATTCTTTGACACCTTAAAATGTGGTTATTTTAACTCAAGAGTCAAATAGCTTAGGAAGTTTTCTTATAATAATTTTTTTTTCAGTTCTGAATATAAAATTGTCCTTTTCTTATAGTACTTACAATTTCCGCACAATGATTTGTTTCGTCTATTGGTAGAATACAGTTGTCAGGTATGGTCCTGACTCCTGAAGCATGGGCGCTCCGAAAAACAAGAAATTTGCTAGATGTTTTCCAGAGAAATTGGCTTCGGATTATTTTGGGTACCCGACAGACCGACAGTATCTCATATAGTAGGCTGTGTGAAAAGTGGGATTCAATCCTGTTTACTAGAGCTGAGAATGAGGGAAAGGTTGAGATGGCAAGGGTACGTTCTGAGGACGGAGGATGAAAGATTGCCGAAGATTGTCCTTTTTGGCAAACCCTCTACGGCCAAACGAAAGGCAGGTTGTCCTCGGTTGGGAGGATGTCGTAAGGAAAGATTTAAGGGAAATGGGAACTTCCTGGAAGGGTGTACAGAAGGAGGCTTTGAATAGATTGGGGTGGAAAAGGAGCTTGCGTATCTGTGTTGGCGTCAAGCGGTTTGGTGCTGCAGTGAATTGTTAGTGGTAGTAGTATAGAAGCTTGGAATAGATGGGATGGGAAAATCCCTCAAAACACAAAATCCAACTGCAAATTAGATAAATATACAAAAAAAAACTTAGGTTAGCATACAAAAAAGGGTTAGCATATATTTTCTAAGATGGCGGCTATGAAGATAATTTCAAGGAAGGTCACTAAATGATTACTAAGGACAAATTCAAATGACCTGATTGAGTGGGAAAAACAACAGGCAAGTCGTTAAGCAGAAAAATAAAGATGGACTTTGTCCTTTTGTCCTAGGACTAGTCCTTTGTCCCGTTGATGCTTTATCTTATCTGACCGACTAAAGTCAGCAAATTCAGTTTACACTTTACCCAGTTTTCCGGATTCCAATACCTTATTTTTATTAAGTGGTAGCTCTATGACAGATTGTCATATTTATTCTAAAACAAAAAGTTCAATAAAAGTTAATTTTGACTGAGAGAGCATTAATATAACATTTAAATTTTTTCTTATATTTTACTACCCAAACGGCAAACACACTCACACATGATGCTTGTTTTAGGGCTGATCCTAGAAAAAAGTCAGGTTTAATTGAAAAAACTGTCATTTCCCCGGGAAATGTCATCTTTCCCCCGGTAACAAACAATGCGTTTCATGGTAAGACGTTTCGCCATTTTTTTTGGCGGAATCGGGACAAGAGACAGACAAAAGACAAAGAATCGAAGGCGATGAAAATCAGTTATCCTCGTTAAATTCAATAGCTACACTCAACAAAATCACACTAAATACCATAACAATTGTTTTAAACAGTTGTGTAATTTCGTCAAAATCCTGCAGGGAGGGGGGGGACAAAGTTGGAGCCAATTTTCCCAATCAAGTGAAAATGACAGTAAAAACTGAAAAATGAGCCATTTAGTACCATAAGTGCTATCTAGTGCTACACAAGTACTATAGCCTACAGATACTTTATAGTACTATAGATGTAAATATATACTATAAATATAGAGAAGTAAAAGAGAATTTTGGTCAGGAGTCTTATTTCAAGGTGGGATTGCTCATTAAATATTTGAGGATTTGGATTCAGATTCGAGCAAATTGTCTTCCAATTTATACTAAGGTTGCAAGGAAAAAGAGGGAAGATCCGGAGGCCGGGTGTAGTTGCTTGAGATGTGGGGAAAATGATTATAGGTTGGGCCATTTCCTCCTCCGGTGTAAGCAACTCTCTTATTTAAGGGGATTAATTATCCAGGAGGGGGAAGATAGGCTGCTTTGTGAGTTAATGAGGTCTAGGACTCCCCGTTATATTGTGGCAGCAGGAAATTTTGTATTGATGGGAAGGATGTCAAATGAAGTGTAATTTTTTTTTAGTATTTGTATTTTTGTATATGGCTTTAATTGGCTTTTAAATACAGATTATTATTATTATACTAAAGAAAACTGATCCGTTTTTGTTGATGCTTAAATTATGCAGGTTCATCTTAGTTTTCACAAGATTTTTTAAGAAATTAAATTTCAGCCGGAGGGGCAAAATTGGGTCTGGGGGTGCAAACCTAGGTCTAGGAGGGGCAGTTGCCCTCCTATCCTATAACAAATTACGCCCCTGATTTTAAAACCCTACATTATAAATTTATTTATTTCAAATTATGTTATGCTAATGTTTGTGTAAAATCGTTTTGCATCATGGCCTGCAAGTTTCTAATAACCTCTGTGCCTTTGTCCCTCGGGCACACCCACTATATACCATTATAGAGTTTTTGATATCATGTTCCCTTTGGGTATTGACAATGTTTAATTTTCTCTCTCTGTCAGGCTCCTAATTTGTCCTTTGTATAGTAATTATAATTTATAATGAAGTTGAAGCTCAGTTGAAACAATCAACTTTTAAATCTAGGTCAGTTCTGTTGATATTTAATTTGCAAGACTGACCACTGCAATGCATCAATTTAAGATCTTTGTGACTTTTATACAATTCTTAATTAAAGTTAATTTGCAATTTAATAAATTACAGTTTTCATTTTTTAAGATTCTAGTTTTACTTTTTAAGTTTTAAATTTGCAATTTTTAATGAAATGACAATTTCCAATTATTACACATTAATTTCAATAAATGAGAAAAGATTAATGTATTCTCCTACGCATTAATTAACGTATTGATTCTTCAATGCAGTAATTAAAGTTACAGGATCAGCTCCATGAGTAAAGAGAGATTAATTAGCAATTAAAATAATTCCAGCCAAGGATTACTATTTGGTTCTACTGAATTCAGCCACATAAACCCGAAAAGGTTCTTCAGCCCCAAGCCACTCCCTCAGGTTACAAAATATTTGGGTGCTTGTGTATTATAAGCCACACACTCAAGTTTACGCTGTCTAAAACTTGAGAACAAACCGGTATCTTCGTTAGTTTATTTCAGCTTAGCGTGAGACAAGACAAAGATAAGTGAAAGAATAGATGGGAAATATATAATTTGGGCTATATATTTGCATTTTAGTGGGGGTAAAGAATTTGGACAGTTTGAAGTTAGAAAACAATTCTTATTTCATAATATGCAGAATAATTTATTGCGACAAGCTTATGGCTTTCTATCACATTTTGCATGCAGACCCGCTATACTTTTCCCCCGCCCAGTGGCGGATACAGGTAGAGGCGGCGGGGAAACCCCGCCCCCCCCAAGATTTTCTGACGCCCCCATTCCTTGTTTTTTCTTTGTTTCAAGGCCGTATCCAGGGGGGGGGGTTGAATAGATTTGTCAATTTGGTCAATTATTGGGACCTTCGTCATCTTTGACCAAAAATTTCTCACTGTGGTCATTGAGCTAACTAAGCCAAATTACCCTCCCAACATGGTAATTGCAAACATTCAATTATAAAAATACTCCCCCAAGATTTTGCTCATTGGCACCGTTGTCACATTGGGCCTCCCCCAAGATTTTGTTCTAGATCCGTCCCTGCTCCCCCACCCCCTAAGCGAATATATAGACCAAATTTATTTCTGAAGTTTTATATCTTCATCATATTTTGTGGTGTTTTATTAGGATTGAGCGTCAAAGAAACAGGTTCTAGTTAAATGAAGCACTTGAGTGTGTGGCGTATAATACACAAGTACCAATTTTTGCTATTGTTGCAACAAATTATTTTTTTTCAATTTTCGTCCAGCCTCCTCCCCAAAAAATTGGGGCCCCTCTGAAATAACCCAGCGTGCATGTCGTTTTAGCTAAGGATCACCCACTGTCGAGGCCAACTTTTGCTTCCCTATACGCCACTAGGCGGCGGAATTAAGTTTAAATTAGTAAGTAAAGAGGGGTGGATTAGGAAGGGCGTGGCAGTATCGCTTTTATTTAGAGCCGTGCTGAAAATTACGTTGAAAGTAGACAAAAACTTCAAAACGAGTTATTTTTTAAAATGGATGCCGCCGTTTTCAATTATTGACAATATAATTTGTTTGTTATAAGTAAATAAGAAAGTAAAGATATTCGCGTTTGTTTCATAAACGTTATACTAAAAATGATTGCCGTTTCTAAGGATTATACAATTAAAGACATATTCTTACCCATATTCTGTAAATCCAGAATTTATATTCTTTTTCATTCTAATTTTTCACCAACAGTTGCTTCATAATACCGATTTGAAAACAAATCCGTGAATTTCTTATATATTTTAAAGGTATGGTCAGGGATTACAGGGGAGGAGGTCTGAAATGCATTTAAAACGGAAACAACTTAGAAAATCCAATAGATACGAATAAAAATGTTCAGAATGTAATTAAACATAAATTTTGTTATAATAGTGTTTATCTCATATTCTGAATGGCCACATTCAATTGTTAATCGCTTGAAAATATACTTTGATTTCCATAAAACACAAATTTAACTTCAGTGTATTGAGCAAAGGGTCAAATAACTTCTCTTTCAGGGTGTGGCAGCTTCAGAAAATTTCCCACTAGATTTCTGAGAACACATTTTTTGGTACTTTTTGGTACATTTTGTGGCAGCTTCAGAAAATTTCTGAGAACACATTCTTTGGTACTTTTTGGTACATTTTGTGGCAGCTTCAGAAAATTTCTGAGAACACATTTTTTGGTACTTATCAGTTATCCCGACCACACTCAAAAAGTAAAGTTAGGTTAATCATAATGAAATATACCAAAATAAGGTGAAAATATAATACTTTAGAAACAAAATTATGAAAACTACAACAGAGAATTATGGAAAGCAGGCCGCCCAGAACGTATTATATTAAATACCTAACCAACTCTATATATTAAATATTTAATTAAATTTACCTATATAGTTTATCTCATTGAGACTAAGCCAATTATCTCCGAATGCAGACCAAGATACCGGTATTCAAATCGAACAGATCAAACTTCTTGGGTGGGATAGGGATAACTAACAAGTACCCATTTTTTGGTATTATAATAATAATCGGTACTTATGTACTATCTGTGACACACGCGCCATATTATATAGGGAAGATACTTAAGAAACTAGTCAAACGGGTTGCTTTCAATAGTCAATTGGATTGGAAACCGTGGTTTGTCATTGCGTTTACAATATTTAAACTATTTTTTGGGGGGTTTATGGGGAAAAAGATACCTAGGTTGGGTTAGGTTACGTATTTAATATATGCTATGCTTTAACACCCCCCCCCACCCCTAATGTGCAAATATATAGCCGAAATTTGTTTCTAAACTATTATATTTTCATCCTATTTTGTTTTATTTCATTAGCATTAACCAAACTTCACTTTTCGTGTGTGTTACATATAGTACATAACTACTAATAATCTGTGTTTAAGAGCATTTTAAAGCCTTATACAAAAAAAAGACAAATACTAAAGAAAAATTACACTCCGTTTGATATCCTTCCGTTCAATACAAAATTAACTATTTTCAAAAATGCCTTTATTATCTTTATCGAAAAATAGAACACATCCTTGCCCTCCCTTCGACATTTTTTTTTTTTTTTTTTTTTTTTTTTTTTTTTTTTTTTTTTTTTTTTTTTTTTTTTTTTTTTTTTGACGCCTGCTTTTACTTATGTGATTCTGGCTTTTTAAAAGTTTGTTACTCTTTACTCCTATATAAGACCCCAAACCTGTTTCATTTGTCTTAAGGGTTGCCATCCCACAGGGAAGAATGAGTCGCAACCGGCAGGTTTGACGCACAATCTTCTCCAGAGTTTCTAGGTCCGAGTATGTACACCATATGTATGTTTTCTTAAATCTATAAAACTATTCAATAATTACCTTTTAGTTTATCCAGTGATTCCACCTCTACCAAGAGAATAAAACTAGATTCATGAAATGCAAAACCAGTCTGCTTATCATAAAAGTGTTTTACTGAATTAACACTGAACATGCTGATAGCGACACTATCAAGAATTTATCTGTTACAACTTGTATTACGTCCTTTTTTCAAGTGCATAATTCTTCCCAGACGATCAATCTGCACTATCATCTATCAACCCGTCGGTCAGGTTGTCCTCGGTTGGGAGGATGTCGTAAGGAAAGATTTAAGGGAAATGGGAACTTCCTGGAAGGGTGTACAGAAGGAGGCTTTGAATAGATTGGGGTGGAGAAGGAGCTTGCGTATCTGTGTTGGCCTCAAGCGGTTTGGTGCTGCAGTGAATTGTTAGTGGTAGTAGTAGCATAGAAGCTTGGAATAGATGGGATGGGAAAATCCATCAAAAAACAAAATCCAACTGCAAATTAGATAAATATACAAAAAAAAACTTAGGTTAGCATACAAAAAAGGGTTAGCATATATTTTCTAAGATGGCGGCTATAAAGATAATTTCAAGGAAGGTCACTAAATGATTACTAAGGACAAATTCAAATGACCTGATTGAGGGGGAAAAACAACAGGCAAGTCGTTAAGCAGAAAAATCAAGATGGACTTTGTCCTTTTGTCTTAGGACTAGTCCTTTGTCCCGTTGATGCTTTATCTTATCTGACCGACTAAAGTCAGCAAATCCAGTTTACACTTTACCCAGTTTTCCGGATTCCAATACCTTATTGTTATTAAGTGATAGCTCTATGACAGATTGTCATATTTATTCTGAAACAAAAAGTTCAATAAAAGTTAATTTTGACTGAGAGAGCATTAATATAACATTTAAATTTTTTCTTATATTTTACTACCCAAACGGCAAACACACTCACACATGATGCTTGTTTTAGGGCTGATCCTAGAAAAAAGTCAGGTTTAATTGAAAAAAAATGTCATATCCCCTGGTTTTCCCCGGGAAATGTCATCTTTCCCCGGTAACAAACAATGCGTTTCATGGTAAGACGTTTCGCCATTTTTTTTGGCGGAATCGGGACAAGAGACAGACAAAAGACAAAGAATCGAAGGCGATGAAAAGCAGTTATCCTCGTTAAATTCAATAGCTACACTCAACAAAATCACACTAAATACCATAACAATTGTTTTAACAGTTGTGTAATTTCGTCAATTCCTGCAAGGGGGGGGGGGGCAAAGTTGGAGCCAATTTTCCCAATCAATTGAAAATGGCAGTAAAAACTGAAAAATGAGCCATTTAGTACCATAAGTGCTATCTAGTGCTACACAAGTACTATAGCCTACAGATACTTTATAGTACTATAAAGGTAAATATATAAGAAAACTAATAAAAAAGATGTATAAAAGAAAATTTTTTTTTTTTGGCGCCTGCTTTTACTTATGTGATTCTGGCTTTTTTAAAAGTTTGTTACTCTTTACTCCTATATAAGACCCCAAACCTGTTTCATTTGTCTTTAGGGTTGCCAGCCCACAGGGAAGAATGAGTCGCAACCGGCAGGTTTGACGCACAATCTTCTCCAAAGTTTTTAGGTCCGAGTATGTATGTTTTCTTAAATCTATAAAACTATTCAATAATTACCTTTTAGCTTATCCAGTGATTCCACCTCTACCAAGAGAATAAAACTAGATTCATGAAATGCAAAACCAGTCTGCTTATCATAAAAGTGTTTTACTGAATTAACACTGAACATGCTGATAGCGACATTATCAAGAATTTATCTGTTACAACTTGTATTACGTCCTTTTTTCGAGTGCATAATTCTTCCCAGACGATCAATCTGCACTATCATTTATCAAGCCGTCGGTCATGCTCAGACAAGGGGTCATAGTTGTTTAAACAGATTTATCATGTGTAGAAAAAGAATCTTTTATTTATTTAATTAATTGTCTTAGAGTAATTTTACATATGGGTGTAAAAGTACAAAATTTGAAAAATGCATAAGTATGGCTCAATTAATACTAATGAGCTAAATAGGCTCTACTCAGGTAGGTACACAAAATTTTAAATAATAAAAAAATCCGAATATTTTGACTTAACGTCCGGAAGCCTTTATCAACGGAAAAAGAACAAAATGAATTAGGCTAAATTAAATAAAATATCTAAAGAAAAGGAAAACAATAAACGAAACTCGCATCGTAATAACTTCCAAGTAATTAAGATGTGAGTTGTGTTTTTTGTTTCTTGTTTTCCTTTTCTTTATATGTTCTGTTTAATTTAGCTTAATTCATTTTGTTCTTTTCTCCATTGATAAAGGTTTCCAGACATGAAGTCAAAATATTCGGGTTTCTTTATTATTAAAGTTTCTTGCTTTTTTGTCCACTACTTTGTTTAAAATATTATACCCGTTTTCACTATGTTTTCGTTTGTTAAATAATTCTGTAAATACAAAGGCGGTGTTGTCTAAAAAATTATTTAAATGCGATTAAAAAGTGCCAAAAAAAACTCGGGAAATTTTAGGCATAAAAGGGGGGGGGCAAGACTCCAGTACCTGTCCCGGGTCTTTTCCGTTATAAATATACCACTATGCATCTTTTAATGACTTTCTTTCACAAAAGTATGCATTCGGAGGAAAGTATATATTCGGAGGAAAGTGAGTGTTCCTTACTAGCTGTTGCAGAACGCACCAAGGCTCAGCTGTTGTCCATAATTAAGCAACATATGCAACCAGGGACAACTATTATACCAGACGAGTGGTAAGCACATAAAGAGATCTTTAAATTAGGGCATGACCACTATACAGTAAACCATATATACAACTCCGTCAATCCCGACAGTAGTGCAAACACACAAGCAATTGAAAGCACTTTGCGTCTGGCAAAACAGCGTAATAAACAAAAGTGCTGGACCAGACGTTCATTGTTTGACTCGTATTTGTGTGAGTTTTTGTGATGGAGGAGAAATGAAGGAAAGGATCTCTTTGAGGAAATATTGCACAATATCGCCAAGTATTAAATATATAATAATAATCTGTATTTGAAAGCCTTTTAAAGCCACATACAAAAAAAGACAAATACTAAAGAAAAGTTACACTCCACTTAACATCCTTCCCATTAATACAAAATTTCCTACTGCCACAATACAACAGGGAGTCCTAGACCTCATTAACTCACAAAGCAGCCTATCTTCCCCATCCTGGATAATTGACCCCCTTAAATGAGAGAGTTGCTTACACCGGAGGAGGAAATGGCCTAGCCCATAATCATTTTCCCCACATCTCAAGCAACTACACCCGGCCTCCGGACCTTCCCTCATTTTTCCTACAACCTTACCATAAATTGGAAGACAATTGGTTCCATTTTTGGTATCTGTATAACAGAAATATTTAAACAAGGAATATTTAGCAGTGGTATACATATAACAGAAAAAGATCCCTCGGCCCAGTGGCGGATCCAGGGGGGATAGTCTAAAGTAGTGTAATTTAATTAATTAACTCAAGTTTGCGTTAATTAAACTTGCTCCTAATGCAAGTTTATCGGATCAACCTATTTTGCCCCCCCCCCCTAATTTTTTTATCAGATCAACCTGTTTTGCGCCCCCCTAAAAAAATCCTGGATCCGCCCCTGCCTCGGCCCTGCTCCACAGACCCTCAGAAAGCTTCAAACTGCGACTGCCTAAAACTAATCAATTAAAATTAATCAATTAATCTATAATTTCTCTTCAATGAATGAAGCTAATTTAGAAGGGGAATCTACGCCAAGACTACCAAAAGTTTCCCTCAATATAGCCTTGGATCTAAAAGTTACCAAAAAGGCCGTGATATTATTTCTTTTTCTCCTCAGCTCTTTGATTTTCCCAGAATTTTTTTTCTAGACTTATAACTCGTGCTTTTATGAGTAACTCTGAGAATAGCATGGAATTAAGATTAAAAAATAAACAACTAAAAGACATAAACAGAAAACCCATCTAAAGTTTGACAGGCCGTTTATCAACAATTCGAAAATTCATATTTATATTGAAAGAGAAGAATTACCCACTTTCGAAAATCGTATACACAATGGGGAAGTGTTAAACGCGGCGAAAGTTTTTTCCTGAGCATGGCGCGGAATAAATCCGCGTGACAGAACAGATGGCTTTCAAAGATCCCCACCAGGAAACGGAGATTGAGAGGCCTGTCAACTTTTCACTTTTCATCATTTTTTTTTAGGTGTTCATCGGTTCAGATAGAAACAACAAAGCGATGGTGAAAAACTGAAACAAAGAAACAAAACAGTGAAAGGGTAAGGGCAATCTGAAAGAGATACTAGATATCCGTATAGCAAAGAACTATTTAAAAAAAAAGTAGAATTTGGAACTGCTAAAGAATGCCAAAGAAAAGACAAAACGAAAAATTCCTAGAAACTCTAAATAAAGTCTTTAGAAAAACAGGCACAACAGTATTTTTCCAAAGCACTTGTACAGAATAGAGAAAGGGCTAGGAGAGATTTTACCACAAATCGGTCCAAATCATCCAGAAAATACCAATCGATTCGGTGACAAAAACAGGTTTTGAAGCTTTCGCCCTCCCCCCAAGAGAAAACCCTCTTAGCCTCATCCTTCACTCACCTCAAAGACCGGGTACCTGTGACATGAAAAAAGGGGCTTAGATGATCTAAAATGTAAAAACCTGGCAAAAAGCAAACCTATCTTCACTCTCTTTCCAACTGTCACTCTTATACTAAATCTGCCATGAATGGGTCATAAAGGCAGAAGACGATGTTTTTGGACTTGAAATACTCAGAAATTTCCTAAATGCTTGCGAAGTTTTGGGCTCCAGGACTGGAATTCCAACTGATCAGAACTCAATTTTTTTGCAGTTAACCCTCATGAATACTCCAGGTGGGTAAGCAGGGGGGACTCGGGGCCTGCCCCCTTCCGAAATCTCATGTTTTCCATTTTCTTATAATTTTTTATACTGATCACAGAACAAGGAATAGCGGGTAATTACGGATCTAGACAAGTGCATTATGTGGACACTGCTATGTATTGTACGAGAGACGAAACCCGCCAACGGGTTATTTGCAAGAGACCGCTATAGAGAAATGGAATGCAAAGCGTGGTTTTTATTGCGTTTACGATATTTAAACTGTTGTTTTTTGGGGTTTAAGGGGGGAAAAGATACCTAGGTTAGGTTACGTATTTAATATATGGTATGCTTTACCCCCACCCCCCTAATGTGAAAATATATAGCCCAAATTGGTTTATAAACTATTATATATTCATCCTATTTTATTTCATTAGCATTAACCAAACGTGACTTCTTTAGCAGTGTCCACATAATGCACCAGTACCAATGTTTTTAACTGTTCCATGATCTTTCAGCCAGTAATTACTTGATTGGTTCACCACCATAATTTTAACGTATTTCCTATTCAACGTTTCAGCTCTTGTCAATTAATATTTGAGTTAACTGTTCATTTGAAAGATCATCTGTTCGTGATATTTCTCTAGCTTCTAGTGTAGGAGATAAAGCGATCATTCTTGCAATTCTTGCATTCTTGCAATCAAAAAAAAAAAAAAAAAACCAGGCCAGTTAGCAGTCTAAAACCAAGGGTTTCTGAGGAAGGAACAAGTGTGAAAATGTCGAAAAACAAGTGTTCTCCAGCCCGGGGTAAAAATGACGAATTAGTGAGGTTGACAATAGTGATCATCTGGACATTACCGTTGAGACTGAACCATTGACTTCAGCTCAGGAATCAACCAGGGCTTCCACTCTCGAATATTAAAATTCGGGGACAAGTCTTAAAAATTCGGGGAGTTTTCGGGGACAAGTCTTCAAGATTCGGGGATTTCTCGGGAAAAACAAAATGGAATTTCGTTGCGAAAATTTGGGAGCCAAAATTGGTTTTAGCTTCGTTTTCAGGCTCAAGTAGTTCGCGTAGAAAATCAAGACTTTTACAAAATAGGTTTTAGAGCCAGAGCCTGGAATTTGAACCCATAGCTGAAAACTGTTATTGCTGATATTGCGGCAAAAAGTTCAAAATTGTAAAAAAAACATTGTTTGCGGCTTCTAGATAAGTAAATTAAACAGAAAAAAATTCAACCTATAAGTATGGGGTAATATTAAAACTTTAAACAAACAAGAACTAAACTAAACAAGTAAATTTAAACTTAAATTAAAAAGGGAATTTTGACGACAATTGACACATTATTGGTTTTTCATGCTGCTTCTATGGTCTTAGGTGTTTACCCCCCCCCCCCAAAAAAAATAATAATCCCCCCACGGAAAAAAACGGAAATACCCCCCCCCCCCCTCTCTAAAAAATATTCCCCGCAGAAAATACTCCCCCGTTGAAAATATCCCCGCGAAAAATACCTTCAGAAAATACCCACACCCCTGCGGAAAATACCCCTCGGAACATACATTTTTTTTTCATTGTTTGTTTCTACTATGCTTTCTTTTCTTTTGGTAACCTCATAGTATATAGTCATTGATTGACCCCCAACCCTCTCACCAACCCTGTGACCATCCATGTTCCAAATATAATGCTTATTGCAGTCTCATTTCTATATCAGCCCATCTAATGCCTGGACATAATGTAGGCTACAAATCATATAAAAATTACTAATTCTTTTACTTCGCGCTAACATTATTTGGCATTATTAACCAACTGTTCGTGATAAATAAGTCCGAAAATATATAAAACTTGACAAGAAAACAATATGAGCCTAATGACCAAATTTTTACTTTAAGCTGTAATGTAAATTTTCTTATGGATAATATTTTTGGGGTTACTTCGTTCAAATCCCCTACTCCCCAACCTTTTACAGAGTCTATAGCTAAATTTTGCTTCATTAGGAGGGGGAGGGAGTGGTGCATTTTTGTATGGTAAGAAGATTGTATTTAGGGATAGTTCCTAGGTAAAAATAAATCGTACCATATTTTCTTTATTTATTTTCTATGTCAGAATTAACCTTCATACAGGGTTATTAATTGTTCAAGCATTAGAAGTTGTAAAGGTAGGCCTTAGATATTTAAAAGAATTTACTTGGCTATCCCGAGTTTGAGCAGAATATATTTTCCGTAAAATTTCCTTTGCCTAACTAACAGGTTTGCAAGACCGTAAAAAGATCCTAAAACTGCAGTTTAAAATATTACGCCCACTGAAAATATTACACGGGTGAAGGGACCAGAATAATAATTGTAAGGGGAGGGCTGAGTGAATACGTTTGAGAATATAAGGGTGGCATGACAAATACTATTCTCAGATAAAAAGAAAAGAACTTAAATTTTACACACCGAATGAAACAAAAATTTAAATGGTAATAATTCCTGGCAAAAAGATCAATTCCTTCAATATATTATGCGTTCAATCATTAAGCATTAAACATTAATACAGTATGTCCAAAACCAAAAATAACAAAACAAAACCAAATTTAAACTTAGGATTCGGCTTTCTAAACAATTCTAACAGAGCGTTCCGTTAAACAACTTCAAGTATAATGCTTGACTAATTTTGCCAAGATTGCTTGACCACGAATGATGTAAATGTAAGAATCTTATAGTATTTGGAATACTGCATTCAAAATGATTTAAACTAAATAAAAGAAAGTGATACTTTTGTGAACATATAAAGAACTGTCTATAATTAAATTGTATCGGTCTGGTTCTTATGCAAAGTAACAAAGGAGACGAAAATTAACGAACAAGAGAGTAGTGAAAAATCATGGTATGTAATGTTTGCTAGGGATAGTCACTAGGGGTGAAACCGTGGTTGAGTGATTTTCGGGGAAATTTCGGGGAACCAAATTTTTTTTCAGGGAGACACATAGATTGTCGGGGAAATCCCCGAAAATTCGGGGATAGTGGAAGCCCTGGAATCAACACCGAATGCTGAGGTAGTAGCAGATAAAATTGACAAATTAAACGTTGACACTGAGCTTGATACTGCAAACTTCTTTGGAACAAGAGTTTCGATCTCGGATGAAACTAAGTATGATACACTGAAAAGGTATCTTGAGCTAAACAAGGACGATCTTTACCAGTTCTTGACACGGGCTTAAAAATGAGAAAGTTTCAAGTGAGCTGGATAAATAAGGACGCTTGGCTAGTGTTTTTGGCAGTGCGTATTTTTTGCTTATGATCAAGCCGAAATATGATCAAGTCTCAGCAAAAATTAGAGCAGTTTGTTTTGAAGTTTCACGTGGACTAGAAAAACACAGTGGAATAATTTCTGAACATCAAACTTCTACCATAAGGACACTGTTGTTTGGGGGGATAGTTTTCTGGATATAATGAGCACGCCAATTTCCTCTGTAGTGGAACTCTGGAATACAAATAAACAGAAAACTGCTCCGCCTCGTCACAGAAACAATACTGTTGTGTGGATTGCAAGGACTTACACTGCGCGGGGAGGAAGATTTGGAAAAATTGACATTTATAGAGCCTGTAAAAACGATAGAAATTTTAAAACCTTGCTATGCTATTGGATAAAAGACTATCCAATTATGAAAGATATGTTGAGGAAAGTGTGGCGAATTCCCAGTGCTGCGGCCCCAAAATTCAGAACGAATTGGTTGATATTTGTGGACAAATCATTACTGCAAAGATTGTTGTTTAAGTGAAATCAACTCGGCTCGCTTTTCCCCATCCTCGCAGATGAGACAGCTGACATACCAAGGCAGGAATAGATGACTCAATGAAGAGTTGGACCAGGGAAGAGTTTGTCAAGTTTGCTGTTGATGAAGACTTCCGAGGTGAAAGCCTCGGTCAAATAATCTTAAGTCGAATATAAAAACCTGGTCTCGACACAAGACTATAGAAAGGACAAGGATATGACGGGGTCACAAACATGAGCAAGCATTTGTCAGGAGCCCACACTTTCATGTTGATAAAATACCCACTCGCCAAGTATGTTCACTGTGTCGCCCACTCCTTGAACTAGGTTTTGACATACTAGAGCAAGATCCCTGATATCCAGCACTGCATGATGGTTATTCATAAGACAGTAATTTCTTTCACTTCAGTTCCAAGCAAAGCGCTGTCTTGAAAACTAGCACTGAAGTCATTCTGAAAGGATTGTTCAAAACTCGATGGACCGAGAGACGCGATGCGACACAGATATAAAAGCAGTTAGTTGGGAACTCCATGGAAATACATTCTTAGACCACACTGGCTATACATGACAAATGAAACTCAAAGAGGAGAGAAACCAAACAAAATGAAAAATAAAATCAAAAAGGGTGAAAAAACGAGGATTTTGTCAGCCAGTGGCGAATCATGAGGAAGACAAAATATTAGCAAATATTTCGAAAAGGACCTCCGCCAAGTCGTCCTCAGTGCTAAACAAAAAAGAAGACAAAAAAGAAGACAAAAAAAAACGAAAATCTAACCTTTCGAAGTTTACTTTTCAAAGACTTTCAATTTTATTTTTCATTTTGTTTGGTTTCTCTCATCTCTGAGTTTCATTTGAACTCCATGGAACTGCGTGTTTCTCCGGGAGGAACACGCAGAACTCCAAAAAAACGGGAACTCCGTGGCGTCGTAAAAAGGCAAGTCTGTTCAATAGCACCCTGAGTTTGGACTATATAGTGCCCCATTTTGTGAGCGATTCTTTTTCTGGGGTAAACACTAAATTTGTCTAAGCAGATGTGGCAAAAAAAACATCGATATCGCCATGTGCATTCACTGTTTCGAAAGTGTGACAAAAATGTTTGAAGCTATACAAAATACACAAGGAACTGGAAATCACCGTTGCCATGCCACGAAAGAGAAACGTCGTAAACATGCCACATGATGTCCCTGCAGAAAAGCCACAAAACTCCCTTTTCATCCGATCCGTGAGTAATGTTTTGAGAGGTCGTTTTCTTCAATAAATAGGCTAAAAATCTACCTCCGTAGCCGAAGGAGCTAAGTGGTTTGGGACTTTTTAATGTCCATCGAGATGTTGGAATCCCTGGATGAGATTCTGGAAAAGTTTGCTATTTCCTCTGCCCGTAGGTTGCAATTTGCATCATAGGACGATGCATTTGTTCATATGCGCACTTTTGCTTTCGAAGACGTTACGTAATATAATGCGCCTCTTATCTGCTATTCTGAAGGATTTGCCCCTCCTCCCTATAACACAAATTCCTGCATATTTGCCTGGCCTTAACATTTAGTTTCGCATATTATTAGTAGAGGGCATAGGAAAAAAGCGGTTGATCGAGATACACTACATCAGTGGCTTTCAAATTGTGGTACACGTACCCCTTGGGGGTACACAAACTTTTTTAGGGGGTACCCGGCCGGCCAACCAAAAAATAAAACAACCCTTTAATTCTAGGACTGGCAATATTATTTTGCAAAAGGTAAGGGTAAGTTTACCTCTGCAAATTTCTGCCTCAACTAATTTTTTTTCAAAATTTTACTTTAAACTCGACATAAAGAACGCATAATTTTGAAAATAACTGAAAAATCCCAAGGTAATAAGAAAGAAAACTGCAATAAGAAAAGCGTAATTTTGACAAATCGTGGATATGTTCCAAATTTGTTAGAAGTGCAAAAATATTAGTGTCGTATATCCTTTCTATGTCCATTGACGGCATAATTTTTCATTCAACTGTTTAGATATTATTTCTGTTTAATAAACATTGTATCATTCGCAAATTCTATATTTGACAAAACTCTAGATTCTATTTGTGAAACTATTTGACAGCATAATCTTTTGTTTAGTTTATGGTATTTTGAATCTTCCAAGATACGTTCCAGTTCGTTATATCAATTCTCATAAATGGTCTATGGGGATCTATTTTCTCATTGATCTGTTTGTTTTCCTTAACTTAACCATACAGTAGAAACACTTAAGATTCGAAAAGGGGAAGTTCTCAGAAAAGATACTTGGGATAAGCCTTGAGATACTTTGGATAGAAGAGATTACTTGGGATAAGCTAGGCTGCCAATTTCTTTAACTCTTATGTCCAAAAATATTCCAAGAGGAGAATAGGTCTTGTTTTCTTGTTCAATAAAAAGAAAATTTATTAATAAAGTTATTAAAATTTATTAATAAAGCCACTAAGAGGGGCCACATCTGTTGTCATAAAATGGGCCACATCTGTTATGTGCCACATCCACATTTTAAAATGGGGCACTGTTTTCATTTATGATCGAACCAATTATTTCAAACAGGTTACTGTTTGGTATTCGTTCAGGTGGACGAACACCTAGAATTATCCTTAGGAAATTCGCGTTTCGTATAAGATATGAAAAATTCCTCTCCTGGGTGGTAAAACTTAATTTGAAAAACAAAACTGTCCTGTTTGAAACAAAAGGTTTGGTTAAGTCACACAATACGCAGTTTCTTCTTTTTTTTGAGGGGGGGGTAAATAATGAAAGAATCGAATTTTATTTGTTAATTTCAAGAAGACGTCCCCAGAAATTCAGGATAATTTGGAATTTACAGTGGGGAGGGGGAGGATGGCAAGTATGTAGGCTACATATCAAACAGTTCGTAGTAACGAACTGTACGCAAGGAGCGACACGGTTCGATAGTAACGGAAACTCTAAAAAATATAATTTAATACCAATAGAAATATCAAAAGAATTGGCTTATTATAGCCTACTGATTCCAAATATATAACTTTCTATAAGTTTAGTTTTACCCATCAAAGGCTAAGAGCCTGAGAAATTTCACCTTATTTTCGAAAAAGCGGGGTAACACCCCTTAACATGGGCGCCCATAAGGGGGGGGGAGGAGGGAGCACCAGGAGGGGGCGCCAGCCCCCTCCTGGCTGAATGATGCTGCCTTATTTTGTTTAGTTTTGTCTTGATATTTCTATAATATAGCATTAAAAGTGCCAATTAGAAAGGTAAGCCCCCTCCCACCTGGATTTCAGCCTATGGGTGCTCATGTCCCTCAAAAGTCAGAGAATCTTAATGAAAACCACATCATCACATTCAACATATCAGGGAACCTTATTGTAGAGGTTTCAATCTCCTATCTTATTTTTTGCCAGAAGAAAGATCACGGATGCGTTTTTTTTTTTTTTTTTCAGGGTTGATTGTATCGGCCCAGTGGTTCTAGAATAATGGAAGGGGACTCATTCGAACAGAAACAAAAATTTCTAGTGCCCTCTTTAAGTGACCAAAAAAATTCAAAGGCAACTAGGCCCCCTCCCCGCCCTTTTTTCCCAAAAATTGTCCGATCAAAATTTTGAGATAGGCATTTTCTTTATCATAGTTGGAAGGTCCAATAACTATGCCTTTGGATATAACATGCCCCCCCCCCCGCCACAGTGGAAAGGTCCTTAAGCTATAAAATTTGTCCATTGCTTACGCATAGTATTTGTTATTGGGAAGTATGCATACATTTTCGGATAAGGGAGGGATACATTTTATGACGGGGGGTTTTCCATGGAAGAATTTTAATGGGGAAGGAAGTTTCCAGGCGGTGAACTTTTAAGGGGAAATTTTACAGTGGGTAAATTTGCCATAATTCTTATACAAAATTGTTTGTATGTCTTGCTTCCTCTTGTCCGTCTCAATTTTACGCCCGGAGATGTTAAGGGCAATTGTCCGGGGTTCAATTTTCACTGGGATTGAATTGTCTAGAGGAGAGTTCCGTGGGGATGGCTATTTCTCCATGGAGGCGAAGCCAAATTTCCTGGCATTATTAAAAAAAACGATCTGAAATTAATTTAAAAAAACAAACATTTTTTTTAACTGAAAGTAAGGAGCAACATTAAAACTTAAAACGAACAGAAATTACTACGTATATGAAGGGGACTGTCCCATTCTCAACACCTTGCTCTTTACGCTAAAGTTTGAATTTTGTCCCAACTCTTTAAGGAAGAATCCTGAGACACAAAGGTTGTTTAATTAGAAAAATAAGAAGCTTATTTAAAAGTGCTAAAAAACTCAATATTTTTTCGTATTTAAACTATCCATGTAAGTCTATCATTTATTTCCAGTAACCTTGACTATTAGTAATTTTCTTTAATTTCTGTTATCCACACTGGCAAATCTCATACATAGTAATTTTATTACTATGTAGTATACTATATAGTAATCATATATAGTAATTGTAGTTTGTCTTAACTTTGAACTATGACTATACTCTACGACTTTATTTCTGCTCGTTTTAGATTTACTATGGCTCTTTGCTTTGATTGAATATAAAATGGGGAACAACTTAGACATGGTCAACTATGTATTCCGCTCAAAACAAAAAGAATAACCTTCACATGACTGCAAGCAAATCAAAAAATCAGTGAAGCTCAGCAAATCTTACAAAAACTGCTAATTTCTTGTATGATTTGACCGCGAAAATAAAACATGTTTTTCGCTTGTGATTATGCATTCATGCAGATTACATTTAAAATAACTCAATTTGATGGGCAGGTTTAAGACCTGTCGAGAAGAATAAATTAGTTTTTGGAGGAAGACTTTTAGGATATAATTGAAAAATGATTATTTTTCGTTTTGACTAATTTGGTTTTTTGAAGAAAACTTTAGGAAAATTGAAACAATCTGGCAGTTGCATTAAATGAAACAAGGGTATTGATCCCCCAAGACCCTTAATTTTTTTTTTGTATTTTAATTAAAAACCGGCATTTTTGATTATTTTGTTGGAAAAACAAGAAAATTGTCTCCCGCTACACTTTGAAAAAACAACCCCCCCCCTCACATTATCATGAATTCGTGTCCCTATTTAAGAGATTTTTCCTTGAAAGGAGGAAGCCTCAATCGGGTTTTAAGGGCCAAGGGCAATTCAAATCATACTCAGGGACAGCACGAACGTTTTCTCCCTCCTGAGTCAAAAAGCATCGTTGGAAGTGTTCTATTTAACTCGAACATTTTGCTTGTAGGATCTAAAAACTTGCAGACTCTTCTGGAATTATTTTTAGTCTGAATACATAGTAAATTAAAGCTTAAAACAAGTATAAATTAGCCAAACTTAAGACAAATGCAAATTGCTATAAAGCCAACCAATTCGAGCTGACAGGACTATGGTCCGAGACTAACAAGCAAAGACCAAAGCTCTTGTTAAGGCCTTTGCCAAGTTTCCATGTCTTTATTACCGTCCCTGACTCCACATTACTCCCCCTGTTTCCATGTCCCTGACTTTCTCATGCTCCACACAGATACTCCACGGTAACTACTCTGCTTCGAAAGTCTGGTTGCTTCCACAGTGCCATGAGACGATCAAATCAAATAGTCCATATGACACACCAACCGTCATCATCCATTACTGTTGGGGAATTTAAATTTTGGCTCATTTAGAAAAAGACTGTGGATATGGTATTTCAAGAAGTTTCTTTATCATTCTCAGATATTCATATTTATGTACATTTTAACTGCTTGCCGGAGTGGGATCTAGGTGGTTGAGGACACTGTATATAAATAATATACAGTAGAATCATTCCCTTTCTCAACCATTATACAAAGCCGGACCGAGATGCAAGTGCTCCGGAGAACATACAAACATAAGCGACATTAGATTTTTCACAGGTAGACAAGTCAGATTTCTCTTGAACGCGAAACCTGGCTTCACCTTTGTAACAATAAATTTTAAGGAATCTAATTTTAAATTAATTTATTCCCATACATATATAGATATCGGTAATTAGTAGTGCAATGTTATTATTAGATGTATTTAGGAATTACAAGTAGATTTCGAAGTCTCGAGTTGGTTTCAAAGGCATTTTGCGAAAGTTTCTGAGAAAATACGTATTCCAGGGTTCTCATTTGACCTGCCATCAGCGGTCCAATGGACGAGGACGTACAAGTATATGGGCGGATCTTTTATACGCACCAAGACTGAAGTAGCCAAATATTACTGAGACGTAATTAGACTGTATGATTTATATATAGTAGTTGAGGATGAGCATCAGATTTTGCATTTGAGACCAAATTTCCCCACTGCCTCTGGCATTAAGTATCTCAGCAACAAATTTTAAAAGTACTTGAAGAAGACAGTTGCAATCGTTCCAAAAAGAGATCTTCAGTTGCGGATTTGACTTGATAATATTTATCAGACGGAGAATATATAAAAATCACAAAAAGTATTTGAGAGAAAAAATAATCTACAGACTAAGAGAATCAGATAACAGATAAAAAGCAACTAGCACCGATCAGTTGCAAAGGCATCCCCCCAAATCGTAGTGCATTTTCTTTTATTAGCATTGCATTACAGGAACTGCAATTTGATTCAAGGTGCTCAAAGGGTGACAACAATAATGCCGTTCTCTTGCTCATCATTGTGCTAACATTTTACACCTTTCAACAGAAAACGTTTTTTAGGGAAATCTCAGGACTATGATCTTACTTCTTTTGCCGTTTTTATGCAAACGTCTTTCATCATTCTGCTCTGGTCAACAGTCTAAGAACAATGATGAGTATGTCATCAAGGTTATTTCATCATTGCTTTAATTGGCAGAAAAATGGCGTTGTTTGCGCTTTTTGCAAACATCAGTGAGCTGTAAGATCTTAGAACAATGACGAACTAAAGAACGGTAATCTGTGAAAAAAGATACAAGATCTTAGTGCTAAAAAACGGGGTTAATGAATTGTTGTGTTTGCAAAGTCAAGGGTCTAACATAATTCAAGATATTTGTGATTATACCTTGGAAAAATAAACTGTATAATATCATGACACATGGCAGAATGCCAATCTGCTGCAACTTTGTGACATAACTTTCCCCAAAATTTTTAGAATCAAAGTACCTGAAGTTTATTTCCAGAAATGGAGCTAGTCCAAATAAGGCTTCTAGAACATATTTTTTAAGCCAATACCTTAAAGTTGACCAAATGTAAAAAAAATGCAAGATCCTAGGAAAGTGAATCCTGATGTTAAGATAAATCTGGCTCAAATTCTGTAAAAAAGCTTGCCAAACCCTAAAGTCTCAAAGAAGCCTACTCTAAGTCAAACCGGAATCAAACAGTTCGTGGTAACGAACTGTAAATAAGGAGCGATGTGGATCAATAGTAACCGAAACTCTAAGAAACAGAGTCTTGATAACAATAGATACATAAAAAGAGGCAAATTTTTGATGCTTATTCAAAATACCTAAAATTCATCAAACCCATCAAAATATACAAGCCTGAGGAAATTTGCCCAATTTAAAAAAAGGGGGAAACACTCCCAAAACATCAAGTGATCTCAATGAAAACTACTCCATTAGATCAATTGATGTTTTGGGCACCTATGTACAAAAATGTGGAATTTGGCATTTTTTCCAGAAGAAATCTCAGATGCATGTTTATTTATTTGTTAATTTTTTTCCCTTGGGTGATCATATTGAACCAATGATCGTAGAAGATCGAGAGAGGGGGTACGTGGGAGTATCGTTCCATGAAGGAATTTTTCATGGGGGAAGGGAATTTTCCATGAGAGGGAGCCGGATTTCCTAGCACTTTTTAAAAAATAATCAGAAAAAAAATGAACAAAATCTAGTTTTTTCAATTGAAAGTAAGGAGCATCATTAAAACTTAAAACAAACAGAAATAATTAAGTGTATGAGGGGGATTGCCCCTCGTCAATACCTCGCTCTTTACCCTAAAGTTTTTTCAGTACTTTTATAAGAGCTATTTATTCTAATTAAACGGCATTTGCGATTCAGGAGTAATTCTTAAAGAATTAGGACAAAATTCGAACTTTATCGTAAAGAGGGGGGGGGGTATTGATGACGGGGCAACCCCCCCTAATATTCACAATAATTTCTATTCGTTTTAAGTTTAATTCTGCTCCTTACTTTCACTTTAAAAAACTTGTTTTTTTAATTAATTTATTTTTCAAAGCTAATACAGGTCTTCAAATAATTTTTAAAACCTTACAAGAAGGGAAGGGTGGAATGAAAAGCATGAAAAAATCCTTCAGGGCTCTAATTTGAACTGCCATTCCTGGCAGTTTCTTTCACCTAACTCAACAACTTCACAGGATAACAGTATCTATTAGGATATGAAGCAAAGTACTAAAATTTTATCGAAAGTTCTATTCAATTTTCCAAAAGTTTTTCTAAAAGAAGTGGAAAATTTATTCCAACAGAAAGGAATATTGATAGTCTAAACTGTCAAGGAGGAAGAGTGGAGATACATTCCTAAAATTTTTGACTCTTAAGTCTAACAACTTTACCAAGGGAGAAAAATTCCTTAAAATTGAGTTCTAAAAAACTTTCACTTTGGCAAATTAGAATTATGTTAATTTACCTATTTTCAATTAAATTTCTAAAAGAACCTAAACACACAAAGACACTAAACACAATATATGGTTCTTTAAATTGATCAAGCAGAAACTTACACAGCCATATACATCTTGAAAATTTAGGAAAAGCCTGGAACTCAATTTTCAGAGGCAACACTCTAGTGTGGCCTATGATAAAGAGCCATATGATTTCAATGTATTCTTTTTATTATTTTTTCCACAGAACAACTTCATAAGGAGGGGGTGACCGCACAACCTTCAGAAGCGGTCATTGAATTATGAATTGAAAGTTCTAGTGCCCTTTTTAAGAGCCATAAGTGATTGGAGAGGCAACAGCCCCCCCCCAAAGAGATCCAAATTTTGGTCAAAATAGTTTAAAGGTGATCAGCTATGTCTCAAGGGTTAACTTAACCCCCTCCCCAAGCCTCCAGGTTAAAGGCTTTAAGTTATGCAATTTATCTATTGTTATAATATAAAGATTTTCATTAGGAAAAGGAGGCATGTTTGATCCTGGGTTTCCAAAAGGCTTTGGGTATTAAGGTGAAAATTTAGGGAAATGTTAAGAGCAATTAAAACCCACTGTGTATGCGGTTTTCAAAAGGGCGTATCAGCAATATCTAAGGAACAGCTGAAGGTAATAAGTTGAAGCTTTCAAAGTATAGTAAAGAGTGACTTGAGAGCCACCAGCCCCCTCCCCTCTTTTAAATGCCCCTCACCTCAACTGTGACTAAGATTTTGAAAAAGCAATTTTTACTCAAAACCGCAAAAAGGTCTAATAACTATGCCTCTGGACATACCAAGTCCCCCTTCCCAAACATGGGCAAGGATTGTAAATTATGCAATTTGCCCATTTTTTACATCTAGGAATCATCATTAGGAAAATGGAGAATATTTGATTCTGTGTGAGTCTGAAAAGCCTAAGGATAATAAGGTGAAAGTTCAAGAATGTTGAGAGAAATGTTAAAATAAATCCAGACACTATGTGCATCCAGCTTATCAGAAAGGTGTATCAACAATTTTTCGAGAACAGCTGAGGGTCTTCAGATGAAACTTTCAGAGCATGTTGCAAAGTAGTCAGAGTGCAACCAATCCCCCTCCTATGCCCCTTTTAGCAGCCCTCCACTCAAAAACAGACAATAAAATTTTGAAACGCCATTTTGTTCACAACAGTCAAAATGTCTTACTATGGAACATCATGCCCCCAGGGCAAGGAATGTAAACTATGCAATTTATCAATTTTTACAAGCAGGACTTACCATGGATTTATCAAAGGGGAAATTTTTGATCCTGGGTGTGTCCAGAAAGTCTAAGAATATTGAGGTGAGATTCAAAGAAGGTTGAGGAATGTGTCCTGCTAAACCAAAAGAGACTATATGCATCTAGGTTATCAAAAAGGCATATCTGCAATATGCTAGGAACGGGCAAGGGTATTAAGTTGAATATTTCAGGGCACTACTATTGCAACTGCTACTGTAACTGCAACTAACATTAATTGCAATAGTAAGTACTTGTAACTTTGACTATGGCTACTTGTGATTGAGACAGCTACTACCTGAAACTTTCAGGACATGGCTTGGGAGGATGATCAAAAGTCATTAGAGGAGAGCCAGACTCTCCTCTCCTTGCCCTATATAGACTTTCTCTCCTCAATATTTTAGGGTAAGGGTATTAGCTAGAAACTGTCAAGGTTGCTACTAGTAGAACTTCTACTGTGGGTGCAACAAGAGCTTGTTGTAATAGTAACTATGACTACTTGTAACTGTGGCAACTTGCAACTTTGACTTGCACTACTTTTTACTGTGACTAGTTCAACTTATGACTACTTTCAGGAAATGTTGAGGGGTTGTTGAAAAAATTAAAGCACATTAGGTGCAGGCTGACTATCAAAAGGGTATATCAGCAATATCTCAAGAATGACTGAGAGTATTAAGTACAAATTTTAAGGTCATATTGACTGGTGCTTGAAGGGCAAATGATTTCTTGTCCTTTAGAGATGCCAGCCATAAACACTGATGGAAATTATGGAATTGCAACTTTGTTAAAAAAGTCGAAAGATCTAGGCTATTGATTGTGCCTCAAGGGATGCTATGCCCCCAAAGTCCCCAGGCAAAGGGTTGTAAATTGTGCAAAGTGCCTGTTGTTTACTTACAGGATTTAGCATTGGGAAGTGGGAGGAGGAAAACTGATCCTGGGTGAGTCAAAGAAGACTAAGGATATAAGGGTGAAACTTCGGGAATGTTGAGGCGATGTTAAGCCAAATTAAACAACACTACATGTATCTAAGTTATCAAAAGAGCATATATGCAACATCTTGGGAGCAGCTAAGGATATTAACTTGAAACTTTCAGGACCACTATTGCTACAACTTCTGATACAGCAACTGCAGGCTTTGACTACATCTAGGACTGCAACTACCTGTAACCATGACTACTTTCAACTATGGATACTTAAGACTGTGCCTGCTTAAAACTGCAAGTACATGCATCTGCAACTACTTGTGACAGGAACAACTTATCACTGTGACTGCAAATACAAATGCAACTCAACTGTTACTACCTGTTTTAACTTTTGTCTAAATTCAAATGCTGAAAAAATAGAATTTGATATCAATATGAAATTAGGCCTGGTGAGAAGGAAACATGTTTGGAAACAAATTTACACACATTCATATAATTTAGCTTGGAAGAAAGTGAATACATCACTTGATGCCTTTTCTTGTGCTCTTCCAAAATTTAATAACTACTTATGGGCAAATTCTATCTTGGGCCCTCAATACAGCCCCAAATGGTAACTTATTACCTTGTCTATAGTTCTTAGACTATGGTGGTAGGTTAAAAAATCAGTTAAAACTAATTAGTTATATAAATTAGCTTTTAATTAGGGCCTTAAATAATTGTCATAATTTTCTTTTGAATAAAAAATCTTGCATACATCTCAATATGGGTTCATTAAAGGCAGGTCAACTGAGTTAGCAGTTCATGATCTTTTACTTAAAATAAATGATGTTCTTGATGGTGGTCAGAGTGCCTTGATGATTTTTCTTAATGTTTCCAAGGCATTTGATACTATCAATTATCTTTTGCTTTTTATGAAATTAAAAAAGTATGGATTTTTATCAAGTTCTCTGAGTTTTTTCTTAAATTGTAACTTTCTGATAGGAAACGAGAATGTTTTGATCATGGAAGTGCTAGGCTATATGGTCTAAGCCTTTTCCTATATCATGTGGTGTACCTCAAGGCTCTGTCATAGGTCCTATCTTGTTCCTTCTTTTTATATATTATTTGCCTGAAGTTTTACTACTGTGCAAAATAATTTTATTAGCTGATAATTAACAAATTCCAGATCCCATTCTGATTTACCTAGATTATTCAACCTTAATGTGACACTTTAAGCTGCATTTGGCTGGTACTCTAGGAATCTACTTGTTCTTAATGAAAAGAAATGTCAATATATATGTTGTTTTCATGGGCACAGTTCAAAGGAGTTCTTTTTCTATTTTTGAATAATGTTGAACTTAAGCATGTTTGCCATCTTAAGCATTTTGGATTTTTTGTGGGTGAAAATTTATCTTTTAAGAACACATTAAAATCTTGTCACTGAAAATACCAAAATATTGGGATTCTTTCACAGTTGCACTATCATTTCTCTAAAAATATTTTGAAGTTTATTTCTCTCTTGTTTTCCCTTATTTCCTTTATTGTATTTCAGTTTGGGCATCTACATTTGTATCTACTTATAAACCAATACAAATTTTGCAAAAATAAAGCACTTAGGATCCTTTTTAATATCAACTGTTCAGCTTTAATACGCTATACAGATCTTCTGGTATATTTTTGATAATTCAGATCCATCTGATTTCTATTTCCCCTATTTTTTATGAATATACTTTTGATCAACTTCCATCAAAATATTCTACAATTTTTATGACAAACTCGCAATATCATAATTACCCCACATCTCATAGATCATATTTTTCATCAGAATTGCAACCTATGTCTAGGGCCAGTTTTAGCCTTCATTGCATAGGACCAAATATATGGAACTCTTTGCCATTATCAATTCAAGAATACCCTGATAAGGTTCAGTGTTTTAATGTTTTAAAAAAACATGTTGCAACTTTATAGCGTCAGGTTGTTATTGTTTCTCTTGTTTTATTTTGTAAAGATGTAGCTGTTTAAATTATTGATAAGGTAGTTGGATGGTGATTTTTCCTTTTCTTTGTAACAGGTAATGCACTTATTTATACCATAAGGCAGTTGCGTTTTTGTCATTAACAGTGTTTATGTCTTATTGAAAATGAAAAGCTACTCTACTCTATGAAGTTTCAGCACCCTATCAGCAAACAAGGAAAAAAAGATCAAAAGGATGAATCAGTGTTGATCATGCAAAAGTGAGATTTTCCTTGTTATTCAAGCTGGGTTCTGTAAGTTTCCTAGTTGTTTTTTCCTAGTTAGTTACTTTTTATCTTGCTGTGACACCATTTTTGAGGGGTATCAGTCTTTTTTGGAAATTCCTGTAAATTTGTTTTCAAAAAACATTTTACAATTAAGACTAATGAAAATAATAATTACTGTTTCTAAATCAGGTACAAATGGCATTTTTTTTCACTATGCAGTTTTTTTTAGAAACAGATTTTCAAAATTCTGGTTAATATGGACAGATTTGAGTTAAATAAGAATGAAGACAACACTGCCTTTCATAAAAACAACAGGGAATTCACCTAAGACAGTAGAATTTGTTTAAACATTAGAATATTTTGGTTCTATATCCAAAAGCCATATTCAGCAAACTACATATATAAATGAAATAAAACTTATAATAAAATGGAATTTTAAAACTAAAATCAAAAAAAATTTAAACAGTCCCCAAATCATTGCTTCAACAAAGTTCAACAAGGACTCTAAAGTGGAATGTTTTAAATATGAATTTAAAACACTTCCAGGGATTCTAGAAATGTTTTGATTTTTCAATTTTAGAGATAAAAATCTGATTTTTATTGTAAGTTTTAGTTTATCTAAATATGCAGTTAGCTGAGAATGACTCAGATATAGAGCCAAAATGTTCTTAAGGTTCAGACAAATGTCACTGTCTTAGGTAAATTCCCTGTTGCTGTTTTTATGCTGTTTTGAGCCTGAGCCAAGGTATCAAGCACTAATCAAGGAAACAATTCTTGCTTTATAATATACAGAAAAATTGTAGCTAATCATTTTTGTAGCCCAAGTTATATATTCAGGGCAATTGGTGATTGGAGCAATTGGGCCATGCATTTGAAAAAGTCCCAAATTACCATCAAAATAGAACAAAAAAAACGAAATATTAAGGAAATTGTTTTCGACAATAAGGGATAAAGTATTCAAATAATAAAAATATATTTATTTTAAATCTACATTGCTGGATGAGATTGATTAATGTATATTATTACTTGGCCTATGAAATATATACTTTACAATATAGACAATTGATACCCATAACAGTTCATGTCAAATTTATTGAACTTAATCAAGATAGTCCTATATTAAAAAGGTTTTGTACTGGCCTATTTTACATAAAAAAAAACTACTATGCTGGTATGTTTTATTTAAGTATTTAATAGATATAGAGGCCCTATAAAAAAGTCTAATTGGCCCTGCATCTATTTAATCTAATCTTGTATATATTTCCCATGCATTTTCTTTTAATTTTCAAACAAGGCAAAGCTTTGAACTGCAAAATTCAGTTCTAATTTTGTTGACTGCATTTGAAAAATTTGAAACAGTATGAATACATTTTATATTTGAGTTGCCTAATAAATTAGGTTTGAATTGTTATAAATAAGTATTTTTGGAATATGTTACTCTTGAATAACTTATTTATAAACTAGTGAGATATTTTTAACCACTTTTAGTGTTGATAACTTCTTTTGTGTGGTTACAGAAATGAGATACCTTTGGGGCCCCTTTAAGTCTCAAGATGCAACTAGCCCCAGAGGCAATTCGTGAACTATGAAACAGCTTAAAAAGGCAGCAAATGATGTTTTCACTTTCATCTTAGCTAAATTAGCCTATGTGGCCTGCTATAAATTTACTGACCAAGGGACCTATAAGATTGCTTTCAAGTAATGAAGCAAAGAGAAGCAAACTGCATTTAGGAATGATATAGCCTGGGTAGGTTTTTAGAATGTTTTCAAGTAGTTTCCAGAATTTCATAGCCTAGTGTTTCCTTATGGATTGGGACCATTAAATATTGGTAAATTATTCATTGTTCACATTATTGACTTAAAAATAAAGTAAGCATAGAACTTGATGCCCTTTTTTATGCTATTTCCAAATATAATACTCATTTTGAACTATGAACTAAGATTAAGAAAGGTTGTGAAATCTTTGAACTAAGATCTTACATCTTTGGTTGTTTTTATGCAAACGTCTTTTATCATCTGCTCTGATCAGCAGTCTGAGTACAATGATGAGTACATCATCAAAGTCCTCTCATCATTGTTCTACATGGCAGAACAGTGGCACTCTTCACACTTTTTGCTAAAATCAGTGAGCTGTAAGATCTTAGAACAAAGATGAGTTAAAAACCAAAAATCTTTGCAGAAAGATGCAAGATCTTAGATGTAAGATCTTAGTGCTAAAAAATGGCCCTTATATTTGCACATTAGGGGGGGGGGTAAATTTCATTTCTAATGTAAATGGGAGGTAAGTTTAAACTCCCCCCCCATCCCTCCTAATGTGCAAATATGTACCCTGAATTGGTAAATATAGGGGTGGGGGTAAAATTCATAGGCTATCTGACAAAAAAGATTATTATATTTGGAAAGAGCATAAAAAAAGGAATCGAGTGGTATGTTTACTTTATTCATAAGTCAATAATATGTACAACAAAAAATTTACCTAGGCCTAAATAGGCTATTTACCAACCTTCTTAGGGCACATGCTAGTTTGTACTCTAAAGTCATTCCTGAACTAGCCTCCTTTTTTAGATAGTAAAATAGAATGTCATCCAGAGTTTTGCCTATTCTACTTTGACCATTCTTTCCCTCTTTGATTCAAATCAAAATTAAACTTACTCAATATATGGCAATATAGGACTAAACTTTAAATTCAAAATAATCTCCTGATATGCCTAGCTGAAATTAGCGTTCCCACTGGCAATTTCTGAAAATCCCTAAATGACTGGAAATAATTCTGAGAATATCTCTCTATTCATTAGCATTACCCAAATGGGTTTTCTCTTTTAATAAACGTTTAGGGTTTTTGCCAGTTGAATAAGTTATTGAGGGCTACAGCAAATTTTAAAAAAAAATCTAAGGGGGAGGGGCAGCTATTTTGATTTGTTAAAGGAATAATTTCAAAACTTTTTCAACAAAATATGGTTTTCAAAGAAAAGTAAAAAGTTATACTAAAACAAAAATGACCAGAAATAAAATAAAATAATTTTCCAAACGTAAAACTACAACGAATCACCACCAATAAGTAAATGAAACCCAAAACGAGCAGAAATTACAATAAATAACTAGCTCAAACACCAATCAAGCCAAAACTAAAATGAGTAGGGTTGACACCCACCCCCTCTCCCATGCTATCAGTGGTGTATCCAGGGGGAAGGGGCGCATCCTCCCCCCTAATGTAGTCTAAAGTAGTGTAATTTACCAAATTAACGCATAACACAAGTTTATCGGATCAACCTATTTTGCCCCCCCCCCCAAAAAAAAAGTCCTGGATCCGCTCCTGCATGCTATGTGAAGATCAGGACACAAATTGCCCTTTACTGTAGATAAAATACATTTTAAATATTTTCAATTTTTTAGCTTTAATATATCCAAAACTATTAATACTTCAATGAATAAAGTGCACTATATTATGTATATTGAATTGCCAATCAACGGTCTTTTTTTCAGGAGTTTTAGTCATGGTGTTTTTTTTTAATGTTCTTTTATATTATGAGAAATAAAATATTCAACTCGAAATAAGATTGTTTTCAGTGAAATGTAAATTATGTCCCGGTTTTCACAAGGCATAGGGGGGGGGGGCTTCAGCCATACTTATTTTGTTTTCGTTCATTTTAAGTTAGACTTGATTATTTATTGAAATTTCCTTTCGTTTTGGGCTTCATTTATTTATTGATGGAGATTTGCTCTTTAATTTTCTTTGAAAAACTTATTTTGGGGAAGACGTTTTTAAAGTAATCTCTATTTATTTTTATTGGCATAGTCTTTTCAATGGAAAAAATGAACATTTTAAATCTTTCCGTTTTTTTTATAAGAATCCGCAGTTTGGCTTACTATTTATATGCTGGAGAAATCTTTTGAACAATTTTTAATGACATGTGCCCTTTTAGAAAATCTGGACATACATAGTGCTGTTTTATTGCTGTGACACCGTTTTTGAGGGGTATCAGTCTTTTTTGGAAATTCCTGTAAATTTGTTTTCAAAAAACATTTTACAATTAAGACTAATGAAAATAATAATTACTGTTTCTAAATCAGGTACAAATGGCATTTTTTTTCACTATGCAGTTTTTTTTAGAAACAGATTTTCAAAATTCTGGTTAATATGGACAGATTTGAGTTAAATAAGAATGAAGACAACACTGCCTTTCATAAAAACAACAGGGAATTTACCTAAGACAGTAAAATTTGTTTAAACATTAGAATATTTTGGTTCTATATCCAAAAGCCATATTCAGCAAACTACATATATAAATGAAATAAAACTTATAATAAAATGGAATTTTTAAAACTAAAATCAAAAAAAATTTAAACAGTCCCCAAATCATTGCTTCAACAAAGTTCAACAAGGACTCTAAAGTGGAATGTTTTAAATATGAATTTAAAACACTTCCAGGGATTCTAGAAATGTTTTGATTTTTCAATTTTAGAAATAAAAATCTGATTTTTATTGTAAGTTTTAGTTTATCTAAATATGCAGTTAGCTGAGAATGACTCAGATATAGAGTCAAAATGTTCTTAAGGTTCAGACAAATGTCACTGTCTTAGGTAAATTCCTGTTGCTGTTTTATGCTGTTTGAGCCTGAGCCAAGGTATCAAGCACTAATCAAGGAAACAATTCTTGCTTTATAATATACAGAAAAATTGTAGCTAATCATTTTTGTAGCCCAAGTTATATATTCAGGGCAATTGGTGATTGGAGCAATTGGGCCATGCATTTGAAAAAGTCCCAAATTACCATCAAAATAGAACAAAAAAAACGAAATATTAAGGAAATTGTTTTCAACAATAAGGGATAAAGTATTCAAATAATAAAAATATATTTATTTTAAATCTACATTGCTGGATGAGATTGATTAATGTATATTATTACTTGGCCTATGAAATATATACTTTACAATATAGACAATTGATACCCATAACAGTTCATGTCAAATTTATTGAACTTAATCAAGATAGACCTATATTAAAAAGGTTTTGTACTGGCCTATTTTACATAAAAAAAAACTACTATGCTGGTATGTTTTATTTAAGTATTTAATAGATATAGAGGCCCTATAAAAAAGTCTAATTGGCCCTGCATCTATTTAATCTAATCTTGTATATATTTCCCATGCATTTTTCTTTTAATTTTCAAACAAGGCAAAGCTTTGAACTGCAAAATTCAGTTCTAATTTTGTTGACTGCATTTGAAAAATTTGAAACAGTATGAATACATTTATATTTGAGTTGCCTAATAAATTAGGTTTGAATTGTTATAAATAAGTATTTTTGGAATATGTTACTCTTGAATAACTTATTTATAAACTAGTGAGATATTTTTAACCACTTTTAGTGTTGATAACTTCTTTTGTGTGGTTACAGAAATGAGATACCTTTGGGGCCCCTTTAAGTCTCAAGATGCAACTAGCCCCAGAGGCAATTCGTGAACTATGAAACAGCTTAAAAAGGCAGCAAATGATGTTTTCACTTTCATCTTAGCTAAATTAGCCTATGTGGCCTGCTATAAATTTACTGACCAAGGGACTTATAAGATTGCTTTCAAGTAATGAAGCAAAGAGAAGCAAACTGCATTTAGGAATGATATAGCCTGGGTAGGTTTTTAGAATGTTTTCAAGTAGTTTCCAGAATTTCATAGCCTAGTGTTTCCTTATGGATTGGGACCATTAAATATTGGTAAATTATTCATTGTTCACATTATTGACTTAAAAATAAAGTAAGCATAGAACTTGATGCCCTTTTTTTATGCTATTTCCAAATATAATACTCATTTTGAGCTATGAACTAAGATTAAGGAAGGTTGTGAAATCTTTGAACTAAGATCTTACATCTTTGGTTGTTTTTATGCAAACGTCTTTATCATCTGCTCTGATCAGCAGTCTGAGTACAATGATGAGTATATCATCAAAGTCCTCTCATCATTGTTCTACATGGCAGAACAGTGGCACTCTTCACACTTTTTGCTAAAATCAGTGAGCTGTAAGATCTTAGAACAAAGATGAGTTAAAAACCAAAAATCTTTGCAGAAAGATGCAAGATCTTAGATGTAAGATCTTAGTGCTAAAAAATGGCCCTTATATTTGCACATTAGGGGGGGGGGGTAAATTTCATTTCTAATGTAAATGGGAGGTAAGTTTAAACTCCCCCCCCCCCATCCCTCCTAATGTGCAAATATGTACCCTGAATTGGTAAATATAGGGGTGGTGGTAAAATTCATAGGCTATCTGACAAAAAAGATTATTAGCCTATATTTGGAAAGAGCATAAAAAAAGGAATCGAGTGGTATGTTTACTTTATTCATAAGTCAATAATATGTACAACAAAAAATTTACCTAGGCCTAAATAGGCTATTTACCAACCTTCTTAGGGCACATGCTAGTTTGTACTCTAAAGTCATTCCTGAACTAGCCTCCTTTTTTAGATAGTAAAATAGAATGTCATCCAGAGTTTTGCCTATTCTACTTTGACCATTCTTTCCCTCTTCGATTCAAATCAAAATTAAACTTACTCAATATATGGCAATATAGGACTAAACTTTAAATTCAAAATAATCTCCTGATATGCCTAGCTGAAATTAGCGTTCCCACTGGCAATTTCTGAAAATCCCTAAATGACTGGAAATAATTCTGAGAATATCTCTCTATTCATTAGCATTACCCAAATGGGTTTTCTCTTTTAATAAACGTTTAGGGTTTTTGCCAGTTGAATAAGTTATTGAGGGCTACAGCAAATTTTAAAAAAAAATCTAAGGGGGAGGGCAGCTATTTTGATTTGTTAAAGGAATAATTTCAAAACTTTTTCAACAAAATATGGTTTTCAAAGAAAAGTAAAAAGTTATACTAAAACAAAAATGACCAGAAATAAAATAAAATAATTTTCCAAACGTAAAACTACAACGAATCACCACCAATAAGTAAATGAAACCCAAAACGAGCAGAAATTACAATAAATAACTAGCTCAAACACCAATCAAGCCAAAACTAAAATGAGTAGGGTTGACACCCACCCCTCTCCCATGCTATCAGTGGTGTATCCAGGGGGAAGGGGCGCATCCTCCCCCCTAATGTAGTCTAAAGTAGTGTAATTTACCAAATTAACGCATAACACAAGTTTATCGGATCAACCTATTTTGCCCCCCCCCCCAAAAAAAAAAAGTCCTGGATCCGCTCCTGCATGCTATGTGAAGATCAGGACACAAATTGCCCTTTACTGTAGATAAAATACATTTTAAATATTTTCAATTTTTTAGCTTTAATATATCCAAAACTATTAATACTTTTATGAATAAAGTGCACTATATTATGTATATTGAATTGCCAATCAACGGTCTTTTTTTCAGGAGTTTTAGTCATGGTGTTTTTTTTTTAATGTTCTTTTTATATTATGAGAAATAAAATATTCAACTCGAAATAAGATTGTTTTCAATGAAATGTAAATTATGTCCCGGTTTTCACAAGGCATAGGGGGGGGGGGGGCTTCAGCCATACTTATTTTTGTTTTCGTTCATTTTAAGTTAGACTCGATTATTTATTGAAATTTCCTTTCGTTTTGGGCTTCATTTATTTATTGATGGAGATTTGCTCTTTAATTTTCTTTGAAAAACTTATTTTGGGGAAGACGTTTTTAAAGTAATCTCTATTTATTTTTATTGGCATAGTCTTTTCAATGGAAAAAATGAACATTTTAAATCTTTCCGTTTTTTTTATAAGAATCCGCAGTTTGGCTTACTATTTATATGCTGGAGAAATCTTTTGAACAATTTTTAATGACATGTGCCCTTTTAGAAAATCTGGACATACATAGTGCTGTTTTATTTAGTGTTATACCTCCTCAGTTTCTCCTAAAAAATAAAACTTGATTTTATTCCAAAAACATTGTATCTATATTTTTTGACAACCTAAACACACTGACACTCTTTTAATCATTAGTTCAACTGAAAAAGCAGAAGTAGTAACGGCAGTAGTCCTAAAAGTTTCAATTTATTAGCCTCAGTCGTTCCTGTTCATTAATTAAATAAAAAAAAACAAGTCTTTTTTAACTGAAAGTAAGGAGCGACATTAAAACTTAAAACGAACAGAAATTATTCTGTATATGAAAGGGGCTGTCCCCTCCTCAACGCCTCGCTATTTACGCTAAAGTTTTTCATTGTTTGAAAAAAAAATAGAGTTGTGAGAAAGTCAAACTTTAGCGTAAAGAGCGAGGTGTTGAGGAGGGGACAGCCCCTTTCATATACAGAATAATTTCTGTTCGTTTTAAGTTTTAATGTCGCTCCTCACTTTCAGTTAAAAAAACTTGTTTTTTTTTATTTAATTTTTGAACGTTTTTGAATAAATGCAGGTTTTGATCTTGGCTCACCGTACATGAATAATTAAAACAAAATTTTCATATTAATTTACTTTTATTAAGTTAATTGGCTTTCTCGAAACTTGTTCAATTTTATTTACGAACGTTTTTATTAGTAATAAATATACGTAACTTACGAATTAACTTACGTAACGAACTTCTATATTCATATATTTTTAATACGTTTATTAGGGGGTTCGCCCCTAGTCAATACGCTGCTCTTTAAGGAAAAGTTCGAATTTTGTTCCAATTCTTTAAAAATGACCGATTAATCACAAAGGCCGTTAATTAGAATAAATAGCTCTTATGAAAGTACTAAAAAATCTTTGGCTTAAAGAGCGAGGTATTGACTAGGGGGTGAACCCAATCATATATGTAATATTTTCTGTTCGTTTAAAGTTTTGATGTTGCTGCTGTTGCAGTTGAAAAACTTTTTTTTATATTTAATTTCTGATCTTTTTTTAAATAATGCTGGGAAGTCCGGCGTCCCCTTCATAGCAATGTCCCTTCTCCCATGACAACTTCCTTCAAGGAAAGATCCTCCCACATAACCCCTGAACCAACCCCCCCCCCCCACTACCAGGAAAAATCTTCCCTGAAAACGTCATTATACTTCCCAATAACCAATACTATATGTTAACATTGGGTAAAGTTCATAACTTTCAGCCCTCCCCCAGGGAACTTCGGGGGATTAAGTCATCCTAAAAGACATACGTAAAATATTTTTGAACATACTGAACAAAATGACTATCTCAAAATTTTGATCAGGTGACTTTGAGAAAAAAATGAGCGTGGGAGGGGGCCTAGTTGCCCTCGATTTTTTTTGGTCACTTAAAAAGAGCACTAGAAGTTTTAATTTCCATTCAAATAAGCCCTCCCACGATACTCTAGGACCACTGGGTCGATACGATCACCCCTGGTAAAAAAAAACAAACAAATAAACACGCATCCGTGATCTTTCTTCTGGCAAAAAAATGCAAAATTCCACATTTTTGTAGATAGGAGCTTGAAACATCTACAGTAGGGTTCTCTGATACGCGGAATATGATGGTGTGATTTTCATTAAGGTTCTATAACTTTTAGGGTGTCTTTCCCCCTTTATCGAAAATCAGCCAAATTTTCTCAGGCGCCTAACTTTTGATGGGTAGGATTAAACTTGATGAAACTTATATATTTGAAATCAGCGTTAAAGTTTAATTCTTTTGATGTATCTATTTGTATCAAAATACAGTTTTCTAGAGTTTCCGTTACCATTGAGCCGGGTCGCTCCTTACTTACAGTTCGTTACCACGAAGTGTTTGATCAGTCCATTAACAATGTTAAGGCTAAGGATTCTAAGTTTAAATATCAGAGAAAGTTGAGGGCGTGTTGAACTAAATCAAAACACGTTATGTGTATGCAGGTTGTCACAAATGTTTATCAAAAATATTTCAGGAGTGGCTTAGAGCGTTCAAACTTTCAGAGGTTATTCAGGGGGATGTCGAACTAAGAAAAAGGTCACTTTTTAGTGTCGACGACACTTTTTAGTGTCGAACTAAAAAGTGCATACTACTACTACTGCTGCTACTATTAGTACTATTGCTACTACTGTTACTAATATTTCCACTACTACTACTATTATTACGGTCAAATGCTGCTAAGGCTTGTTCTTGGGGGGCATTTAATACCTTTTTAACTGTTTAGTTCTTATCTGCTCTTCTTATTTCTATTGCAGTATTTTGTTTTCTTGCGCTACAAAAACTCTTTTTCAGTTTTTTTTCTTTCTTTTTTTTTTCACTAGCCTGTAAACTATCTAAGAAAGGTTCTTTCTATAGTCAATTCTGGTCTTTTGTGCCGCTTTTTAGGCAAAAAACAGCCCAAAAGGAATCTAACGCTTTTCAATGGCTTCTGTGTCCACATATGCCGTTGAAGCCTCATATTGGTTCGAATCAAAATTGCAGCTAGCTTATCATTCTATGTAATGGAAAAGATTAAATTTATAAGTAAGAAAACATTAATGGAAAATAGCATTGTTTTACACAAATAGTTGACTTTTTTCTGTTCTCAGTAAAGAGAAAAATTGCAAATTCGTGCAGCTCTTAGATTAAATTTTTACTCTTAATTCAATTAAATAAAATGATTAAACTAAAGTGAACAACATTGAAAAATACAATTATTATTTTAGGTTTTGCAATCCTTAGATGGACTGATATGGATTTTTGCATTTCATTCTAAAGCAAAATAAACGAGTGGTTTCAGCAGTTACCATCAGCTAACCACTAAACAAACCTTTGTATCTTCTTTCTATTTTGCTTCCATACCAGTGAATATAGGAAACTGATATGAGATGAGAAGCACTGTTGTCTTAGGAGAAAATGGATGGGAGGGGGGGGGGGTTGGAATTCAGTTATGGTGTAAGTATCAGTGTTTTTAATAGACTAAAAATAGAAGAGGGAAAAAAACATTTTTGAAATCTCTGGGAGTGCGCTCTTTCGTACCCGAAATCAACCATTAAATTTGGGTGTAGTGGCAAGAAGTATTCAAAAGTTGAAGTAAAAGGGGTCCAAGGGACCAATGCTAATCCTGATATGCCACTTGGGGAACAGATTCTAGAGTCGCAGATGCTACCAAACTACTGTAATTGTATTCCAAAATATATAACATAAAAAAATACCTTCAATGCCAAATCAAGCAATATATGAAAAAATTACTCTTTAATATGTTTCGTAAATTTTTAACGTCAGTCTTCTTTTGCTTTCACTTATATTTGCATCATTCACCATATACGACTGAGGGAATGAATGACTGATCATAACAATATCGACTGATCAAAAACTCGTTTATTTTCAAATAAAAATTGCGATAAATAAAACTTAAATAAGTTCTTGTGAGTTAGACAGTACACACTCGAGAAGTGAAGTTAATCTTAATGAAATATACCAAAATATGATGAAAATAAATTACTTTAGTAAGAAAATCATAGAAATTACAACAAATAATTATGGTAAGATTGCCGCACAGAACACATTATATTAAATAACTAACATAACCTAACCCAACCACAATACTATCTCAATATATTATATATTTCATAGAAATATTCCTACAACGTAGATTTCAACTGAGCCTAAGCTATTTGCCTCCGAATACTGACAGCTATAAAACGATTATTGTCTGATCTTGCTAACCCAAAATCTCGAGTGTATACTGGCTAAAACACAAGTACCCTTAAATAAATGAAGAATACTTGAAAGAAAAACCAACAAAAGATCTTATGTCCCATTGATTGTGCATATTACCCGACTAAGCGTTCTGTTAATGTTGTTAATATTTGGATAAAAACAAAACTAAGTGTCCTTGAAAATACTTGCGATATGTATATAGCATGATATTTGAAAGATCGTAAGTATGATATTACGACTTTTGTCCTTCAAGGTTTAAAACAAATAGTTCTAGAACGTGAGAAAGTAAGATAATTCATTCCCCAGGAAAATTCTGTGAAAAAAGATTCCAGAAGCGATGGACTTTGCAGTGTCGCTACCACGAATTTCTAAAGCCCGTGAAAAAGTACAAAAAGCTTATGAAATTTGTCAAAACCTTTGGCCTGGGATGTAGCTAGTATTTTATTGGAGGATTTACAAAAAATCTTTAAAAAAGGAATGAAATTTTTTTGTATATTCATTGTTACTTTTTTTACGAGTCAGACAAAATTCCAGGGTTTCGTCCCCCCAATCTTTATACGGCCTTACCTGTGAGCAATTCTAGAGCTTGTTACTTATCAAAAGTATACTTTTGGTAAGTAACATTAAACCTAGTAAATTGTATACATTTGGAATTAGCATAACAAGCCAATTTTTGATGTTTTAATTGTTATGAAAATTTCTTTCTTTAAAGTTGTGGTTAATATTGTGGTTCAGCTCGATTGGTTTATTTATTTGGTGTATCTTTGAAAACCAATCATTTTACTACTTATCTGTGGAGAGAAAAATAGCCCAGTATATTAAAAATCAGTTTAACTAATGCTGAGAAACAAATCTAGATAGACAAGGAAGTATAATTTCGGAAGGGACACATATCACCGCCTTTCTGATTAGTTCTTTTGGGGCAGACATTAAACCAGTAAAAATAATGATTTTTTTTAATTACTGCATTGCTTACGAGTAAAATCTATTGCTCTGTAGTGTGATGGCAAAATCTTTCGTTATGATGTTACAGTTGCAATATATATAATACTAAGAGCTCGGACTTCACCCGGGATCCAGCACTCAACACGCGTCATGTGTACAGGTATATTGCATGTATATAGATATATTGTATATATTGTATATTGTATATTTCATTCTCTGATCACACAATCGTATATTTCCTAGTTTTCAGTCATGAGGTGGCAAATCGCCAATTTCAATTGAATTAAGAAATTATGGCGTGAATTCAAGTTTTCCTTCCTGTCAATGCATCAAAGAACCATCCGTTTACTAGGATTTGCTTTCACTTGGGACTCGTTGTGATTCTTACTGTTGCTTCTCTTCTAACAGCAGATTTAATTTACAATTCTATATGATCATACCTGTAGCATATAAAATAATGCATTTTTATAAGTTACTAAAAAGCATTGAACAACACAGATCCTTTACATATATTTTTTTAAAGATGCTTTTATTGTATTATAACTTTTAGTTATAATACACGACCGTATTTCAAACAAAAGGCTATACGAAAAATGTGGTTCAATACCGCTCTCTAGGGCTATAATGAAAGAAATGTTGAGGTGGTTAGGGCACGTTGTGCGGATGAAGGATGACAGATTGCCGAAGATTGTTCTTTTCGGCCATCCATCTAGGGCTAAACGGAAAGCAGGTCGTCCCCGTCTGGGGTGGGAGGACGTCATAAAGAAAGATTTAGAGGAAATGGGAACTTCGTAGCGGGTGTAAAAAGGGAGGCTTTGAATAGATTGGGGTGGAGGAGGAGCGTTCGAAGCTGTGTTGGCCTCAGGCGGCTTGGTCTTGCGGTGAGTTGTTAGTAGTAGTATAACTTTTAGTTACAATATGCCTTGATTTGTTTTTTGGGCTAAAAGGTTTCACACATTTTTATAACTATACTATTGATGCGGTCTTAGTTTAGCTTTCAAGGTGTGAAGACCTCTATTACAGAAAGAATCGGAAAAAAGTGGATATATCGCTTAGCTTTTAGTGAATAGTGATAAAAGTTATACTACATTGTAGACAATAAAGTGCATTACAGGATGGCACAAAATCCAACACATTATTCGAATTAATCAGTGTATTAATCACCAGAAAATTATGAAAACAATCCAATGAACATTAGTTTCCCAAACAAGACCATATTTTCGTTAACCGGGTTTGACTTTCGCTTTCACGAGTGACAGTGACTATGGCTTCGAGCAATGATACCGGCGGCCAAAATGAAAACGAAAGTTTATTCCCCGTCGATCAACAAAAAAGCGTCGTTGCATTATTGAGACTTCTGAAAGAGGTCTTCGGAAACGTTAAAAAAGTCCCTGGTGGGAAAGATAATGTTAGAGAAATATGCGACCGGATCCTGGCTCTACACCAGACTGTAATAAGAAGAAAATTCGGAGCTTCTCCGTAACAAGAATAAACACCTGCAAAAAATTGTCGAACTACAGACCGAGTTGCAAGAAATTCGTCAAAGTTCACCCATCATTCAGAATCATGCCCGGTCGTATGCCAGCGTAGCAAAAGGACCCGAGTCGCATTGCCTGGTCCTCGAACCAATGAACACTACCCTAAAGAACCAAGATGGAAGGAACAGATCTCAGAGGAACCAAAATACTGAACATGTTACCAAAGATATATCCCAAGTGCTAAAAGGGGATAACATAAAGTTCGCAGCAAAGAAAATTGTACCGGGACGAGGAGGTAAATATATTCTTGAAATGCAGAGCAAAAATGACTTAGATGAAGCCCTCATGGTTTTAACAGAAAAATCCGAACAGTTGCAGTTCAAACCAAAACCAGTCGAGAAGCGCCTCCCACGAATGGTAGCGAAAGAAATACCAGGTTACGTAACACGCGAAGAATGCATGAGTTGTGTGATGGACTCAAACCCCTCAGTTAAAGACCTCGTAGCGAAAGGAGAAACCTTCAAGGTTATCAGTGTTGTAGAAAGAGGAACGAGAAAAAAACGTGATTATTGAAGTCAGCCCAGTATTACGGAAGAAAATCATTTCAAATCGTGGACTTAAGTTCGGGTTTTTAATGGTTGAATGCGAGGATCACATCAACATCATTCGATGTACGAAGTGCTGTCTCTATGGACATAAACGTTCGGTTTGTAAGGGTGATGTTGCGTGCTCATGGTGCATGGGTAACCATGCTTACGAGGACTGTGAAAAACCTTTTACAAGTCGCCCGGTGTGTCGGTCATGTAATAAAAAAAATGTCAAATGTGAGCCACATGCATCCTATGAATTTAAAAAATGCCCAATTGCTCGCGAAATCACGGATCGTCTCAAGAAGAACATTCAGTATAATTGAATACTCAAAATGACTTACTTAGTGCAAACAAACTGACATTTTTTCAGATTAACCTTCAGCACTCTTATAGCGCACTAGTTCAGCTTCAGAAAACACTTTGCGACCTAAAACCAGATGTGGTATTGTTACAAGAACCGTATGTCAACAAGTTTGGAAAAATAACATGTGTACCAAGTGATTATGCAGTATTCTCAAGGTTTGATTTTGAGAAAAGATTCTTTAGTGCTGCAGTATTAGTTAAAAAAGAATTTAAGTGCGATATTCATTATGATGAGTCTACAAACGAGTGTGTCACCGTATCTATTTACTTGAAGTCAAGAATCATTAGAGTGTCATCAGTATATTGCTCCCCTTCGCTGCAGTCCTTAGATTATCAGCTGAGTATTTTGGATAGAATGTGTAATTCTTTTTACGTGATAGGTGGGGATTTTAACGCTAAAAGTCCAATGTGGCTAAACGGTGGTTCTACTGATCATAAAGGAAAAGAATTAGAGGATTTTGTAACTTGTAAACAACTTGTTGTTATTAATGATCCTGATTCACCCACATATTATCATCATTATTCTAGCCCAGATGTTACGATTGCTAGTATACAACTTTTGACATATATTGAAAACTGGAGAGTCCTACAAGACCCTCCTTCACTGTCAGGACCATTTGTATATAAGTTTTGATCTCAGTTTTAATGATGAGATTAGAGAGAAAAATGTGAACCAGCGATATAATTTTAAGAAGACTAATTGGGACGTATTTAGTGCTGTTTTACTGAACCGTATTGATGAAGTTTTTGCATGTAATTTGGCTTCAGAAGAAGCAATTGATTCAGCCGTTGATCATTTAACTAAATTATTACAGAATGCTATAAAAGAATCGACTCCTATGTGTCATAATAATTTTTTAAAAAGATACTGCCGCTGGTGGACACCACAATTAAGTGAACTAAGGAAAGAATATAGACGTAATACGAGAATTTTTAAAATATCAAGATCGATAGAAAGCGAAGTAAATATGAAAAATGCTAAAAGTAAATATAAGATGGAAATTTTGAAGGCTAAAAAAGAAGATTGGAGGCGTTTTTGTGAAGAAAGGGGGACTATGGATCCGTGGAATACGATTCATAAGATTTGTAGGTTGAAGGGTGGGACTGCAAAGCCTATCCATATTAAAAAGAGTGATGGTACTTTTACAAATTCAATAACTGAAGCTGGGGATGTACTTTTAAATAAGTGGTTCACGAAAGATGAGATATCAGATGACAATAGCTATCATCATACAATTCGACAAGAAGTAAAGCAGATATTAGAAGAAGATGTAGAAAATAGCGAGGATTTTCAGCTTCAAGACCTTTTAGAAACTATAAAAAAATTAAAACCAATGAAAGCCCCAGGCCCAGATGGAATTTTAAATTTAATTTTGAAAAAAAATATGAATGTAATTGCACCAACTCTTTTGAAAATTTTAAACGCGTGTTTGAAAGTTTCGTATTTCCCTAAAGAATGGAAAAGGGCTAATGTGATTGTAATAAATAAAAAGGGTAAAAAAAATGACGGTAACGCCCGATCATATCGCCCAATAAGTCTGCTTTCTAATTTGGGAAAAATTTTTGAGAAGTTAATAATGGGTAGACTGAATAATTTAAGTAATGATAAAAATTGGATTTCTGATTATCAGTTTGGTTTTTCGAAAAATAAAAGCACGGTAGATGCGGCTGATAATTTGGTGACTATGATTGAAAAAAATAAAAAGAAGAAGTTATTTACATTGTGTATATTTTTTGATATAAAAGGGGCGTTCGATAATGCTTGGCATCCAGGAATTATTAAAAAGTTAAAGGAAAAAGAATGCCCTTCTGGCTTAATAAAATTAATTCATAGTTATCTATCAGATCGAACAGTCGCATATGAAAATGGAAACTTACATTTACTAGAAAAGTCATGTCCACAAGGTGGAATTCTATCTCCTTTTCTTTGGCTTATTAATATTAATGATATTCTTGAAATTAATATAAATGAAAATTGTTTGATTCAAGCATACGCTGATGACATATGTGCTATTATTACAGCAAAGAATGTAAGTACACTGGAAAAAGTAGCAAATAAGATTTTCGAGAGTTTTGATAAATGGGCAGTAAATAATAAATTAACATTTGATACATTAAAAACAGAGGCCGTCTTATTCACAAATAGACATAAAACACCCTACGTTAATTTAGTATTTGGAGGCGACATTATTGAAGTTAAGGATAAAGTTCGATATTTGGGTGTAATTTTAGATAGGAAACTTCTTTGGACAGAACATATAACATGCAGAATTAATGAAGCTAAGAAATATTCGAGTCGTCTTTTAAGCGCGGCAAGGATGACCTGGGCTTAAAGCCTTTCGCTCTTAGAAAATTGTATAAGTCAGTAATTGAAAGTACCATTTTGTATGCTGCTCCAGTATGGATTGGGGCCTTAAGAAAAAAAAATATACAGAATATGTTACAGTCAGCACAAAGATGTTCAACCCTTAGTATTTCAAAGTCATTTAGAACTGCTCAAAATCATGTTATTACAGCCCTTTCTGGTGTCCTTCCAATCGGTCTAAGAGCAATAGAACTGGCAGTGATGAGGTTTGTTAAAAAGGGACGTCCTCCTTTTTGGCCAGATATTGTGCATCCTAGTTTTCCTTTAAATAGATACTCCGTTGATCATAGCGTTTTTACCGATGAAATAGTTGCGGAGTTGCTAGGAGTTGAGTTTCTGATGGAAAATTATTTTTCACCTATCCAACTGAACCGTAGTGTTTTAAAAAATGCTCTATACAATAAATGGTATGTAATATTTGAAAATTATATGAGTTGTTGGCCTGTTAGATTTTTCAAATGTAAAGAAGATTTAATTTGTGCGCAAAAACTTGAACCAAGCTATATCTTAACTCAGTTTATAACAGGCCATTCGAAACTGAATTATTTTTTACATAGAATAGGCATGACGGATAGCCCAACGTGTGAATGTGGATGTATAGAAAACTGTGAGCATGTCCTGTATGACTGTCCTTTTTATGTTCGTCAGAGGTTTAATATGATTTTTGAATTGAGAGAATATAATGTTAGCTTCCCTTTTGATTTAAGTTTGATAATTGGTGATAAAAATGTTAGGAACATTGTGAAGAAATTCCTGTATAACACAAATAGATTTGTTGTTTGAGGTTATTGTGAAAGTTTTCTGAGGAGTGTTTAGTGAATGTGTAGTTTTTATTTCCTTTTTTTTTTTTTTTTTTTTTTTTTTTTTTTTTTTTTTTTTTTTTTTTTTTTCTAAGTATTTTGGTGCTTGTGTATAAATGTAGTTATATAGTATTGTAGCGTGAAATACCTGTTTGGTGCAGTCACGTAATAAAATCATCATACTATTGATGCCAACATTTACATTGAGATAGAGAGATCCTTTATATAATTATAGTTACTATGTCTCTCGATTTGTAATTTACTAGGTTTGAGCTATCTCAACAACAATGATATCAATGACTCTTTCATAAGCACCAGTTATAAAGAACTATACCGATTGCTTTTGTAAAAATTCTCAAAAATTATTTTAGCTTCAATTGACAAATCAGATTTTCTGTTAAAACCTTAAAAGAAACTACTGCATTTTATACAACTTTATCTATGCTTTTTATATATGCAGGATGATGTTTATAACATTTGCTACTCCAGTGTTATGCAAAAATGTAGTTTTTCGTTGAAAAATGATTGTATTTTGAAAATTATTTTTGTTAATTACGAAAGCTTTTTTAATTCATGAATTTCTTTTAATTTGAGCCATTAAACAGCTCTCTATAATGTTCCAGTGTCCTGCTAGCAAAGGAAAAGAACAAAAAAAGAGATACTGTCAAGGCCGAATACCGTGGTTTAAGCCATTTTTCTGGTTTTTCAAGCCAATAGATTTTCCTCGTTATCAAGGCAAGGGATTTTAAATTTCCTAAATAGACGTTTCGGACAAGGCGGTTCTAATAGTACACTTCTTGTTTTGATTTGACACTGCTTTAAAGATTGATGGATTATTGCAATTCTTAGAAATGGAACTGGTTGTCTCTTACAATTAATTATGCACAAAAGCTCCGAATATTTCGGCCCCACATCCGGGAGCCTTTCTCAACGGAAAAAAATAAAATAAAATAAATAAATAAAAAAACAAAAAACTTAACTTACATCACAATACTACACACATAAAGAGAAAGAAAAAAAAACAAAAGAAAAAATATAAATAAATAAGAAACAAAACTCACATATTAAATAAACACTTCCATGCACTGAATGTCTATAATGATTCAACTCGCCTCCTCCCAGTGTATAAATGGAAATATATTAAATAAACACTTCCATGCACTGAATGTCTATAATGATTCAACTCGCCTCCTCCCAGTATATAAATGGAAATCTATCAAAAATGAAGAATATATTTATACTTAGAATATATAAATATTCGGAGCTTTTGTGCATAATTAATTGTTTTGTATTTCACTGCTTTATAGAAAATTAAAACCCGTTTTTCTTGTTTAAAATTTTTTTTTTGTTTTTAATGGAAAAGCAGTGTGGTCTAAGAAATTATTTTGGTTGTCTCTTACAATGTTGCTACCTACTTCTGCAACCCGGATAATCTACACACATATTTCTTTGGCCCTTATTTTCAATAGGGAGTCATTGTAATGCTCGTTGTCGCATGCATTCTTGTCACAAAACTCATTGCGCTCCATTTTCGCGCATCATTACCTCAAACATTTTCCTGTGCCTTTATCCTTAGCTGTTTGGATTCATTCAAAATCATGTATAATTTTGCATGACGTCATAAATACTAAAAAACCTCTTTCCCAGCCTTTCTCTAGTCTTTAAATTTTTGCTTTAATTGCATTTTATGTAACCCAGTAACACCCAGGAATGTTCCAATACCTATGTCCCGTGACATATATAAATTACGCAATGGTATAATAATCTTTTTATTCTTTCGTTTCAATTCACGGGGGGG